>CM069441.1:53868306-54010806 GCA_035610835.1 Ophiura sarsii
GTTCAATTATAAATCCGACTATAACCGATGTAACAGCACGAAGGAAAATGAAGTGGAGTTCTAGTTTACAGCCTAATCTATACATTGTACAAAAAAATTGTAATGGAAGTGCTCATATTGTGGTTGGTAGGTTAGAGATAGTTATATATATATCGTTGCTGTTCTGTCAACACCTTGTATAATCATACCATCTGGCCCTTCAGCATTATAAAGTAATACTTCCTATAACCTTTGGGCAGTCTGCTCTAAACATGTTCAAGTGCCAAAACACATAGATCAAAACCTTGGAAGTGCTCTTGCCCCTGAACATGTATAAAGTGACACTTCCTATGTACAACCATTGGGCAGTTTACTTTATACACGCTGAAGGGCCAGAAAAACATACAAGGTTTTCACAAAACAGCAATAATATATCTTATCATGGGAGACTTGTCATCTTACACACATCCTGGTTTCTTAGAAATGTTTTTTTTTCTGCCCTGTCTATAATCGTCATTACAGACCTTGAGGTGACGGTTCCTTAAAAGAGCACATCGTGAGAGCCTTGCAGAACACAAGTTAGTACCTCTCATTCTTTCACAAAGGCTTGCTCTGATGAGGGTGGTTCTGCTGAGCCCTCTGCCTGTTCTTCCTCGGTTTTCCTTGTTGCTTGGGGACTCTTCCTTGGGTTGATTGGAGTGATCCACTCGCCCAGGTTCTTTAGTCGGTTGGATGCTATTACAGCCTTTGTCACAGCCTGTAAGTGGTGCAAATGAATCAATTGAAGCGTCTGAAAATGTTTAACTACAGTCCAATATGGAATCCTTTAGACAAAACATGAAGCGCACGATACCAACTCATACAGGGTGAGTCAAAAAGAAGTTATATTTTTTCCTGAGAAAGAAAAAGAAAATTGAGCTAAGACTCAAGCGATATTTTGACGAGTATATTCTTCCGATCATCTGAAAAAAAAGAAGGACTGAAATCGATCATTCCTATCCAGAGTTATAGCTATTTTACTAAAAGAACCCATTGTTTAGCTAAAAAAAGGGGTTCTTTTATTAAAACAGGCATAGCTCCTGGTATAATTGATCGATTTCAATGATTTCTTTTGTCATATGAGCGGAATAAGTTGCTCTTTGAATATGTGTCTCATTGGTTGTCAAATTTGTTTGGTCTATTTTTTTAACAAATATTCAGTCCCGTACAACTTCTTTTTGACTCACCCTGTATTGTGTTGCTGTGTCATTCAATAGAGCTGTATTTTTGCGGGCATGCATACACGTAAATTCTGCATTGTCCAAAGCATTGTGATTCAATTTTTTTTAATTTCTTTAGTCTAAATGAACAATTCCAGATCATGGCTACTGATTGTTTTGATTATCACTGAGCACACAGGTGATTTGTTTGTATATTGCCAACAAACTGTAAGGATTTATTTCATCATGCAGTGTATACCCAATACACAAGTCTCAATTTGTGCAATTTTCATGGCCTAATTCACAAAAATGGCCTAACTTTAGACCTGGACTATTATTAAAAATTGAACGAACAACATGCATGCAGCACAAATATGATTGCGCCCAAAATGATCATGTTTATAGTTGTGCGCGCTTCACGCAATGTATGCAATACGCTGTTGCAATGTGTTCGTTCAATTATAAACCTGACTATAGTAAGCCCACCAAAGTGGACTAAGTCAGATTTCTGTTTCACAAAGTCTAGCCTATTTAGGCCTGGACTAAAGTTAGGCCGGGTATAAGTAGGATACCTTTGTGAATTTGGGCATTAGGGTTTACCAATACACAAAAAATCATGCTCTTCATCGATGAATTGCATGTTATGATTCCTTCAATATTGCAAAAATATTCGTTTTTAAAACACCCATGGCTGGAAAAAACGGGGTACTCAGGAACCTGGTTCCAGGGACATTTTGACCTTGGAGGGAAATATTTTGATACATAAGAAAGAATTTGAAGGGAAATGTTTTCCGTGAAGGGAAATATAAGTATGGTTCCTGGGAAATTTGCATTTTTACTGGTACTGACTTTCACATTGTGTTGCCTTACTTACCTTGAGCCTTCTCTTTGCATTGAATTCTTTGATCTTAGCAGGCATGCCTTCCAGTGGAGTGGGAGGTGCAGCGGAATTCTTTTCCCGCACCCACGGATGGTGTAGACATTCCCTGGCTGTCAAACGTTTCTTTGGGGAGATCTGGAGAAGCTTCTTGATAAAATCCTACACACAAAAAAAGTACCAAAGGGAAACCACATATGGTTGAAATGATATGATTGGGATTGCGTCAGAAGTAATACATAAATGGCATTGATCAAAACTAAAATAGGAATGGTATTATGGTTGTATCAGAGGGGGATGGGGCCAAAATGTGATCTGTTAGACTTTGCTTGGTATGATTTAAATCTACTTGAGAGATTATTGCAAATTGTGAACTGATGGGGATTGGGAATAATTATAACGTAATAAATGAGGGGACTTTCTGTAAATGTTTATATTGATGTTTTCTGGTAATGTTCAAATAGTGTGCAGTACAAAATAATGTGTTCCAGTCTTCTTTTTATATTTTAGAATATATAAGTTCATCTCTTATTATAACGTTTTACGGTTGCCCAAAATTTCATGAAGGATATTCCTGTTGCTTCTCCATCATAAATCAATCAGTCTTGTCAAACAATCATGCAGATAACCATTTGCATTTTGAAAAACTATTGCATTGGGGTGAATTTGCATTGTGTCTATACGCTACTTGCACGGTACATATGGAACCATTGAAAGCGCGGCTCTTCCCTCACCACCACGCCACACTGCGTCGTGGCTTCACGCAGGTTTGTGCATCGCGTGACGCGGTTTGGTGCGATGAGGGGAGAGCCTCGCTTTCATTCTAAAATGGCGATTGCGTGATAGAACACATAATATATTTGTATGCACTGGTCACAACACTGTGTTTCATGCCTTGCAATCTTCAGGTGACTGAGGCCTGTTACCAAACACACATTATTTATTTGCACGGCTTTGAGGTCTGTTGCCATGCCTACACTTTTACTGATTAGCTCACTCTTCCTATTCAGCAGGTCCTCATGATTGATCAGATTCTCATAGCAATTACATCATCATATTACGCGATCACATTATTCTGCATTCACTTCATTGTGTGTGCCTGTCTGACAGGGCCCAGTGCATACGCACAAAAAAGAAGAAGTAAACATCTTGCCGGATTTGTTTATTTTGTAAATGAATAAGATTTCTTGTGTTGTAGATATATAATTGTTAAAATACTATATTAATTTTAAAATTTGGAATGAGATAATTTTAAAATCATACATACATAAATAAGAAAGAGAATATGGAAATTGTAGTTTGGTTGCCAGACAATGATGTGACAATGGAAGACGGGTGGGTTCATATTTTCATCGTAGTGGATGCCACCTGCGTGAACATCCACTACGCAAAATATGGACATGCCCATCCATTGTCCCACCGTAGTCCGGCAAACAAACTACAATACCCAGCTTTTACTCTCTAATTATCCGGATATGACGGCAACCGATTGGAAGTGCACATCAATCTTGTATTCATGAATGATGATACGCAAGTCATTCATGAATATGTCCTGTTCAATCGGTCTGGGACTTTAATCATATCTGTGACCAGCAAGTTGCAACATATATCAAAAGGGAGGCTTACTGTCCCAAACAAATATTGAGGTTTTATTTTTATATACGTGTAAATTTACCTACAAATCTATTAAATAGGCTCTCTTATGAGAAATGTGATCACTAAAACCTGATTTTATGGCTGAAAATGAGTAGCCTTCATTTTACTTCCTGTGCGTTTTTTTTCAAGCTTAATTTCCTCCTCAATATCTTTGACTGCAATTTGCTGACATAAGCCCCAGTTTGATGTGACTGGTCACATTTGTGCTTTTTCTCTGGAATTAATTCCTTACCTTAGCGCTTTCTGACACATTGTCCCACCACGGCGACATGAACTCGTACTCTCCTCTTAAAATTTTCTGATAGACAAATTTGTCCCCTCTGTCATCGTAGAACGGTTCGAAACCACACAATAAAATGTACGCAATGACACCTACACTCCACATGTCAACCTCGGGACCGTACGCCCTTGCGTGTAATACTTCCGGAGCTGTAAATTGAAAAATGGTAAAAAATGGGGGAGTTGTTAACATCATTCATACACCATTTGATGTCAGATACTTTGGAGATTTTTCTAATGGATCATCTGATATGTTCATTGCTTTTGATAAAATTGAAATGTCTTTAAAACTTAAAAGGCAAATATCCCCTTTCCAAATCAATGTGACTTTTCAATAATAATAATAATAATAATAATAATAATAATAATAAGTATTTATATAGCGCCTTTTCCAAATGGCTCAAAGCGCTGTAATTTCGCTGCTGGTGAATCATCAGAATCAGGTCGCATCAACTAGGGTGCTGCCAATTTCTAGCGCAAACCTATCCGCACTTAGATTGTAACATCCACCATTTTTCAATGCAGCTCCCCAAATACCATTGGGTCAAGGAAGTTTTTGATAACTGAAACAACTGATCACCGATTTTGAAAGCAGGAGGAAACCGGAGAACCCAGAGAAAACCTGCGAGAGCGTGCATGGATCGTGATAAACCAAATGCACATAAAGCCCGGTCGTGCCCAGAATTGAACCCCGGATTTCATTGGTGCAAGGCGAGGGAACTACCGCTGCGCCAACACGCTCCCCCGCAAATAACGAAAATAACACACACCATCAAACACTCTCCAACCTTACATCCACCTGAAGTAAAGACATACATGATTTCAGTGGGTACTTCAATGATAAATGCAGCATTTACAAACCAATGATGGGATTTGTCATTGATCTTGCAATCACCAGTGCATTAGAGTCGATCTGCACCAGATATAAGCGTCGATCATTATAGACTGCACTCGGCTGAACATTGCACTTGGTATGCGAATGTTCCAAAATGATCAAGTAGTTTATTAGATTATTTGAGTGCATACTTATAATCATAATCAGATTTGCAATTATGTAGAGATATTTAAAGGAACAATTGCTTCCATATTTGTGCTCTATCTACATGTACACTTGATAGTAGACAAACATACAATTGTAACATTTTGTCATTTAAAATAATCAATGATACTGCACCCTCATATATAAATTATTTACTTTTGTTTAATGATGTTAATAATTACAATTTACGCAGAAGTATAATGTTATTATTCCTAAACCTAAAACCAATTATTAAAAAATTCTTATAGGGGTGCCATTGAATGTAATAAACTTGACCAAAATATTCAAGTCTCCCCAATCTTAGTATATTTATCAACCGTCTTAAACGAAGGTGTCAGTTGTAATTATCCATATCTAAATACTCGAAACTTTTGCAGTTATTATTATGACATTTTAGGGTTATTATGTAAAATGTTATATTGACTTTATCATGGCCTCAGTGAAAACCAGCTGTTATATGTTGACCTGTGTATCTTGAATAGGTAAAGATTATATATATGATGTACAAAAATGTACCATGACAGCACCCGAAATCACCAAATTTACTGGAGGCTAACCAGTTTTTCCTTGACGATAACCAAGATTTTGACATGATATAGCTAGCTACTTGGTTTACATTTTGACATATCTATTGGGCACTATTGACGGTTGTTCTGAAACATTATCTCATCTAGGTTAGCTGCTTAACCGCATCATCAATTATGCAATACTTGATATTATATAGATATTATATAGTCAGTCAATGTCGCACACACGAGACACAAAAGTTTGAGACTTCACAGATTTAACCCTCTGGTGACAGACTTTCAAAATGAAACATTAATCTTTCATTTTGGTACTAGAAAACGTTAATTGACGTTACCCTCGACAAGGTGAACATAACCCAATTTGCTTTGTCTGGGATCGTACTAGTTTATTTATCATACAAGCTCTGCGATCTTTCACAAATCCTAATATTCTAAGTTGCACTATAAAGCATACAACATTCCCTCCAATAAGCCAAGCTATCAGTAAATGTAATATTTAGAGAGTACGCAGACACATACAACACCAGCCAATTTTGTCTGGGGCATAATCCTCCATAATAAGGCGCCGGATAAAAAAACCACCTGTTTTACGGGCCTAACCGACTCATTTTTTTTTATTGGTGTAAAGAATGTTCATGTGCAATTGCAAATAAATACCGATCTAAAAAAATGTACAGCATAGGTTTTACAGATTAAAAAAAACCTATTATTTTTTAACGAAAGAAAGAAAGAAAAAAACCCGTTCAACCGATGGAACCTGACAGGTCTGTTTACCGCAGAACAGGATGGGTTTTTGTGTTGCCTAAGCCTGTTCTGTACAGACATCTCTCTGGGTGTACATATGTGCATCTGTCACATTCTATTTGGGAAAAGAGGCCACATTACACACACTTTTCCTGTTTCGGTGCAGGCTACAACAACATAATTTTATCAATTCCTCCCACATGTTTGTTTATGGTATGTATAGCAATCCATCAGCTCACTTCAATCAACAAAATATACTTTGGTTTATTAATTCTTAATATATCAGGTGTTTTTTTAAATCCAACTTTTAACCATTTTTTTCTAAATATTTATTTTCTTGCTCTTTTCGGCCTGTTCAAACACATTTCCCTTGCTTTTTTTAATATCCTGTTTTATGCATGACATTGATTTACAGGAAGGTATGCCTGGTGAACTTTAAATTCTCTCTACTGTTTTACAGGGAGAATTTTTAAAGTGTAAAACTGGTTAAACAACCCTCTACACTTCAGTCAACTATTCACAATTCATATTTATCAATTTCATTGAATGGAACACTTGACTGATGGATAATGTTGCGTCTTTCAAGACCCGAGTTGACTGTGGACACTTGGGCCATCCCTCGGTATGCAAAGCTCGCACGATGGGTGTTGATTAGTACACAATGACTGACTGCACACACTGACTATGTGTTATGAGCGTGAGACGTGCTGGAACCCTTATCGCAAGAATTTTTATGCACCTGCCTCTGAGTAAATCAATATCTTCCTAACCGCGGAGAAAAGGGCAGGTTCTTTTTCTTCCCCTTCAAGTTGACTCTCACGTTGACTCGTAACCAACCTAAATTGTGTTATATTTGAATGTCCAAGCAGGGTGACTCAATAAATGCTATACTAAATATATAAGGCAGATATTGAAGTGTCATTATTTCTCTACTTCAAATTCCCTGATTCAAGAAAATCACCACTCCACATATTTTTGATTCAGAATAAATCTATTTCCACAACGTCACACAACGTCAAGTGATGTTAAACATATGATTTGCTTTGTTTGCAATTTGTTTAAATTTTTGCACCAGATCTTTAGAATTTCCCAACTATATGGTCGGATTTAACAAACTCTATGTATGCAACACACAGACCAGAATCTATCACTCTACTGATTGTGCCTGCTTCACGCAATGCACCCAATATGTTGTTCTAATTGTTCATTCAATCGTAAATCCGAATATATAGTTTCCAATCATTGACTTGTCCTATCAACTATTACCGCTTCATGAATTTTATACATCCCTGAAATCGCATTGGTTCTGAACGTGTGGCCTTAACACACTAATGCTGTTCCATTTTGTTTGTTTCATTCATTATTAATCCAATTACACAATTTTCATTTCTACCTGTACGATAAAATATCACTAGAATACCTGCTGGCTATTACCATCATGCATTAAAATTGCCTGCTAAAATTCCTAGGCAGCATCTAGCCCACATTGCCACTAATCTGGCAATTCTATCCTTTTGTCTTCTTTTCTCCATTTGTCTCAATATCACTTCATGCTTGCATGGCAATGCATTATACTGCAGAAGCGCTTATTTTTACATGCATCATTATTCACGCTCAGCAAAATTCTAAAAAAATTGTGATTTGTTAATTGTGTAACTTGTGCTCCTTGACGTTGAAATATAGACTAAAGAAACATATTGTTGCGTTTATATTTTTGTTGACTGTTATGATATTCTGAAGAGAGCTAAAATGAGCACAGCGCAAAATTTATCAGTTTTCCTGTTGCAGACTACCTATACCCATCTTGTGCTATGTCAATTGGGAATACTTTTCAATCAAAATTGGGCCCTGTTTAAGGCGGTTCAAAAACCGAGCTGAGCGCTTTCAGTGAGACTAAAATCAATCTTCTGCCAAGGGGGGACTGCTCTATGGGCTTGACCAACTCAAAATTGTTTTGAAATTGTCAATATTTTTTTTAGTTTTCAAAAGCATTTCTTGAAATATGTACCAACATTTTCACAATATTAAAGAAACAAAATGATGTCTCTCTCGCAAACAGACCCTTCCCGAGGCCCATCCACCAGTGTCTCTCTTGCAAACAGACCCTTCCCGAGGCCCATCCACCAGTAGAATTTGTTTGTTTCCCCCTTACCACAGTATCCTGGTGTTCCACACACCGTGCTCATAGTGACGTCGGTACTTGTGATCTTTGACAAGCCAAAGTCAGCTAATTTGAGTAATGAGTTATCGGATGTGTCTGCGTAGAGCAAATTCTCTGGTTTTAAATCTCTGTGCACGATGCCGTTCTCATGAAGATACTGAAATGAATATAAACAGCATTGGCGCATAAAATTTAATAAAAATACAGGCTTAAATTCAAAGATAAATGGTATCCTTACAGATTATTCCTGTTTTGAAATCACCCTGCATCCTTATCAAACTAAAATGACCCTTTAATCTTTATTTTTGAAACAAGTGTGATACCCATCTTTAAATACAAGCCTCCCCTACCCTGGGTTCTGAAGCAAGTTAAACATCCAATTAAGATATTAATATCATTGAAATTGTTTGATCAGCCGTGACACACATATGTATCAATTCAATGGTGCCCAAGATCTAATTACGTATCGGATAATATGACGGTAATCCAAGTCTGTCGCGAACCTTTTAAAAAAAACCTGAGAGGGAGGCTTAACGAAATTATTACATAAAAGATGTGTTGAAGGCTGCGCCCTAAATTAGGATACAAAACAGGATTTCTACATTTTACAATTATATTACGATCATACACAAACTTACTTACAGCTGTAAGGATTAAGAAAATTCAGCCGTCTTTGTGTAATAAATCGTTGTTTCAAAATATTCCATCCCCGGTTGGACAGCGTTTTATGGTAAACAGCGTAACGCTATTTTTCTTTTCGATTCAATTACATACAATTTACATAGAGGGCGTTTAAAAAAAAGTTTCAATAAATATAGCGATGATATTTCAACATATTTCAATCAAGTTTTGCTGTTTTTTTTGTGAGAAGAAACAACAATAATGGCCAATTATAATGATTATCTTTAATATTAAGTAAATATTGTAAAAAGTAAAAACTTAAACATCTTATTAGTACACCTTTAAATTACAAAGATGGTGAGCCATGCGGAAAACAATTGATGATATTTGCCTACGCGCAGTTGACAAAAAGTGTTTAATTTGATTAATATAACAACGGGTTTACCCTTACATGACTGGAAAAAATTGGGGAACTCAGGAATCTGGTTCCCGAAACATCTTGACTTTTGAGGGAAATGTTCGGATTAGGAGAGAAAATGTATGCATATTTTAGGGAAATTTTCTCTTTAAAGGGAAATATTTAAAGTTAGTTCCTGGGAATTTTTTTTCTTCTTTCTGGCCCTGTGCCCTTACCCCTACTGCATTGCATATTTGTCTGACACACGACGCTGCATCCTTCTCGGTGAAATAGCCTCTTGACACGATACGTTCAAATAATTCGCCTCCAGTCACCAGCTCTAGAACCATGAATAGCTGTGTGTCTGTCTCGAATATTTCGTGTAATTTGATCTGTAGTGAAAGAGAATAAAAAGGGAGATAGAATAGAAAAATTAGTATGCATGAATGTACCCCTGCTGCAAGAGTTTGAAATCAGAGAGCCTGCTCATAAAAGTATGAATGCTATAAACCTAAATGCCATCTAAAAGTTAAATGTTTAGATTGATGATATCAACCAATTGCTGTTATCCAGTGTCTAATTAATTCCCATCGTCAGTAGGAATGGGATGTCAGAGCATTACAGTGGCGTAGCCAGAGGGGGGCAGGGTTATGATGCCTCCCCCCCCCCCCCCCCCCTCCCCCTAATGTTCGAGTCGGTCGAAATTGGCACTGTCGGTTATATCGAAGGCTCGTTTTTTCGCGCCGGTTTTAGGAACACCACATCGAATAATTGTCGATCTGAGCATCACGATCCAAGCGCTTGCCTTCATCCAAACATTGAACATGTGCCATTTTCAATGATCAATACGTTTTACTTGCTCATACAAAGTATCACCACTAAAAGGCCATTTATTTACAAAGACAAATTTAACCAAATCCATGAGAGTGACGTATTGCATTTGTCCATTATTTTCACACTATACTTTCAATTCAAATCCCTTTACTAATCTAACCTACTCAAGGATATTTGTCCAAAAATAGCTTTGCAAATGTCACTTGCTAAATTTTCAGTGACATCTCATAATAAAAATCCCTGGTTTTAAATCCTGGTGTATTTGAATCCATTTATCCCTTTCCCTTCAATTTTAAACATCCCTGGCATTCTACACGTTTTAGAATTGAGCTAGGCACACAACACCTTTCTGCTCCAGATCCCAAATAGACTTATTAACACACTGCGAAAAGCCAATTAAAATTACTTGAAATGTTTGTATTTTGAATAATAATTGTAGATTTTATCAAATCTGAATATAAACCTATGAATCTGTTATTAAAGTACCATGTATTCTTCAAGGAATTCGACGAAGAACATCAATCAAAACGATGCACAGTTATCGCTTATTTCTCTTCATTCATTCTGTCAAATTAGAACTAAAATCGTTCTCAAGTTTTCATGGGAAGTGCTACGCGGCGCGCTCCCTTATCTCCTATTCTTTATCGTGTAATTAAGCATCGTCGAAAAAGGAATAAATGAATATTGAATAAATATGATTGATTGATTGATTGATTGATTGATTGATTGATAGATAGATTGATTGATTTATCAATTGATGGATGAATGCTAACTTTTCCTTGGAATAGCGTTCCCAACTACTCCTAAACAACCCAGGACAGATACTATGGTTCCTGATGTGACCTTTTGAGTGTTCATTAATAGATTTAGATCAAATAGATGCTGTTACATATGATTTACGATACAAAATAATCTCTTATTATTAAGTTAAAAGGGGCACGGAGAGATCGATGATAAAATGTAAATTTGAAAACATAATTAGTTTCAATAGAACCCTGAAACGTAATATTTTGTGGGAAAAGGGTTGAAGTGATGGTGATAGATAGACAATTTGGTGAATCTTGTGTGCCGAATTCTGCTGATAATTTCGATGTGAAATTACCAAATTGTGAAATAGTATATGATATAGTGCGAATTAAGGTATACGGTTTCAGATGGTAGTTAGTATATATGCCTAAGTATTACTTCGGTGCAAAAAACCCAAATTTCCAGGAAAATTGTGGGTGCGCTCCCTTACGTATCTCGCAATGCCCCTTTAAATAGCGCCATAAATAAATTTCAAAAGCCCAGCGCATAGACTAACACGCTACAATGGTCACCACCTACTTATGGGGGGGGGGGGGTTATGTGAGAAACTGACGGCGCATGTGCCAAATGTGGCGTTTGGAGAAATGGTGGTTGGTGCTTGGACCCTCCAAAATATAAATAAATACATAATCAAATGGGTGCATTTGGCCCTTCATCATACATTTTATCTAATAATTGTGGCGCTCCATTTAATAATGTTGAGAACCCCGGCTTTAGAAGAATGTAATAAATGTGTAAGTCCACCTACATGTACTTTCTATTGATAAATTGCTAGCGTATCTTTATTAATAAATCTCTGAAGTACTTTTTGCACCAACAGTAAAAACATTTCTGCATAACTATATAACTATTAATGTACTAATAGGTTACACTGGTCATGGAAAAATAACACATTTCTCTATGGTTGCCCCTATGGCAACATCATTTGCGACGTAAGAATTACCATTTAACATGATGTAACAGTCACGTTACACAATCACACAACTTACTGCCTGCAGAAGCAATATCTATCATATAAACGTTTTATATTATATACGGCATCTGCATTAATTAGTTTCACTATATAAATAGTGCATTAGGACTAGTTGGGCAAGTCTGTCACATTTTTGTTTGAATCGCAAACATAGAAACAATTAGGTATGAATTATTGATGAATATCGCATTATAGCCGTTGAGCCGCCTGAGAGATAGGGTGAGAGCTTGAGCTCAACGTTTCATGAGGAATTAGCATCCCCCTTTAGTGGGTAAAGTGCAGAACGTCAGTGTCAGACTGCAATTTTTTCGTTGCCATGGTTACCCGTCAGCTTGACAAACCTGACACACAAGTTAACCATGACATGAAAAGGTCAACGGGGATAACCATGTAATTGCAACATTTATATATTATTATCGGTTTCAACTGCATTGATCGTAAACTAATAATAAACGCTGCATATTTTGAGCGATCAGTATAATAAACCAAGCAGACTCAAGATCTATCTATTCAGTACAATCATGGCGGCAAAAAGGTGACACAAGATTAGCTGATTTTGCCTCACAAGGTGGGAAGGGAAGTGAGGTAGATAAAGCTATTTTATGGCAACAAAATAGGGTGTCACCATCACCAATTGTTCTTGTGAATGACCATGACAAGAGGTATATAAATGAATACAAGCTTTTAATACAAGTCATATTTTGTACACAAAAATTGATGTGAAAATTGTATGCGCTGGAAAAATTTTGTTGCTATCTCAAATTACTCATTTCATCCCCTGATACTTGTGCACTGCAACTTTTACTGAGAAGATTGATATGCATGTACTGTTGAACAGTACTCACAAAAATCTGCTGGGAGCTTTATGATATTATGTTTAGTTTTTGCTTAAAAGTGACTGCTCATGGATTTATTGGCAAGTAAAAATTGTCTTACTGGAAACATTAAACCATTGAAAAGTGCCTTTCATTGCACTGTGTGTTGGTTGTTTCAATTATTGCAGCTAAAGCAGCCAAGTGGTTAAGAATTTAATCCATTTATCCTGATTACAAAAACTAGAGTTTAATTAAAAACATCCAAAATATGCACCCTTGTGAATTGCATACAATGTATACAAACATTATAGGGTAGGCTTTTCAAGCTAAGGTAAATGGGACATATATATTGAATACTAGCACTACTGTTTGTTTTGGGTTATCTTTGCGAGGGATTAAGTTACCCTAAGGTCAGACTTGAGTAAATTGATTGGCCATCTCCGCCGAAAGTCTTTAATCACATGGCTGAAAGTATGATTCCCTAATTGAAAGTGGCTGCTTGGCCATGACATCGGGATAACCGATTTCAGAGTGCCGTGCCACTATACGACAACTAGGCAGCAACGGAGGATGCAAAAGTGTAATTAATGCGTGCTATGTAGGCACCCGGGTAGGCGGCAATCGTTCCTAATTAGATGTTTCTCCAATATCACGGTGCTTAGATACCTGTGTAACTGGCGGATGATAACAGTGCAAGATATCAATTAGCCTTATAAAATCTATATTCCGTGGGTAGTGCTCCTCTTAATTGTAATGACTGCAACAAATCAATAAGACCAAGTCTTGTGTAGTGCGAGCACACACACTACTATTGCTCAGATGCTAGAAAGGATAGGCTATAAGTTGTGGCATTTAAACATTTAACCATTGCGCTGCAAACACAGGTTTGTAGCAGGCATTACATGATATGAAGTTTTATCTACTGAAGATAGCTAGTTGAAAGTAAAAGATCTGAATTGCACATTTACCTGGTATTAGCCTTTAACAAAAGCATAAATACTTAATTTCACCTGATAACCCCCCACCCCGGATATCATTCTGAAAATTCATGCAATAATAAATGTATATTTAGAGAATAAAGGTATTGTTTTTAGACTGTACCCGTGTTATATTGTCCGACATAAATGCGGACGATAGTATTATTTTAAGTAGAACAACAACGCCACAGGCGGAGTTGTTTTACGCAAAAAAATAATACTACCGAACGCATTTATGTCAGACAATATAACACAGGTACGGTTTAAAAACAATACCTTTATTCTCATTCCTAAACAATCATACTTGAGACATTTATCAAAGAAATAAGTCCCACTATTATCCACATTTGACAACTTTTACCCCTGCTAGGATCGAATAGCCCACAAACATTCCATCCAATCCAATGCGATGAGAACACCATGGGTGCGCGTCGCGGCGCCTGCATAAGCGCAGAACCACGCATTGTGAAGGTCGGATGCACTTTTAAAACGTAAGCCCCACCTTCCCAGTGTTCAATTGTCTCATCTAAATGTCGCCGATTTCTCTGAGAACCAATGGGATTTCTTAAACTCTCTTAGCTGTTTAAGAATTATGTTTTATTATAGGATTTCCCTTTGATGAATATCATCATCAGTGATATTCAGAAGCTGTTGAAATTTCCCTGATAATGATTCAGCAAAGAACATTAATTTATTTCCCTATTTTGTTGTTGTTAAAGACATGTCTGTTGATGAATGATCTATTACTATTAGGTACGGGATTCTCACAGAACATAAACGGCACAATGCAGAGCATATGATCCTTTCAAAAAATGTGTTATAAAAAGAAGAAAAAATAAATAAAAAAGTTACAGTCGGAACTATAGTACACGGTCGGTTGGACGTGGACAAACAAACACAAAATTGTTGTTGTGGTGGGGGGGGGGGGGGGGGGGGGGGCCTTATGGACCAATAAAATTGATGTGCTTCAGATTAGACCATAGGCCTTTGGTACTCTGCCCAAGCAAATTATTTGGGAAAGATTCCAAATCCAACAGAGCAACCAACTGTGATATTAGATTTAAAAAAAAAAAAATGAGCAAACCCAGACCTGGCGAACATACATGTAGTGAACTTGGAAAAGGTAAGCCTCATCAATTTTTAGAATAATGTATTCCGTGTGGCCATACATCATGTTCCTAGTTGGGTGTGCATGTAAGCTTTCCTTCACCAATGATGACCTACATATTGGATAATTAATGTAACTCGAGGGAGAGAATTAGCACATATTATCTGCGAGAGCAGAATTGTAAGCATATGTTAATTTACCTACATGTAAGTTGTGTCATTGGTGGCAGGTACTCATTCAATACTCAATTGATTTATGAGAGAGAGTTTCAATGTTACCCATTAAACCCATTAATGTCCAATAAATTCACTATACCTTTTGAATACATCCATAATACATACAAACATACATTGCAAGTGTTTATAATGCACCATTTCCCCGGAGGAAATACAGTAGTATATATTGTATATTATAGCTTTCTCAATGTGGGTAGATGTGAAGTGTTGATTTAATTGGTACATGCGGATTAAGCTTTGATCACAGGAATATGCCTGGACTATGCTCTAATAATTAATGCCATACTTGTACTTCAGGTCGGATGGAATGAAGTATAGTTATATTCCCAGGTGCCAGTTTGAAACCCAGGTATACAGGGTACCCTCAATTAGCACTCGGATAATATAAGTACAATATTCGATCAACGGAAATCAGTGATACAATATATATAATTGTCCAACAATTTTGTTTAACGTTCAATGTTGCAGATCTGTTCAATTTGTTGACCTTTAATTTTGATTTCCGCTTTAACAAAGAAAGAGAAAAAATAGCGCACATGAATGATACGAAATATGACTGAAGTGAACACATTTTCATTCAATTTTCGTAATCAATACTGGACGTTAACAAAATCAAATAAATCAATTTCAACATTTGACATTCAAAAACTGTTTGGCATTTGCCAAGTATCAAATTGATGGAATTTGTTGCAACAAATTTAGCAAGCAAACACTCTTCGTGGCCTTGACTCGTACTGAAGCATTATCCATTCCTTACTATAAATATATCGTCTCCGGTTAGATAGATTAGATGGGATTGCAGTCCGCATCAAGATGTTTGCTAATAGGAGTAAGTGTTCATGATGGTTTGTACAAATTGGCAATGTGGCGTTAATGGAAATTCTAAGCATATGATCACACCCGGGCAGATCAGCATTACACCGTGGATGGACCAACACATTATGTGCAGTCAGTATTGACAGAACAGAGCCCAAACATAGATAGAGCGTGTAAATGCCACAACAAATGTATTATGATAGTAATTTAGAATCAATGCGTTTGAGGCAGACATAACTAATATTGCGACAAAATTGTGTATAATTGCCAGCAACACTTGCGATTTGTAGGAATTGGAATTGCTATCTACTGAAGATAGCTTGTAAATCCAATAGCATATATGAGTAAATCCATGTCACTAGTGATCAAAATACATTGAGCCTCTCTGATTGAAAAAGTAGCTCTGGTGGAAAGAATATGTCACTTGCAAAATATACTTTCAGAGGAATCAATTCAAAATAGCCATTTGTGATCACAAAAGTATTTTGATCCATGCTTGTAAATCTACCAAATGTCAAAAGTGTGATTAATTACAAGTTCAAATTTAGCTGTAAATGATTTGGTAAAGCAAGTGTTGTCTACTGAAGATAGCTCTGGTGCTATCAAAGAAAAATGTTAGATTGTTAGCACTAGCACGCAAATGCGGAACCATCTACTAAAATTTGTTCTGACGTCACTGCACAGAGTATTTATGAAGATAGCTCATAAGATAAAATTAACCAAGGTGACCATAGTAATTCCAGATTTTTGATAGACAGTAAAAATTTGGCTTGCTGATCATTAGGTATATAGCAAGTGTTATCTACTGTAGAAAGCTCGGAAAATACAATTAATTATTGTGTCCCCTATCATGATAGATTTTGAAAGACAAGTTCAAATTGGGTTGCGAAATATTGGGCATACCAATTGCTATCATCTGAAGATAGCGTACAAAATCAAATAAATCACGGTTACCTTTACAATTTACCAGCATTTGATAAAAGACAAGTTTAAGTTTGGGTAAAGATGGAACTGAAACTGAAACCTATTCGCAAAAATAATCGCCAAATGCCATGTGTGCACCTCCAAATTCAGATATGGAACATTATGCACAACATAAACATGAAGTGCTATCTACTAATTACATTGTGTACACTGGAATTCATTAGTCAAATAAACACAGGGGGAAGTCAAAAGATCGATCAAGCAAAAATTATGTACGAACACAGGGTGCTTTGATAGAGCCATACTATAAGTAATGTATCAAATAAATACACACAAAAACAGACAATGGAAACCAGATTTGTTCAAACTGATTTGGAAACACAGGCTGGTAACATGCATGTGAGCCTGATTGCCCGTATTTGAAAAGTACAAACTATTAATTTCGAACTATAGGTTAATTAATAATTGAACGAACACAACTAAGCAGCGTATCGCGTACATTGCGTGAAGCGCGCACAACCATTCGCATGATAATTCCGGGCGCGTTTATCTTTGTACTGCGTTCGTGATGTTCGTTCAATTATTAATTTACCTATAGTAGTAAATAATGTTTAAACAAATGACAAATTTCTTATCATTAATCTTTATCAAATTATGATTATGTAATCTATATTTTAAACATGTTACCACAATTAACCCGATTATACTCAAGTGTATTTTCCTCCTTTGATTGGCCATGTTTGAAGTTTTACCCTCCACCCCCGACAATTAAAAATAGAATCATCACGACACATATCATATTTCAACTTTTCAGAAGGAGTGAACTTGTTGTCAATACATTAACCGCGTCATGTGAACTTCGACGTTCTACTGATACGCATGTTTGGAACTGTGCAAATTGTAAGCGATTTTATTTCATTTATTTATTTTGAAACAGCGGCAGCTACGGCACCACAAATTTCGCCGATGCCTGTTTTCTTTTTGCAGTATGAAAATGAAAATGTTCGCAGATTTTTCACGTGTATTTTCAATGGTTTCTAAATCATAGCAGTGCCCATAGTTTCAAGCTTTTTAGAGGGATTGTTCGCCATTTTTAAAGGTTTGTTGCTTACTTTGAGACCTTTGACTTGGATTTGTTGATATTGGGAAAACGACTTGTGATATATTTGCATCGCATTTTTTTGCGATATAATTGGGAAATTGAGTAGCAATTGTTTAAAACTGTGTCGCATTTCGCGATGCGATACCGGATATATTGCACCCTGGAGTTGCATAACTCCAATGGTTCTTATTTTAGAAGCACAAGGTCACAACAAATTTGCCCATTTAGTAGTACACAAACCGGCTGGTGATTAACCACTTTTGGCAGTAATTCACCACATTTCCGCCTATAATTTCTACATGGAACATTTCTGGCCCCTAAGATTTTACAGACATATTGAGAAAAATATGGGGATTCTTCTGTAATCAAAATATCTGTGGAGAAAAAAAATAGCTCCAAAAAGTGATCGGAACATATAATACACTAAAAGTGTTAAACTATAATATGAAAACTCAAAGAGATGCAGATCAAAAAGTAAATGAATAATTGTGTCCATTGTCGTCTGGCCAAAAAGTATGCATTAAGGGCAGGTTGCCATGGCGCTATATACTGTAAAACTAGTATCAACTGAAATGAAAGCAAGTAAAGTCATAAGATCAAATTGAACAAAAGCAATACAGGTTGTTGTGGAACAATACTAAGTACCACCACTTGCTGAAATCTGATCAAATTACTAACAATACACAATGGTATTCCAAATTGCTTATAAATAGAGTTATCCACACATTACTAAGCAGCCAACAAATATTGCTGCCATGGTAACAATGTACAATTTTGCGTTCCCTTAGTGTTGAAATGCCTATAAAATCAGTTCAATAATTTGTTGATTCGTGCGTAACGCTCACATTCATCCTTATGTTGAGCGAATAATGCGCAGTGGAATGAAGCACTACATTCCATAACATTGGGCATCCTTTGCACTACACTTCAAGAAATTATTGAACTGATAATCGAAACACCTTATTAAAACAAACTATACTAGGCTTTTTTTTTTTAGGGAAAATGCGATATGGCGCAAAAGCACAAACCATTGAAATACTGTGGAAGTGTTATTCTAGACCTAGTTTAGGCGATGAAACAAAACCACCCATTTTACGGGCGGACGGACCTGTGAAGTAGGGTCGGTCGATCGGATTTAAAAAATAAATAAGAATATTTTTACCTAAAATGTCACCAAAATCTGCAAAAACCTGGACTTTTTAAAGAAAAATTGTGAAACAAACGTCCTACAGATTTTCGGCCAAAAATGGCTGATTTTATATGATTTGAGCAAAATTCTTGGAAAAAATGCAAAAAGTGGGCTGGACTGGCCTGAAAAACAGGGAGTTTTTTTCTTCCTCGCCTTAGTTTGAATTAAGTTTTGAATGAAAAATGATGGCTTGAATAAGAAATATGTAAACATGGAACAGCCCAGCATAGCCATACATTTGGGTTCACTTTGAACGCATTTATGGCAAAAAAAGAGAGCACAATTTGCCTCAAAAGCAGGCAGCACATTTGGTGCTTACAAAAATCGCAAATTCCATATCCCTAAACTATACATACCAACGATATTCTATATTACAAGTGAACAAAAATCACCCCTACTCTACTTAGAATATATCATTATTTTGTCATTATTCCTGATTCTTATATATATAGTGGGTGTGGTTTTGAATGTCAGCAGGCAATTTGATTAGTTTTTCAGCTGATACACACTATATTATATATTATGAGACAATGGTGTATAGTTTGGGGCGAGGCTTAATTCATTCGAATAATAATACCTTTAGTGCGTATGTATGATCATCGCGTCGGCGACCATACACGACTCTAAATATGGTACAGCGGCTTACAGCCTATACATTATAAGACCATCGTATAGCAAAATAGCTATGAACTATATTTTATTCTCTTAAATATTACACAGCTTGAATTAGAAATCTATACAATCGCTCTCATCGGCCACGTAATGTTAACAATACACACAGAAAATTCAATAAAGTTATGGACAAAATTAAATACACACATTTCACCTCATATCCTGTTACATGGCAAAAATGTCAGTTGACATCGCCAAACCTAATAATACTGACTCTAATACAATCTATCCTCAATGGAAGTCTTCGCTACATAAAAGAGCGAGTAACAACATTGCAATTATCTCATTAAGGTTTGGATGTGTCCAATCTGACGTATTTTGTCGCCGCAAAACTAGAATAAATGCCAGATTGAAACACTGAATACTTACTATATTAGGGTTGTCTAGTTTCACAAGAATGCTTATTTCTGACCGTACGACTTTCTTTTCAACCTGAAAAAAGACAAATGAAAATATATAAAATAATCAGTAACAAAATCCACGGGCATATAAAATAAAAATTATGGTGAAGTTAAATTCTAATTGAATTTACAATTAATCCAGCTCAAATATGTTGCATTTTCATTTTTCTACTTACTTGATACACCTAATTTCACTCCCCCATTCAAGCCGGGGAGGGGGGGGGGGGGGGGGGGGGGGGGGGGGGGGGGGGGAGGAGTTTGGAGCACTTCCCCTACTCTGATGGTACCTCACTGTGGCTATTTACAAGCCATAGTTTTAAATTTTGCAGTGAACATTAGGTCATTAAAACAACTTACATATTTGGGTTCATCAATAAAAGTCAAGACTCATATTTAATGCATGCCAATATCAATCACCTTGGTGCCGTACGCAAATATGATTTGAGTTTAATATAGAATGCTTGCACAGAGATAAAGAGAAAACAAAAGCGAGAGCTAAACCACTTGGCATTTAAACAAATTGACAATTCATCATGTTTTTTTTTTTAGCAATTACAGCATATGTTCGTAAATTTGGTTGACGACTCTCTTACTATACTCTGGATTGGTCATCTATTTCTGCACAGTGATGGATGAGCGTATTCAAGTGATTATAGTGCAGTACTTGTGTGGGGTAACGAGATTTAATAATAAGGTTCAAATCACTGAAATATGCTAGATATGATATGAGTTGAATTACTGTAATGGTAACAATAACCACAAAACCTACTATAGTTCAATCAGTTCCAAATTGGCATTCGTTTTTTATCTATCCGCGCACAAAAGTAATCCAAGCGTGTAAGTGCGATTTTGGCATACGCAAGCTTCACACATACAATGCCACTGCGACATTGTGCTCAATATTGCGCCATGAGAGTGTTTTGCGCGGGAAAGGGCATACCGCATAGGGTGCTATCAAGCCTATCATCTATAAAAAATATTGATTATTCCCTTGAAGGTCAGTTAAACTTCCTCTGCAAGCAATATAACACAACATTTTGTAAGTACAATTAGCGTGTTTCTATTGAGTATCCGGATTTTATCCTGAGTAATCTCCCACCGGATAACAGCGGGGGTAGCAGCGGGCGGTGTGTTTCTATTGGTGACTGTTTTCCGAGGAGAATATGAAATTGCGTGTCGTATCGTGTGTGTGTGTGTCTTGCCGGCCAAAGGTTGTATGCTTGGGTCATCCGCAAGGCATTGTGGGTTGAATTCATTTCCAAAAATTGGCACTGAGTTTACGACGATTGGGACTTTGTTGACATTTTGATCACAGGACCAGTCAAGTATAATATGTAAAACATCCGCATGAACGAAAAACATGGATTAAGGGTGCTTTTTTCAACCATAACGCAGACCACACTAAGGGTATCAAAATCGGCAATTTCACAGAAAAAGGGTGTCCTTTTCAACCTGAATCCGCGCTAAGGGCTGCTTGGGCCAATAGTCACACGCCCATAATTGTCAAAATAGCCCAACATTTTTAGGCCTACACCTTACAAGACAAATTTACCAACAAAACTGAATCACACAATTACTTTGTATGTTATTTCAGTCTAAACTCTGTCTTGAGGACCTACATTCGTTGCCATAAGTATGATTCGTCAAAACTCAAACTGTGATCCTTTTTAAGGATCACCTTTTGCTTCTTTGAGTCCACATAGTTTTTTGAAGGTGGATTCACACGGATGATTACAACTTTTAAACATGAGTTTGCCCCCCCCCCCCCCCCCCCCCCCCGAATGTATCCCACCCACAACAACGTTAAGTGAGGAGATTGATTAAAATACAGATTATATAAAATTGTGAGAGGATGACCTTTCTAATATTTTGCAGCACCTTATTGAACAGCACAAAATTCCCTTTTGAAGTAGAGGCCTGATCGGTTTGTCACGGACAGACGTTTGTGCAAAACATGAGCGAAAAACAGTTTGTAAAAAGTAACTACTGACATTTATTCAACTTTTTATGTTTATGTTATAGAGAATCATCAACTTTATTGAAATACACCAAAAAAAATAAGGTGTGGTTTGTTACTAAAAATAGAACGACGGAAATGTTTGTGTCACGGACGGACTAGATAGAAATAGGGTTCTCTTACCTTTTAGTGCTTCTTTTTAATTTCTATCTAGTCAACTCCGTATTCCCCAATGCTTTCCAGGTCAAATAGTAAGTAAGATACATGGTTTGAATATCTGATACACGGCATTTGAAAATATTTCTTATTTTTTACAGGGGTAGGGTAACAAACTTTGTCACGGACGGACATTTTTGAGCGTCACGGACGGACACAAATGTTAACTACATAAAAAACTTTGAAATTGCCACTTATTTACACTTTAGTATGAAAAAATGATATTAAATACTTACAAAATAGTAAGAAAAATGTTAAGTCATGAATTTTCAGTCTTAGTAATAAAAAGCAGTCAAGATATTAGTCTTTTTCCAACACTACAGACAAGATAGTAATAGGGTTCTCCGGACCTTTAGTATTTCATCTTAATTTCTATTTAAACAATTCCATATTCCTCAAGCTTTCCAGGTCAAATAGTAAGTGAGATACATGGTTTGATACACAGCATTTGAAAACAGATACATTTTTTACAGGAGAAGGGTAGACCCGTAACAAACTGTGTCACAGACGGAAATTTGTTAGCGTCACGGAAGGACACAGATGTTGAAGAACTTTGAAATTGCCACTTATTATGACAAAATGGTACCAAAACCAGTGTGATGGTTATATTCAAAGGTTGCAGAATTTGGCACTTTGATAGCAGAGGGTGATCGGTTCAAGGTTCACATTGGGGTGAATTTTTTTTTTTTTATATTGATATTGAAATGTACCTCACAATATTGGACAACATCTTGGCTAACTGAAACTGCATTCGAAAAGAAGAAAAAATGCGGAAAAGTTTTCGGAACAGTCCATTATTGCCCAAGGGGTAGAAACAAGATGCGTCATGGACGGACATTCTTAGTAGAAGTTGACCTGGCCATATTTTATGTTAATGAAACATTTTCAATTTTTTAATTAAAAATTGATAGATGGCACATTTATCCATTAAATAAAAATATATATTTTAGAAAAAAAGTTCTGGGAAGTAATTACCCTGCCCTTGTGATAACTTTTTGATGCAGAGCTGTCCGTCCGTGACGCAAAAAGGTTTTAAAGTTTTACAACTTTTTTCAAGAAAAGAGAAAAAAATTAAAAACATAGTGAGCTATCTCCCCTATATACCCCCTTTCTCATGTAGAAATGAAACTTAACAATGGCATCAATAAATAAGTTAAATCAGTGATTAAAAGTTGTCACGGACGGACATTATTCAGTTCTGAGTACAAATTCCAAACTGAATCCCGCCTCTCTTACCATAAATGGCAAGAGATATACCTGCTGCATCATATACATAGACTGTATGCTGTGATACAAGTTTGTAACACAATTTTGACCCTTCTTTGATAAATTTTGTTCGATTAATTGTGTAAAAGACTGTATGCTGTGATACAACTTTTTAAAACAATTTTGACCCTTCTTTGATAAGTTTTTGTTCAATTAATTGTGTAATTAAAGGTTAGTGATAATGGATACATGTAGGCATCTAACCGCGTTTTGAGTTTTTCAAAGTTTCATGAAGAAAAAGCCTGCAACTTTTGATAGTGCAAAGCTTAAAATTAAATTTGTGCTAACATCTCCAATGATACTTTCTGATTTCAATGCTGTTACTTGCTTTTATTTTACATACACTTATTATATGGGGCAATTTTAAACAGTGTCTTTAAACTGATCTCATGCTACCCCTTTTATTTGCAAGCATTATTTCATCATGTACAGGCAGTAAGGTTAACAAGCGCAAGCTATACTACAGATTCACCAAAGATCTGCTGAGGGTTCACAAATGCGCAAATAAGCAAATGACTTCATTTGACTTAAGTAATTTTACAGTGCACCTGGTGAGCATCATAACATGTGCTCACTGCTGTAGCAAACCTACTCATTTGCATAAAGGGCATACCTGTATGGACTAGTTCATTTAATGATAAGAGGGGTGGTATTCAGCTTTGCTTGTGTGCTCAGAACTGAACAGTAGCTAACAGTGTCCGTCCGTGACAAAATTTGTGTCCGTCCGTGACAACTTTTAATTAAAGATTTAACTAATTTATGCCTGCCCTAATTAATTAATACTCCTGCATGGGAAAGAATACATATAAGAGAGATACTTCACTATGTTTTTGTTTTTTTACTTTGTCCTTGAAATTAGTTAAAAAACTTTTTAACTTTTTTTGTGTCACGGACGGACAGCAAAACATCAAAATGTTAACGCAAGTCTAGCGATATAACTTCCCCAGAACTTTTTTCCCAAATATTTATCTTATTTGATGTAAAAGTGTGTCAGCTATCAACATTACATCACAAAACTCTGAAAATGTTACATTAACATAAAAATATAGCATGATGAACTTGAACTAAAATGTCCGTCCGTGACGCATCTTGTTTTCACCCCTTGGACAATAATGGACTGTTCCGCGAACGTACCGCATTTTAATTTTTTTTAAATGCAGTTTCAGATAGCCTAGATATTGTCCAACATTGTGAGGTACCCATCAATATCAAAATAAGAAATTTATTTTTTCATAACCATGTTAACCTTTAACCGATCAGCCTCAGTAACCTGTTGAAATTCAATCTGATACTGATTTACAGAAACAAAAATGGTACATATTTCTATAATATAACAATGAATGAAAGAATTTCGATGATGACAACTTTTGCTCTTAAAATGGACACACAATTCAAGAATGTGCAACTGCGGTGAGCGCTAATTATGTCAGGCCTGGGATGTGCCACATCATATGCTTGCTCGTCATTCTGATAATGAAGCTTCCAGTGTAATATAACACCCTCAATTAGCATTTACACATACTGATCTGATGCATTGTGAACAAAATAGGTAGAAATGGATGTGACCGGTAATGTAAGTAGGGGCCGGAAAAAAACATAAATCACCAAAATGTCCCAAATATATGGAGAAAAACCCCCAACCAACCCTACCTGAGAGGTCCATTTGCCCGTTGAGAACCGGGTGGGTTTTTTTGTCGCCTAAATGCATGATACATTTTTGGGGACCAAAATACTGATTTTAAGGTTGATTTAGAAAACATTGCCCATATAGAAAGGTGAAATTTCCTTGTGCTCAAGCATCTTTTATTCTTCGAAAAATCTGGATCTGTGAACGGCTCTAAAAATCTAAATGCAACCCTACATGTATATTGTACAAATGTCGAGGTAGTTTCTGACAGAATCATACAATTCATTACCTGATATGCTTTGCTATAAGGCAGACAAATATTTGTTTGTCCTTGCACGTATCTGCCTGACCATCCTAACCGCTGGAGTACATTAGGTCCCAGGTATGTTACAAATCTGACAGAAAAACTGCATTCTAATGTTTGTCATGGGACACTTGATACAGTGCAATTGATGGCTAACTGGAACTTGCAAGGACTCTTAATCAAATTACATTTTCTTTTCTATTTCTATCCCTTTAATTTGATAATTTGGTAAAATTACAAAGTGAATTGGAAGAACTAAAACCTTTTGTGACTGGCAGAGAGTACTACCTTTAAGCACTAACACAGGATATATTTGCCCAGCAACGTGTCCGTAGCCCGGGGGGGCACTGACATTTGAAAAGGGTATAGGTATGTGCCGCGCTGAAGACCCCCTTTTTCACCCTCTGCTGCTAGTTCTTATGACCCCCCTTTTGAGCCTGCATCAGTTCTAAGACCCCATTTTTATTGAAAATTCAAAAATTCGCGAAATTTTGCGTTCCAAAGCACCAATTTTGTGTTCCAAAGCCCCAATTTTTCGAAAATTTTGTGTTCTTAAACCAAAATAATCGAAAATTGAACTATAGGCCAGTTCTCAAGACCTATTTTTTGGAAAAAAATCAGTTCCTAAGACCCTATTTTTTGTCATAAAATCCACTCAGTTCAGTTCTTTAGCCCCCCTTTTTGAGACCCTGGGCGGCACACCCCTACCCAAAAAAAAGTTGAGTGCCCCCCCCCGGGGTCCGTAGTCACATAGATTTTCAAACAATAGGAATGAGACTGAGCTAGAAAAAAGGATATCCTAAAATAAACATTGTTTTGTGATTTGTTCACAAGGGCAACATTCTGAACATAGATTGTACATTCATGCAAGTCTCTCATGGCATATGATATTGCTGAGAGCCAACAGGAATAACACAAATCTCTCTACGATATATATGCAGCACACATTCTGAAATAAACCACAATTTTTGCTACTAGTTGTTATTCCGCACTCTCTAGAGAGCCCTATATACTGTGAAAGCAAATAGGGAATCTGAGATAAATAAAATATGACAAATCAAATCCACAGACACCTCATATCATATATTGCCGATGTCTGGCTGTGCTTGAATAATGCCGCCGCTGCAGAAACCCTAAATGCCTAATGCCTGCCACAGGATTTATGCACAGGGACGACGAATTACACTATTTTTTTTCGAGTGTCATTTGATACCGCTAATGGGAAGATGAGTTTTCTGACGAATGGGAAGGTAGTTTTGGTGATGACAGAGAATATTGGATCGGGTATGGTTGGTTAAAGTAAATATTGCCACTAATTCATTATCCAATCTGAAGACACTGATGCGTCTCAATGTTTGCTCTCTACTGAACTCATATCCGTGCATGGACCAGAAATGAGACAGAAGGATGACACTGCGTAAAGAGAACAAATTATAAATATGTTATCACAGGGCAAATATGAACACATTTATTGGATTTTAGAATAAAACCCCACTACAGGGTGTATCAAAAAAATTAGGACTCTGTTCATTGTGGTTTATTACTTTTTTAAAACCACTGGACCATGACCAATTCACTGTCGGTGCAAAGCCCAATTAATAATGATAATATTCTGAAAATCTGAGATGAATCCAACGAAAAATAAGACTGCTAGCATAATTTGCGTAAACCATGTCATTTACTAGTCTGTACAATGGGATTTACACATGTACAAATCAGAAAAAATATGGTTTACATTTCAATACTTTGCATCCATAAATGTTGTAAATCATCTATCAATAACAATAGCAAAGATTAGTTTGGTATTCCTCTTAATTCTGGCACAAATCTTTAATAGCTACATAATCCACAAATTTTAATGTTCAATGTCGCTCAGTGTTCTCATGAGAAAGCCTCAGCATGTAGGAGAGTTGTGGTAGGAAAGCACTAATCAATAATCATGTCAACCATTAGAATTATAAATTGGACCTCTAAGTCAACTTCAATTACTTTCATAAGCATGATAAGATTAAGAATAATTTCACATGATAAGAATAAGAACCATTTCCCTTTTAGCATATTGTAATCTTCCACTGTGATGTTACCTTTACTGTGTGAATTACCATTACATACTACAAAATGGGTTGACTTGCCTAGTTGGTCACACTTTCCGTAATTGATGATGGATTGTTCTCATATTTTCAGGATTTTAACTTTATAAGTTGTACTCGAAATTTGTCATGGTTCAGTGGTCTTAAGGGCAGTGTCAACCAGTGTTGTAGTCGAGTCCACCCTACCCGAGTCCGAGTCCGAGTCCGAGTCCTTACCCCTCGAGTCCGAGTCCGAGACCGAGTCCTTACTGTCCGAGTCCGAGACCGAGTCCGAGTCCTTCATGTCCGAGTCCGAGTCCGAGTCACGAGTCCTTATATGTATTTAAGTTCTGATCACATGTCATTCATTTTGCTATCTATAATAGGCCAACATATCAGTGATGTCAACATAATGATGCATTTTTAACCTTCTTATGCCCATACATGGACAAATGTTGATACCATTTTGAATTATAGACATAAGAATTGATTCAAAAAGTGTCCAGAAGTTCATAGATTGAGAAATTACAAACTTGATTAAGTGTGATATTCTGTAAATTAACCCTTCCCCTGCCGTTTCACCTATTTCTTTTCCCTGAACATTTCATCCCTAATATGCCATCAATTTGTTTCCAGGAAGCTGAAAATTGCCAATGAAATATCCTCTTTGTAAAACATGTTATCATTTTGTTAAACAGTATAAATACTAACACAAAAACACCTAAAGACCATTTACATCGTACCAACATCCTTCGATTGCTCATGATTATTATCACTTTAATAAATATTTATAGGTTACCTCAAATTTGTTTTAATGCTTGTAGTTGTAATGGTTATCAATAGGTATTTTCAACAGCATATTGTAAATTGTTCAAATGTATTTGTGAAGATTTATGATAATATTTCTAAACTGTTGAAGATCGGATGACTAAATAAGTATTTAATTACTGCAAACAAAATAAGCCAATATTAAATGGACTCGGACAGGACTCGGGCACAATTCCCGAGTCCCTAGCGCCCGAGTCCGAGTCCGAGACCGAGTCCTTTACCTCCGAGTCCGAGTCCGAGTCCGAGTCCTTCAAAATAGGGACTCGAGACTGGTCTCGAGTCCGAGTCCGGACTCGAGTACTACATCACTGGTGTCAACCCGGCACTTGTTTCAAAAATTGAATTTCATATTTCTCTATTATTTTATACTTCATTACCATCATAAGTTACTAATCGGAAGCGATTATTTCCCTTTCTTTTGGGTGATTTAAAATTGTTGTTTTGGTAAGTTTGAGCCAGGAAAAGGTGCATGGTTATTTGGCGGGAATTTAAGCGGAGTTTCGCGCTTTTCAAATGCTGCAACAGTTGTTCGATCATTGCGTCGCGCGCTGAAACTTCCCGCGCGTAATACTAGATGCGATCATTTAAATTTCAGTTTTCTTCCAATTTCTTCACATTGTGACAATATAAATTGAATCTGATAGTTTATTATGATTGTTCTTAATAGTATACTCGCTTTTTAGGTCACACGCCCCTGTATTCCGTGAACATTTAGCTTTAAATGGTGGAAAATGTCAATATTTTTACTAAATCGCTGTTTTCTAGAAGTTCAAATTTGAAGGAATTTTACGATTTTTCAGACAGCATAACTAAAAAGATATCAAACTATCAGGTAAGATTTTACTACCATTGTGTAGAGGACTTTCAGCGCTAGGAGGCAATTTTTTATTTTTTCGATTATGGATTTTAAACTCGAGTTATGCATCCAAAAAGAGCCAAAAATGTGATTTTTGAGATAAAAATCTCTTTGTTGGCACTTTTTGGTCAATATTTTCAAAACTAAATTTTTTTAAGCAAAAAAAAAGAAGTGCTTCCTAGATAATTGACTTTAGATGATTTTGGTGAAATATTGAAATTTTTAATCAAAAACATATTTTGTTAGGTTGTCTGAAAATTGTTGGCACCAAAAAAGTGATTTTTGGGCAAAAATGTAGAAATCACTTTTTTTGGGGAAATTTAATATTAAATATAGATTCTCTGACTCATTTCATTTGAAAAATGGTATACTTTTATGTACATTACATTATTAGTTTAAAAGTTATAGTGCTTGATAAATTTCATATATTTAGGGTTGACACTTCCCTTAATAAGGATTAATTCCATGCTGAAAGAGAGTCCTATTTTTTTATACACCCTGTATATCTCAACATCAGATTCAATATTTCTTTGTATTCATGGGATAATTTTGAGCTACTTGCCTTGATCTAATAATCCTGCCTGAAGTATATAAACATGACAACAATGTGTATGCCAGTAATTGACATGTGTACAATCCGCAGCAAAAGGGTGCAGTTGTGTCTCAAAGAAAAAGTTGAGATCTTAATACCAACACAAGGAGCTTTCTGAATGCTTCAAAATGACACCTTTGTGGTTAAGATTGGATAGTAACTGCTTTCTGATTTTATGAAGAAAAAGGATCTCAAAATTCATTTTACTGACAACTGAACCCTTTTGCCGCGACAGTACACACATATAGCATTATTACACCACAATGCCACAGGATTTTTCTGCTTGATACTAACTATAGACCATGTCACCTCTTGTTGATCAACAATGATAAGTGCTCTGTTCCATTCCGTGCATGGGGGAACATGCATTGACTGCTGTTGTTAAGATGACTGGTTTGGTTACGGTACAGTTTACAGTACAGTTTACAATAACGTATGAGTAAGCTATCACAAATTAGACTTAGCGCAAAAACTTCTATTGTATGAGTTAAAATACAAATTTATTCAGTAAAACACATGAGGGGTTGTCACTTTTTTTCGGTAGGAATATTCTGGGGGGGGGGGGGGAGTCATAGTTGTTTACATGGAAAATAAGAAGGATCATAAAATTAATACCATTGTATTTGTAATAGGGGCATCAAAACAAAATGTTAGTTAAAATAATGATTTTTTTGTTTGCACGCTACGCGCACATTTGTTCAACATCTTTAAATATTGTAAACAAATATAGGATAATTGTGCTCAGCCATCATCATTTTTTTCTCTTCCGCATCAACTGTAACCCAATAACCCCTAACTAAACTGCTCACAAAAAGTATCGAAACACTTAGAAATGATCCGATATATAACGGCTCGAAAGGGTATGCATTAATCGAAGCAATGTGCATAATTTTGTTCTGCGTATTTTGACACCTCGATCGATGAGATACGATGTTGCGGAGCGGAGTTATTGTCATTTCAATGGTCGTGGGTCCAGTTTCAAAAGTGACAATCATCCTATAGAAAGAGGTTTGCATTACTGTTTAGAATGATCAGATTCGTGCTTTTCAATAGGGATGAGTGTCACTTTGGAAACTGGACCTACGATCATTGAAATGACAATAACTCCGCTCCGCAACATCGTATCTCAACGATCGAGGTGTCAAAATACGCTGAACAAAATTATGCACTTGGTTATTTGCTTCGATTAATGCATACCTTTTCGAGCCGTTATATATTGGATCATTTCTAAGTGTTTCGATACTTTTTGTGAGCAGTTTAGATAAATAACCCTAAAATAGATAGGCCATGTAAGTACAGATTTGTGTGTGTGTGTGTTGGGGTGGGGCGGCGGTCATAAAAATGATCAACATCTCAGTAGGGGGATCATAAAATTAAATCGCTTTTGCTTAGGGGGTCATACAAAAAACGATGATTATAAATGACATTTTTGTTCATTTACCACCACCTTTCAAGATTTGAATGAAATGACAAAAATATGGTGCCTGACCTTTTCCTACCCTTAAAATTACACAAGAGAAATAGAAGGAGGGGACTGGGGGAATGCTGGTCAGTATTGAATTTGATCGCATTAATCACAGATTTCACTAACATTATTGTATACTTTTATCATTATAATTAGCCAATTAGTGGGCCTGCTTCCGTGAACGCTGTACGTTATTCTTACCGTTTTGTTTTTGTCAATTATTTTGACAGCCCGCTCTCTGTGAGTTCCGACTTGTGTGCATTTCTTTACCACTGACGTAGCACCTCTGCGAAATGGATACAATAGAAAATATCAATAACAATTAATAACAGGTGCATTTCTTAATTCACAAACTATTTTCTGGTCTGAGCCAAGTCCGAAAGGTGACGTCACTGTGCATGACCACTATGTCCCTGTATCCCAAGATATTGATTGTGGCATGACTATCGTCATTATTACCATGGACCACATGCTTTGATATTTTAATGATCGGATTGAACCTGTAATTTTTATCGAGGGTTGAGCGCCAGAAGGCCGCAACTCTATTTTTAGGCAAATTGATATTTTGGTACAAAAATAATCCATATAACCAAGATTTTCAGAACCATAAAGAGATAACTCATAAACACTCTTAATTTGACTAAAATTAGAGTTATAAGTTAGGTACTACAGTGTATTAAAATGAGTCCCAAATATTTGAAAGTCGATTATCTCCAAATAGCATTTCTTGAGTTACGACATTCTGGCGCTCAACAATCGATATAAGCAATAGGCATGTTCAGACGTAGGCTGTTTAATTCGAGCTAAGGTCTGAAGTAATACTCGGAGTCATGAAGTTAGTTTAACATAACTTATAGTATCTTTATTGTGCTGCTTCGATTGTGTAACAAAGGTTTCTGCGAAGATGATTGATTGATTATAAAACCTATTTACTCATGGGGAATTGTGGGACCCTTACGCATGGAGTAAAGTAGGGCAAGGTGATATTACAACATCCCCCTTTCTTTGGTATAAACACAATGGGGTAAATTGGTATAATTTGGCAAATTGTGACGGTCCTAAATTTGGTAAAATGTAGTTGTAAGTGAAGTAGGAATTGAGTCACAACGTTAATTTTGATGTTAATTTAGTCATAATATTGTATGCTGTGCGATGTGTATTTGTAATTAAAATCTCTGAAAATGGGATAAACTTGAAATTGTCTGTAGTTGTATGTGTGTTTGCATCTGGTGTAATACTTGAATCATTAAGGCACAAACACTTATGGTAACAGCTAACACGTAACATGGAAACAGTAAGACAACAGTTACGTTGGAACAGATGATACATGTACATACAATGACTGGTGTTGCTAGTGCTGCATTCAGCAACTGTTATGCAAACTGCGTAATCATGTAATCTGCTCAGGGTTCATCCCTGTATCTTTCTGGTTTCCTGCTAGTACGTCCTGACCTCCTTCGAGCTCCTTGCGGGTCTGGTGGATCTGGCGTAGCAGGATAATTTTTTGTCACATGCTGTGCCGTCTGTGGCTGAACTGGTGGTTCGTTGTTAATGGGTGGTGGATCATTCTCAAAACGAACATGTCTTTCTTTTCCAGCAGCTGTGTTTTCTCTTATCTGGACTCTGTTGCGTCTTAAGTTGGACCCATTCTCGGTTGTCACCAGGTTATGACCTTGGCTGGTCATGTACACCAGCGACTTCGGCAGGTGTCCACTTCTTGGTTTCCGGGCATTGGACCAGGACGTTTTGTTTTTCGAACAAGGGTGGAAGCTCCGGTCCAGCTCGCTTATCGTGGTTTGCCTTCATTTTCTCCCTTTTTTCCAGAAGTTTTTCGGGTGTCTCTGAAGGTGTCTGCATGAATTGGTGACTAGGTAATGGTGTTCTTATGCGTCTCGCGAACATCATTTCTGCTGGCGATGGCAGGTTAGCATCTACTGGTGTCGCTCTTAAATTCAGCATGGCAATGTGGAGATCTTGTTTCGTTTTCTTGCACTTCTTTATCATGTCCTTCACGGTTCGCACGGTGCGTTCTGCTAAGCCGTTAGAACGTGGGTATCTCGGCGATGAGGTTGTATGCTTTATACCCCATTTCCTGCACATGTCCTGGAATGGTTGTCCTGTATACTGGGGACCATTATCCGAGACGATTTCAGCAGGTGAACCCAGTAGGCTGAATGTTGATGTTAACACTTTAGCGACTGTTTCACTACGGGTATTAGTAAGCTTGTGAAGAACCGGATACTTGGAGTGGTAGTCAGTCACAAGAACGTAGTCTTCGCCGTCTAGTGTGAAAAGATCTGACGCGACCTTGGTCCATGGCGTTGAAGGGATATCATGCGGTACGAGTGGTTCTTTGCTCTGGCTGGGTTGATTTTCCAGGCAGATATCACAATTCTTGACCAGTTGATCGATGTTTTGGTTAATACCAGGCCAATAAACTGATTGTCTGGCTAGCCGTCTTGTCCTCTCGATTCCCATGTGACCTTCGTGAAGTTGGTTGAGAATGTCCTCGCGGAGTGCTTCAGGGATCACAACTTGACATCCTTTGAATATGACTCCATTTGACATTCCAAGCTCGTCCAAGGGGTTACTGTTGAAGTTACCTCGTTAATTCCTTTTGACTAAGCAGAACACAGTCACGAAAAACGGGTTTCAATCCACATTAAACGATGGGTAGTTCGATATAGTTCTCGATTTAGTTGATAGATATCACCAGCCGTTGACTAAACATAGGTACAGTCACTGTCGCGATGGATATCCAACTAAAATCGGCGACCACAAAAAGGTCGGGTGCAGAATTCGTTAGCGTTGGTCGAGCAGACGTGAGCTTGGCGACCGCAGAAATCCATTTCGATGTGAAGATTTACACACGTCGATTTCGGCGGAAAGGTCACGTTGATGTTGTTAGCATTCGATGAGCGTGGTCAGTACATCACGCACGGCTGCCACCATGAAGTAATACTCGGAGTCATGAAGTTAGTTTAACATAACTTATAGTATCTTTATTGTGCTGCTTCGATTGTGTAACGAAGGTTTCTGCGAAGATGATTGATTGATTATAAAACCTATTTACTCATGGGGAATTGTGGGACCCTTACGCATGGAGTAAAGTAGGGCAAGGTGATATTACAACAAGGTCGAATGACAGGTCGTGATAATTTTCGAATTAATGACAGGTTGTGATAATGGTCGAGTTAGTGCCTGTGTGGACAACAGTCATGTTAACTTTAACACGACCTTATTACGACCGTTTTACATCTGAAAAAGTTAGAGGTAAAGTCCAATCTTGATTGGGGGCATAAGCAGGCCTCTGCAACCCAAGGCTCTAGCTAAGGCTAAGATCATTAACTTGTACATATTTTGGGCCTGCCCCCCCCCCCCCCCCCCCCCCCCCCCTCAACTTCAGAACCTGGGTTTGCCCCTGCATTGTGTACTGTAAATAGATTTGTTTTTATTTCTCTTAAATCAAATTATGGGAATCAAAGGGGCGCTCTACATTATCAAATCACCACTAATTTGGATTTCCACTCAAATCTGAAAATTGAGATCATGCACATTGACCTATTATAAAGCACTGTAAATATAATCAGTTATTGTACATGTTTAATTTATGTCTTGTTTTCATACGATGCACAGTAGCAATATATACTTGTGTAAACCACTGTTTTGCCTTTCATTGGCTAAACACATAGATCCTTGAGGATCTATGCTAAACACGACTTTGTCGATCCGAGACACTCTATCCAGGTGCCTCTACTTATCCCAATCTAGAATTTCATTTTACTAAATAGTATAGCTGTTCCACGGAGCAGTGGCAGTTTTCCCCATGTCTTATGCCATGTGTCCACCTTATTATATTTCGTTACATTTCCCTCGCCACCCCTACCATGACTTGTTTCAATACGCTGCAATGCATTTATCGGTGTCTTAAGGTTGAACCTTGCCATAGAAAATGTCATATTACACACGTTTTCGAGTGGCATTTTTGTGTGTAAAATAACACATTTGCCTGCAGCTTGTATTGCAACCTTACTGCAGAAAGATTTGTACTTGTAGAAGAAGTGTTATTGCTTTTAAAAATCATGCAGGGTGCGCTTGCTTGTTCAACACACATCTGAGGATACTGCTAGTAATGTTGATCTCACTGTAATGCACGGGTTAGACATAATCCCTCTATGTTCCTATTTTAAAATGTAGTATGACTTTATGTACTGTACCGTCCGTACCCACCCATCATGTACTGTGCTCCGTTAAATCATTAAATCACAGACATTTAAAGGGGAATATTGTATTTAGGTGCCACAGATGCTCAGCGGTACTACGTCCAACCCAGAATTAACAAGGTACCAACATTGACTATTTCAATGGGTTTTAACCAAAAAAATCTGCATTTTTCAATGTTGTTACAATGAAAAATGCACATTTGACTCACTCATCACACAAAGTAAATAAATAGCCCTTTTTCTGGTTCCAATTGTTATTCAAAATATTTGGAATCAAAAGATGAATAAATGATAAAAAACATGACCCCTACAGACACACCTTGTTCACCTTTTTTTGGATTAATAATTTGTTTTCCATAATTTGAATAATATATACCCCATGGAAACAATTGTTACAAATCCAGTTGTTTTCTTGAAGAGCAAAAGTATAACAGCTATTTACAGCGAATTTGTTTAAACATTTGATAGAAATTTTGATAAAATATGTTGCCGTTCTTAAATCTGAATCTCATCATCCAATAATTTATTTGAACAATCTAGTCTAGTGACTTGTGTACATTGTACCTGATACAGTATCTATAGTGAACTATATAAGGCAAAGTCCCCCGCGTGAATCAAATTCACTATGCACATCGCCCTGTTGGTCGGTCAATACGTACTCCAACCTGTGAAAATTAAGCCGTTATAAAATGATTAAGCCGCATGACTGTATACAAGACACAAATTAAAAAGTATTGTCGTGACCAAAATTCAATAGATTGTTTGCGATTGTCACCTTTTTGCAAGCACGAGTTACGAAAGTACATCCTCATCGAAATTGAAATTAAGCCCACGCTTTAGTCGTCTGCAAGCAGGCAGCTTTTGAATTAGCTTGATTCCCTAGACGATTTGAGGTGCAATTCCTTTTAAGGGCAGTCAGTGTAAACCCGGCACTTGTTTCAAAAACTGAATTTCATATTTCTCTATTATTTTATACTTTTATATGTATTCTATCATTACCATCATAAGTTACTAATCGGAAGCCATTATTTCCTGTTCATTCGGGTGATTTAAAATTGTTGTTTTGGTATGTTTGAGTCAAGAAAAGGTGCATGGTCATTTGGCGGGAAATTAAGCGGAGTTCCACGCTTTTCAAATGCTGCGACAGCTGTTCGATCATTGCGCCGCGCGCTGAATCTTCCTGTGCGTAATACTAGACGCGCGGCTTATTATCCGTGATGCAGACGCAAGAAACAAAAGAGCGCAAAACAATGTCTAAAAATAAGGCAAGTCACGACTTGCGAATCCCCCTGGCTGGGAGATCAACTAAATGAGGTCAAAGGTCACATATGGGTCATGTTCCCCCCACCCCCGTGTTCATGTTTCTTTTCTCCAAGTTTGAGGTCAATCGGGCAACTTTTACGATTTGACCTCTGGATGACCTTTGACCTCAGATTATCTTTTGACATCTTCCTCGGTGTTCATTGCACGATTTTGTTCCCATGGTGTACATGTTTCTTTTCTCCAAGTTTGAGGTCAATCAGGCAACTTTTACGATTTGACCTCTGGATGACCTTTTACCTCAGATGACCTCGGATGACCTCAAATTATCTTTTGACATGTTCCCCTGGTGTTCATTGCACGATTTAACCCCTTGTTGACCCGATGACCTCTAATGACCGTTGACCTTGGATGACCTCTAATTTATTTTAGACATGTTCACCCGGTGTTTATGTTTCTTTTCTCCAAGTTTGAAGTCAATCGGGCAATTTTTCGATTTGACCTCTAGATGACCTTAGATGACCTATGCAAATAAGACCCCAAAAAAAGCAGCCACATTTTTTTACCATGGCCTACCTATCGCTGAAGGTTTGAAGTCAATCCGTCCATCTGTTCAAAAGATACAGTATTCGGGGAAAAGGCTAACCAAAAGGCACATACGGACACACACATTGACATGACAAAATCCCCTTCAGGTTTTACAAATCAATACAAACCAGGGGGATAAAAATGTAAACAAAGGCCAATCTTACGATCTTTTAAATTTGAGTTTTCTTCCAATTTCTTCACATTGTGACAATTTTACTAAATTGAATCTGATCGTTAGTTTCGATTGTTCATACATGTAGTATACTCGCCTTTTAGGTCACACGCCCTGTGTATTCCGTGAACATTTAGCTTTAAATGGTGGAAAATGTCAATATTTTTACTAAATCAATTTTTCTAGAAGTTCAAATTTAAAGGAATTTACAAATTTTCAGACAACATATATAATAACTAAAAATATATCAAACTATCAGGTAAGCTTTTACTACCATTGTGAAGACGACTTTCAGCGCTAGGATTGGTTTTCTCAATATTTCGATTATGGATTTCAAACTCGAGATATGCATCCATTTCTAACTAAATTTATGCCAAAAAAAAGCAAAATTTACACTTTTCCGATTTTTTTATCAATATTTAAAAATCTAGGCCTTATTTTGGAAAAAGAAAACAATTGCACCTAGACAAAATTGTCTTGTTTACAAAAATATATTATAAGAACAAAGTACCAAATTTTGTTTTAGAAAAATTCGGGTTAAAAATAATTAAATCACATTTTGGTTCATTTCTCAAAATGTAGTTTATTTGGTATCACATTGATATCACCATCGGATTCCTTATCAAATTTACTGTATATACTTTTATGTACTTTTATTCAATATTCTCAAACTTAGAAGCAAAAGTTGATCATCAAAATAAAAGGGTTCCTATTAATAGGAATAGGGAAATGCGCTATATTAGCTAAAGCACTTTTTCCCTCCCACAGCAATTTTTTTTCAAAAGTTGTCTAAATTTTAAAAATAATATCTATTTACCAAAATTCAACAAACTGCATTACTGGAGCTGTAACTGCAGAATTTATGCTAAACCTCAAATTGAATTTTGACAATTAAATATTGAAAAACGCAACATAGCTGTCTGTGCATTTTGGACCTTGGTTTATTTATAATCCATAGCATATTTTCATGTAAAAAAGCGCCTTTTTCTTCAAAAATCACCTTTTCCCCCCAGAAAGCACTTTTTCCAAAATCAGACTATTATCGGATGTGAAAAAAAAAATGTTTACTGAAAATTTCCTGGGGTTTACCTGTTATTAACAAAAATATGTGTTGAAAAAGTCATAGCTTTTCAACACATATCTTGTTAAAGTACCGGTTGCCGGTAAACCCCAGGAAAAAATTGAATTTCTGAGTTTTCTTAAAAGTTAGGGGGTGGGATTATAATCGAGCATGGGACTATACTCGGACCAATACGGTACATGTAGATTCAATCTTTAACCCTAACTCCCACGGCTATGTTTTAATGTGTGTATTGGGGGGAGGGGGGAAAAGGGGAGGGGGACAAAGTATGATTTTGTTTACCCGAAAAATCATCGAGCACCTACCAGGATTCGATCCCGGGACCATCCGCACCAAAGTCTTTGCCCCTATCGACTGAGTTAAGCTCCCAGCACATATGCGGGCAGCAACTTCCTGCCCACATATGCCTGCGGTAGGTGATGCAATTGAGTCAATGCAGAAGCACGCCCATGAAGATAGTTTCTGGCTGTATGATTTTGTATGGTCTAGTAGTGCAAGGGTTAAGGTACATAATGAAACACTAATAGGTTTTTCCTCATGGATTTTTTCTTAGAAATGTTCACATGTTAAAACATGTTTTGTGCTCAGAATACGGCTGGTTTGCTGTAAAAAGCAGTAATCTGCATACAATTTATTTTCCTGAGCTTTTTTTTAGCTAATAATAACTTGAAATTTAAAAATGTTTAACTTTGTTATTGTTTGTCTCAACAATTTGTTGCCTGTTGCTGATTGCGAGCCATTAAATTTGTTTTTAACTTTTGCAATTTTAAAGCTCATGTAGATTGATGCGAAAAAAGAAATGAATGTCAGAATTTTTTGTTCACAGTCTGCTTGAAGCACGAAAACATGAAAATTAATGTACAATTTTACAGTTTTGGGCTAATTTATGAATGGGGTTATACATAATTATATAGAAATTAAAAAACATTAAAAAACCCACCACAAACATTTTTGTTGTTGTTATAATATTTAAACATAAATAGGCCACCCCTCACACAGTACAATATTCTTGCCACTGTGATGAGCCTCATGCGAAAATACAGCCTCTTTCTTTGGTGTAAAATTATACACATCTTGATGATGAAGAGCAATTTCTGGAATATTCGATTTGGAATGTTTGTTCACTATTCATTAACATTTTGAACAGATTGATCTAAACTCTTGTAAAATTTAAATCCTGATTGAAAACCCTGATAATTCAGTCCCACACTCCCCTTATCATGTCACACACAAACATTTTTGTTGTTGCTATATTTAAACATAAATAGGCCACCCCTCACACAGTACAATATTCTTGCCACTGTGATGAGCCTCATGCGAAATACAGCCTCTTTCTTTGGTGTAAAATTATACACATCTTGATGATGAAGAGCAATTTCTGGAATATTCGATTTGGAATGTTTGTTCACTATTCATTAACATTTTGAACAGATTGATCTAAACTCTTGCAAAATTTAAATCCTGATTGAAAACCCTAATAATTCAGTCCCACACTCCCCTTATCATGTCACATACAAACTGTAGAATTCAAGATCAATGCAAAAATCGTGCAATTTATCACTTTTACTCCATCTCCATGGTCGTCATTTCGGTGCATACCTACATCATGCGCTTACACAGAAATCAATATTTACTAACGAATGTGCAATTCACTGTGAAATGACACACGACAAATTCATGCGCGGCCACGTACAAGTACCTTACATGGATACTTGGCACTAAAGAAGCAACAAAAAGCTCCGATTTCCAAAGCAAAAAAAATGCTACAAGTGTTTGTAAAAACCGGCAGGTCTACACTTTTAGTGATATCAAAATGCTCTTTCTGCCAAATGGATCTTCTGTGATTGTGCATTGATTTGTATATAATTTTAAACCCTTTTATGCCATTTGTAATTGTAATTAAAATTTAAATGGAGGCCTGCTAGGGTAGTTTTCATTTCATGTCAAATATTGGCAGTTGGCACACAGCATTGAAATTATTATTTCATATGGGGGGGGGGGGGGGGGGCACTCAACTTTTTTTTGGGTAGGGGTGTGCCACACAGGGTCTCAAAAAGGGGGCTAAAGAACTGAACTGAGTGGATTTTTTGACGAAAAATTGGGTCTTGGGAACTGATTTTTTCAAAAAAGTAGGTCTTGAGAACTGGCCTATATAATACTAGTTTAATTTTGATTAGCAAGAACGCAAAGTTTCAATTTTTTTTGTTGATTTTAGAACGCAAAATTTGCGAAGAACTGGGGCTTTGGAATGCAAAATTTGTGAAGAATTGGGGCTTTGGAACGCAAAATTTCGCGTTTTTGAATTTTCAGCAAAATTAGGGTCTTAAGAACTGATGCAGGTTCAAAGGAGGGGGGGGGGGGGCATAAGAGCTAGCAGCAGAGGGTGAAAAAGGGGGTCTTCAGCGCGGCACATACCTATACCCTTTTCCAATGTCAGTGCCCCCCCGGGTTTCATACACTCTAGGAATAAGTTATTAAAAATCAATTAAATCAAAGGTTAATTGCTAACTAGTACTTGCCAGATAAGCATTTTTATAGGAACTTGGGTGCAGTTTGTTTTTCGTATGAGTTGAGTAAAATCAGTTCATTTGTTTAAAAATCATTTTATTCAGTGAATGTTGCTTTACATCGTATTAAAACGGAAAAAAGTGAATATAACTCAAATCATGTACGGAAAGTAAAATTGCTACCTGGGCAGATAGATTGGAAACAACCCAAAATGTCAATTAACTGAAAAGAGAAACATTTCAGTACTGTTCACAATTTAGAAAATGTTCATACATGTATGTATACATACATGTCGATTAACTGAAAAGAGAAACATAATCGATACATGTGCAATTACAAAATAGCTCATTATAAGTCAAATGGTCCCTCACACAGTCACTGAATGCATTTTATCTCATTTTATATGAGTAAAAATGTAAAATGCACATTACATGTATCATTGGACGGTCTCATGCTGTCTCTGAATGTAATCTCAACAATCAAATTGTGAAATGTTTCATGCGGAGAGGTACATCAGTGATACCAATATTTTTAAATAAAGAACTGGATTCATTGAAAAGTTTCATGCAAATATTTTGGAATTCAGAACTCAATTGATTTGGTTGTCTTGATGACTGTACACCTACGTAGCATCGCATTGGGAACTACATATAAATTATTTTACTGTCAGCTACATTTCCAGCATAGTTATTTTTGAAATCATCAACCCTCATCATAGCTTTAAACAAGCGATCAACCGATAAATGAATTCCTTTGCTGGCATATTATTTCGGTAAACTGGAGGGGTTTCCCCCGCGATTGATCGAGCCTATACATTGTACTCAGTCCTTAACAGATTGATTTCACCACCTGCACCCTGGGTCAAATGGTTGGCCACACCTCAACATTGATTTAACTTTAGTCTTTTCTGATATACTTAGCAGCATGCAGCATTGGCTGTTCATGCAGCAATTTTACATGGTAAAATTCTCGACAAGTCAAACCCAAGAAGTTCAATTCAAAATGCTCAAGCCAGGTGGAAGTGCTCATCAAGCAAGGATAAAAATTGATTTTTAAATACTTTTATTTGGTAAATTCCACCAATGGGTCCCAATCAAAATAAAATAAAAACCGACAGGTATTTTGCCCTTTCAGGCCTATAATAATATGGGGCGAGTGCAATTGCTGTAGGGCACATATGGTCATGAACAATCATGATGAATGCCAAGTTAACGAAATTGGTGAAAATGGCACATTTCTAGTTGCACAAGTAACTATTTTTTGGAATGCATGGTATTTAGACCCAATACGGAGAGGTCAATTAGAAATGTTGCACGTACACATACATCTTACCACTAAAAAATGAAACATTGACCTTATAATTACCAATGTGGGAGAATGGAACCATACTTTTACTTAAAACTCTTTAAATGTTTTGCTATATAAGTGATTTTAAATAATCGGTATCTTTGGTTAGGAATGTGATATAACATTGATTTTGGAACCAAAATATCTTCTGACTCATTATTATTATCATGATATCAATAACTCAATATATATGTCCCTCATTTACTCGTGTTTGGGTCACATCACATTATCGTTGAATTCTTAAGGTAAATATTGTCCAATTATGAAATGTCATGTCGCCGAAAAAAAATCAAAAAAATATAATGAGGTAAACTTCGTTTCTGTCAATGTACATAGCTCTGTGTACTATAAACTTTTTTCCCCTTTTGACTGGATTGGATTCATTGAAAGCAATGACTTTCACTTGACTTGGCATACATGTATTTTTGTGGGCATGTGTGGCGCAGTGGGTAGAGCACTGGACTCATGATCTAAGGGTTGTGGGTTTGAGTCCCGCTGTGGTCAACATGTTGTGCTCTTGAGTAAGGCACTTTACCGCAATTACTCCTCTCTACCCAGGTGTATTTAAATGGGTACCGGCATTCTTCAGTGCTGGGAAGGTAACAGACTCGCTGTGGAGGAGTGAGTCTGGCCCTCGCTTTGAAAGGGAGATGGGCACTCCGCTCCTGGTATTACAGGATCGACCGCCTTTACCTTACATGTATTAGATAAGACATCAATCAAGAAAGATTTGACTCTAGTGACATATGTTATTAATTGATTAAAACATGTCCTTTATACAGCATTTATTAGAAAATTGATTTTAAATCAATTGATTCTGCAGGGTGACGTATCTATCCATGGGTCAATGATCCACTGACCATACATGTAGCTTTGTACAGCAGACTTCAATTTGTATTGATCTGTTTAGGGCATCAATAACTATCATTCAAGCCAGTTTGTCCGAGTCTATATCATTTATTTTCACCTTGCATTTGTAGATCTTAATATTAGCTATATCAACCATGATAAACTTGTTTCCAAAAATATCCTGTATGAGGACACTTTGTGAATGAAGGCTTGTTGCCATTTTATGATGTCCAATCAAACATGTAACGTGAGTAACAAAAGTGTTTTCCTTCTCACTATGCAAGTCATGTCTTGTATTGCAATGCTAATTGCATATAAAGTTAGTGCTGGGTCTTGTGTAACTACTATTCTGTCAAGCTTGTTCATCTAAAAAATATGGCACTTCCAAAAGAGTAACGTAGCAAAAAAGTTTAACGTGGATAACATGGAATTGCCCATATGCTTTCATTCCATAGCTCTCATACAGAGAGCTAGGATTCAGAACTAATGCCCCCCAGATTTTCTTTCTAGACATTAAAATCAATAGATTATAACTAAAAGAGGTCATATACCAAACACCAAACTGTATGGTGACCTCCCCAAAATAAGCCAGAAGATCCGGAAGAGAAGAACAAGGTTTGCTGGCCACTGTTACAGAAGTGAGGAGCCAGTATCCAAACTGGTGCACTGGATACCCAAACATGGCAAAAGAAAGCCGGGACGACCTGCTCTGACATTTATCGATCTACTCAAGCAAGATACTGGACTGGAGACGAGTGACATAAAGACAGCAATGAACGACAGAAGAGTGTGGAGAAACATCGTAGATCGGGGACACGACCCGAATTAAGCAAGCAAGTAAGCAAAAGAGGTCTATTGATATTGATAATCAATGGTTAGTGGTATATAATGTGGATATTTAACACAAATTTAATAATAATCTGTCTGGCCTTGTCACAATTATGTAGCAATTGAGGCATGCAGGCCTATCACCTACCATTGACCCTAGGGTCAATGCACCTACCATTATTACACAAAATAATATACCAATTGAAAAAAGAGATAGAGAGAGAATGAGAAACAACAATAAGAAAAACACATTTTCTGGTCAATTCGTGTCACACCTGCACTCGCAACCAACCAACTTTCAACCCACCCTTCAGGGGAAACGGGGCAGCCATGGCTGGGAATCAACCCAGCAAAGTGAGCAAACCATCATCATCCCGATTGTGATCCCTGCCTCTGACAAGTTTACCTAGCCTTTCATCAAGGCTTTGTGGTGACCACTTTTAAAACAGTGTCAGCGCCCTCTCTCTAAATAGGATAATACAAAGCCTTTCCGCAATTATTCTTTGTGTTATATGTTTTGTATTGTTTTACGGAAGATTTTCCCCTGAATAATTATGCTTGCTGATTGGTTGATAAGGATGTCATGATATATCAGGAGACGTCATCTATATCAACGTGTTATCTTTAAACGTTGTCTTCGATAGAATTAGGCGGAGCTATAAATAGTGTCAGGATGACGACAGGGTTTGATCGACACATCTGCTTATAAGGTAGAATAGCTATTTACGCAAAGACGCCGTGCTCTGCTCGGCCACCCGAATTCGGCGCTCGACAGATAAAAGGGATGTTTTTCACGGAAAGGCGATGTACGGCAAAAAGGGTATGTTTTGAGAACTTCCAAGGGTACTTTTTCAAGATATAAAAGGAACATAAAAAATCCCCCTGGCCCTGTAAATCAAAACATTGATTGTAAAGCATTAATTGACATGTGCAGTTTGATAATTATATTACCTTGTAGTGAAATAAAACACATGAAAATGTTAATTTAAAACATAAAAAGAGTTTTTTATGTACTTATTGATGGTCTGTAGGTAGTCAGAGCTCAGAGGTAGCTAGGTCAGGACTTGTTCCGATACAATCACTGATCTACTCTCCAGCTAGTGGGAGGAACGACAACACTACGCTACGTGAACGAGCTACGTCTGTAGGGTATGATAAAATTAATTAAACATTAACAAGCAAAAATGTTTATACTTGTTAGGCAGGGTATGAAAAATGGCTGAATACTTGGTTTTTAGGGTGTCTGTGGTGTATGATACAGCAATTTCACTGGGTCAATTTCTCGAGGGTGAAAAACCAAAATGATGGATAAAACATGTGCTCGCGCAGTGTGTTGGACAGTAAAACAATGACATTTTCATCATTTTTCACTCTTGAGAAATTTTTTGAAGGGTGAAAATCAAAAGTGAAGGGTATTTCACCCTTTGTATAGGGTCAGTGAAAACACTGTGATAGAAATACTTCTTTAGACTAGAGGGTCGATTTTCAAATTTCAGAGGGCATACATATCAGCATGATATTGATAATTGATATATAATCAACCTTCGTACAAGTGGCCCCCGGGGTAAGGTCTGAATATACAGTCAAAATAAAAAGCTTTTTCAATTTATAATACAATAAAGAATACAATCTGAATATCAATCCCACCTGCCCAGTTCTTGCTCTAATTTGTAGGCATCCTCAAAAGTGGTCGGGTTCACAGCGGCGTCTACGTCGGCGACCCATGTGTTTAGTGGTAGAGAAGCACTGCTGGCCGCAGAAGACCGGGCTCGACTTCCACCGTCTGGGGTTTTGGGCGTTGATTTGGCCGAACTGGCAGGCATATCTGGATCTTGTCTCATCTACGATTATATCCTAGAATGATGATTCGGTCTGCGCTGTCTGGTTTACTGTACGTATTCCAGGGTTTCTCGGTTTTCAATTTGTGTAGTGCGACCTGTCTTCACCGCTTCCGCATCATCGGCTCGGCAGGTTGTTTTCATTCATTCGGTTTGTTTGTGGTGCAGTCGGCCGACTTACCTTAACGATGTGACGTCATCTTACTTCACTAATTTAACTGAGCATGCGCATTTGCGATAAATCTAATGCCAGTGGTAGTAGGATGTGATTTTTTTCTCCGAAACGCTAAATTGTTGTGTATCCACAAGGCAAGGAGGCGCTGTCACGCATCCTATCTTCCGGCCAGACAGTACTGGATGGAACTAATTTAGTTAGTAATCCATTGAGAACAGTAACAGGGCGTTTGAGCGTACATGTACTTTGATACTAAAGCCAAATCCGATAGAGAAATGAAATACTTCTACATGTGTACTGCGCCTCTTCCTGGATAAAAATGGATATATTAATTAAATTAAATTTCAAATGATAATTTTTACAGCCCATATTCTTATTATCACCCCTGCAAACATTAACTTAGGCTCGAAGTCGTAATAGTTACCTCCAATCCAAAAATTGTAGGACCAACAAGTAGTTATTATAGTTTACTATGGAAAATGGGGAAATACAAATGCATTTTAGTGTAATGTCAAGAACCGCAGCGGAGCAATTTTACTAGTAATAGCCTATTGTTGAATATGACTGCTGAATATGAAGTGCCTTCATGTATTATAATGGTATATTACATTACGCAGTTGTGCGCCTAATCTGTTATCAGTATTTTATAAGAAAATGTATACAACTTACCTCATTTCTCCCTAGGCCTAAGCGGGAAAAGAATGTTGGCCGAATCGGGTCACCCACCTATGATAACAGGGACCATAAAATATGAGGACTTTTGGTAAAAGATTGGCTATCATTGACTACCTATATATACCTTACCTGCTATATCTGGCCAGGGATACTGATGTCATCTGACACAGTCGGTAAAAACTCACATGCTTGCCCTTAGTAACGACACGTGAAGCCTCACACAACCGTATTTTTAACTGTCACTGGAATAGAGTGCAAAAATGAACAACTTAACTCGGCAGGCCTTCCTACGCATGATATTCCATTTGGGCCCTATTTGAAAACATTTAAGATTCTTGAACTCTTGTTCAGAATAATTGCCTATTAAATAATTAATCCTAATGGCTGGAATTCTCGAAAGTGGACCGTCATTACTAAGTTAGATCCAGGTCTAATGTTTGACATGGGTCCTATTTCACGCGGCCGGCTATTCATTTTACCATGAATTATATATGCAAAACTGATGTCAGAAACCTTTCCCAACTTTCAAAGTCTATCTCAAGAATCACTGAACCAATTCTAGACATGTTTGTATTTATTTAACGCATTTCTCATGATGATTACAATATGGTGATGAAATCCAATAATGTTGAAATTTGGAACTGAAATTTGGAACTGTGTCGTCTGTAAAAACGAGTGCCGCGTGGAAAGTGTTAACACTTTCTACGCGGCAGGCAGCAGCTGCAGACACAATCCAAAATGTTTAAAAATAGGCAAAATTATTGAATTCCAATACCATATTCAAAATCACCATGAAAAATGCATTGACATAATTATTTTAAAACATGCCTATAGTATTAGGTCAGTAATCCTTGAGATAGACTTTGAAAATTGTGAGACTCTCTGAAAAATCTGTTTGTAATGGTAGAAATAATAGCCGCGTGGAAAGTGTTAAGAAGAGTGTGAAAACCTTTAAGTTTTCTTTAAAGAAGTTAGAGTGTAGGTATCAGGTCCAGGGTCCAGTCCAGCCAAACAATTCAGTTCCCTTTTGGATCTAAATTCCTTCTTCTTGGTCGGTATAGGCCTATCCACAAAACGAGTAAACCCGGTCTAACTTTACTAACTTTAGACTTGTGGAAGGACCATTCTTTTATGTCCTGTTATTCTCCCTACTAAAGTCCAAAAGTAAAATTGGAGTTTCTTAATTATAGGCTAACTTGACTCTAAAATGTATCACCTTTTATTATAAAGGTTCGTTAACACTAAATGTCTTATCAAAGCACAATAAAGACCCTTTCGGGAAGGACTGTTTATTATTTATTAGACCAAGATTAAAGATAGACCATGGTTAAGTTGTTTTGTGCATACCGATCTTAAGTTTTGCCAAAATGCTCCATTGGGCATCCGGGGAATCCTGAAGTCGTAGCCTTCTACAGATATGAATGAATGAAACCATTCTCCAAGCACACTAAAATATAGAATTCTCTCTTTGCTGCTAGCGCACCTAGTGGGAAGTCCGGGGACCGTTTATATGAAAATACCCGCTTTTTAAAGCGGGTATTTTCATATGAAATTTGTTACGCGGGATTCTTCACGAGCAGTAGCGTATCTCCCGGGGGTCCGGGCAGAATGCCCCCCCCCCTGATGGTATTGACCTGGAAGAACAGCTCAAACTACCGATATTTTTATACTTTTCTGTAAATACACTGGGTGGGTGCGAGGGCAACAATTTGAGTCGGGTGGGTTAAGATAGCACTGTTGGTTAGCACTACCTAACCAATAGCACCCCAGCTCTAACATTTCTGACGAGGCGACGGCATCCTCAGTTAGTCTTTTGAAGTTTAAGTTATAGGAGCTTATAATAGTCAGTCATTGCCATTTAGTATAGCCCTCATGGATACATCTGAGGTCCCCGGGGAGAAATCTGTTAAAAGACAAGTGTATCATGAGTAAAATTCTACCATCTTTTTTGTTTAGATGTGAACCGTGTACTAGCGGGTCGCCATCTATAACATACCAATGATAATCTTCCCAATTATTCATGTTAATGTTGGGATAGTACTTTTGAAAATTACGGAAGACACTGGTTGGTATCATAACAAGGTAATTAATTACACGTAGGGCCACGATATTGACAACGAGGATGGTAATTTCCCATTTTTATCACGTAATGTTCCAGCCTTTTTCACTTTTTGTTTTGCAGATAATATAGACAAGACGTGTAGAAGATTTGAGAGATCAAAGACACATCTTGCACACGTCAATACCTACAGATTTATATCTTTTTCGTACGAAAACACTGACAAAAACTCCCGTTGTCGCAAGTATTGGAGCGGAGGCTCTGGACTAGCACGATGCGACAGGCACTGCCTCGCTGTCTCTTGTTAGCGTGCATCCTGTTACAATCAACCGTTATTGCACAAGCACAAATTGTCGCCGCGTTTGAACCTAAACCCGAACCCAGAGGTGAAGGCGATCCCGGAGCCGGCCGCGGACCCGGAGCCGGCCGCGGATCCGAAGCCGGCCGCGGACCCGATGATTACAATTTCAACCGAGGTGGACCATCACACAACACGAGCAGGAATAACTTGCACACGGAAATGGAGGCATTTGGCAAACCTGGCGTGATCGTACCTGGCTTGAAATTCAAAGATATCATCGAACTCATAGCAAACGCCTACGGTGCTGATACCATTAAGGAATCTGTTGGTGAAGGGTGTCGTATCTTGGGCCCCATAATCCAGAAACATCTTGGCGATGAGATTGTTGACATGACTTGTGGACCAATCCAGGAATCCCTGGAGAGTGGGACGAGCATTGAATTTGCTGATACGTGCGTGCAAATGGCGGCAATGATAACTGAAGAACAGCATCATGAAGACCCATACGGAGAAAACTCAATGGGAAATCCAGGATTTGACAATCAACATGAAGATGGTTTACATTTCAACTACTACGATCAACACCAAGAGATGTACGCCGAATTTCCGGGAGGATCTGCAGAAAATGGTCATATCGATCAGTATCCTTCTAACATGTCTAATCCCAATTACGGAGCCCAACAAATGAAGTCTGATTACCAGGGCGGCTCTCAGCAGCAACATGCACCGGACTATAACGCAGGTGGCGAATGGATTTCACCGGGCGATGCCATCATGTTTTACGTGTCCACGATTTTGCAGCCCTTATTTCCAGACGAGTTCCCACATGATATGGTTAGAAACATGGTGCATGAGACATTTGAGGTTGATCCGAATAGCCCAACAGACGTGTGCTCGACAGCCGAAGCAGCTACGTTTGACGACTCTCAGAGTGCCCAATATTGGTTTGATAACTTCGCTGAGCGTGTTTTTAGATTGATTGGCCGGCTAACTCCATGGATATGTAACTCTCAGATGTCTGACGCCGATCGTTTAATGAAACGGGGAGCTTCAACCGATTACCAAAATTACGGCGATGGTTCACACACGGGTTCGCACGGCAACATGCCAGGAGGAGGTCCACACATACCCGTCGGTGAAATAGTGGGAAGAGTTTTTGCTTACCTAGGCAACTTTGAAAGTACCGAGCAACTTTGCATGGCAGCCGTTCCAGCCGCAGAAAACTTTTTCATAAATCCAAATGAACTTGAAGAGATCGTTTCAACCATGAAAACCACACTTTTGAGTACCGTGCAGGATCAAAACAGTTGCATGGCAGCGCTCAACGTGGTGAATGAAATAATGTCAGGATTTGGTTTCGAGGGGTCAATTGTCAATATGTTGGGATTTGAAAGCGACGAATCAATGTGTGCATCCGCTATCGATTCATTTGATCCTACAAGCACTGCAAACGATCCAATTGATATATCTGGGTTTCTCCCACAAGACAGGCCACATTACAGTGACTACCAGCAGTACCAGGCACCACCGACATATTCACCACCGACACCACCACCTATTCGAGAACTGCTTCAGATAGTGGGTAGAGTGTATAATGCCGATTCTTTGCAAGAAGGACTCGCGTCATTCTGTGACATTTTCGACCAATCAGGTGAAATCTACGAAATCATGGGACAAGCCGGTGGCGACCTTTGTACAAGAGGACGTGTTATTGGATCATTTCACGATTTGTGCTTGTCTAAACTGACAGGCTTTTCCAACCACAACGGAGGTGACGATGAACATTATGGAGAGCATGGCTCTGCACACGGACACGATAGAGACATGATGACGATTTTCTATGGTCACGACAGTCCACTTCATGGTGTATTTAAAACATTGGCAACCAGATATGGTCTCTTTGACATCATGAATCCTTACAGTGTCTGCGACGCAGGTATCGATATCGTTACGACACCTATGGAAAATCTTATAAGCCTTGTGAAGGAGACGGCTGCGAAAACGTTTGTCAAACTTTTACAAACGGAATATCCAATGACACTGTGTACAATGCACAATAATGCTGCATCCGGTCATGGCAATGACCCTGTACCTATTCCCGATGCTCTCAATAAAGACAGTTCTTACGAAGAAGGGGGACCCGGTAACGGAATAGACCCAACCGTGGAAGAGCTGCTGCAGATCGTAGCGATCTTAGCAGACGTCGAAAATCATGCAGAATTTTGCGAATTAATCAGGCATAAGACCGACAGAGATTCTGAATCAGATCACCTGGAAAAACTTGAAGATTTGGCGTCATCGATGATGGATAAAGCATTTGAAGTTATCAACGACGTGGAGATATGCACTTCGATTGTGGAAATTGGTCGTGGTATGAGCCCTGAAATGTTCTCCCATTTTACTGGTAAATCGTCAGGTGAAGACTTTTGCAGGATGTTAGTCAATGCATTCAACGTCAAAAATAGTGCTTCATTTCGGCCACCAACGTTGCCGTCTATTTCATCAATCATGAGATCTGAGGAAGAACCGTTTCAAGCATCTGGTAAAATATTCTCATTTTTCTCGATGGAAGATCTAATCAAACTTGCTGGAAAACTATTCAATCAAAAGAATCCACTGAGATCTATCCGTGTACTTTGCGACAGTTACGGTGAAGCATTGGCTGAGATTCCTGAAGTTGGCGACGATATTGCAGCGGTGTGCTCCGTGATCAAGAATGGCAACGCCGCCGATAAGTTAGCGTGGGAATGTTACACACAACTGGTCCCCGTCATGTTCGGCCCTGAACATCCGGTAGCACTCCGCACATACAACGCTCCTTATGAGATTATGAAGATTCTACTGCCGATGGTTGGTCATCCCATTTCACTGGAACCCGAAAACATTTGCTCCGCTGAGGAAGCCTTTTTAAACAGTGACCTGAACGTGGAAGATACCACTGACCTGTTGCTGGGCGAAATGATTCGTTTCGGTGTTTCATACGCGAATGGACTATGCAATGACATGGACAACGTGCGCAGGTATCTGGCACCGAAACGTGAAAACAACTGTTATAGTGACTACGCCGGACACGACCTTGCATGGAATGGGATGCCATGCGAAGAATATCTGGCTCAGGAGATGGAGACTTTCGACCATGTTTTCAAGGGGGTATTCAAGTTGGTCAGCTCTGTTACCGGACTTCGCAATCAGGATGTTTTCTGCAGGACCATCAGCGAGGTTGTAGACTCAACAGACAGTGAAGAATTAGAAGCGTTTGTTGACACCCTTAAAGAGCGACTGTATTCATTCCTCCTTGAGGAAAAGCAATGTTCTAATCTAATGAGAAGAGTTCAATCCTTCTTGGAATATTTTACACCGGGGAATGAACTGCTTAAGGAATTCTACCAAATGACCGGTTTCCGGACACCTCGAGCACTGTGTGTTGAAGCTACCAGACTCTTCAGGGGAGAAGACGTAACCGGTAAGTAACCGAAGCGTTATGCCGAAAAACAGGTCCGTAACCATCTTTTGGTTGGGGTGTGGGGGGGGGGGGGGGGGGCGTTGTTCTCGGAAAAGGTACATTGGTATCCAACAAATCATAAAAGGTTGTCTCAGTTTTTTTGCTGACAGCTCGAGAAACTTGAGAGTGGTTTTTTCTCCAAAAACGGGGGTAGGGAGGGGGGGGGGGGGGGGGGGGGGGGCGCAAAAAAAGGTACATTGTAAAAATAATAAAAAATTGGGGGCGGGGGCATGTCGTTCAAGTTTGGTCACCGGGTATGACATTAATATTGAATGTTATAGAATTGAGATGTCAAGTCATGAGGAAGAACGTTATACATTTTGAACCGTTATCTCATTAATTTTACCTCTCTTTTTTCTCATACAAAAGTGTGCCGAGGACTCGTTGATTGCGCCGGCGTATGTAACGGTGATGCTGTCAAAGACTGCAAAGGAGAATGTATGGGTCCCGCCGTGAAAGATTGTGCCGGACAATGTGACGGCGACGCTTACGATAACCACTGCGGCTTCTGTGTTGGTGGAAGAACGCGCAGACGAGCAGACTTTGGAACCGATAAATGCGGAATATGCAGGTCCGGCAAAGGATACCGAATCACCTGGGATTGCCATGGAACATGCAACGGAACCGCGTTCTTTGATAGATGTGGTGAATGCGTCGGTAAGTTAATGCTTAATACAATTTTACATCCGGGGGAAGAGGATCGAAAATTTGGCAACCTCTACGTACGTATTTCTATGTTGCCATTTGGTTTGATTTGAGAACTAAGCGCACGACGTGGTGTCGTTCATGTAAGATGTACTTCTGTATGAAATTCGGGACCCTAGATTGAGTGTGAAATACTTATAATATTGAATGCGTTATAGTCCGATTTTCAAACGTACATTGGGAGAATATGATTATCAGTTATTCAATGGTAGAATTTGTATAGAATAAAGACTTCCAACGGATCTTAACAAGACGGTATGACAAGACAAAGTATTATACTGTCGAGCAATACCATTTATATTATTCGTTAACTTCAGGAGGAGAAACAGGTCTTGGCCCAAATGCAAACGCAGATCGAATTGACTGTCGTGGGACATGTGGCGGTAGATGGATTCAAGATGCTTGCGGTTATTGCGACCCACCACCAAAAGGAGAGGTGGAAATCGATCCCACGACAACAAGCAAACATATGGACTGCAATGGCACATGTCACCTCCCAGGTAAGGGAACTATTTATATAAAGTTGGAGAGAATTCATGGGTGTAAAATCGAACCGTCGTCCTAATACATGATCGGGCAATTAAAGACAAAGATCCAGCAGTAGAAGTTTAGCTTGAACGCTGGCAGATTCTTACTGGGATTAACTTTGCAATTTGTATATGACCAGCGTCATTTGTGCTCCTCATGTGATGCGTTCACACTCCTGATGCTTCAAATTGCTTCAAACCACTCCTTCTCCTACCTCGTTCTGTTAAAGACTGTATTAGAATTTGCCACATGTACGACTACTATGATCCTGCACCCTCACTGTGGAACAGTCTCCCAAAAAACATCAGGGAGGCTCGTGCAGGTTTTTGCACTACCTCATTTCAAGAAGACGCATTTCTATCCATCATATTTACTCTGTTTTTGCATTGTTCCTTCTCGTTTATGTTATTTGTTTGTTTCATGGCGCTTTTGATCTTTCTGGAAAAGCGCCTTATAGGCCTACTTGTTTTATGTATGTACAGTTAAGCCCACAATTATTCATACCCCTTGAAAAATATGTGTTTTTTGCGTTTTTCTCTTATACCAGCTGGAGTGGTGGAACTTTTGCTTTACACTAAAGACACAATTAGTTTGCAAGTACAAATCAATATATTTGGGCTCAACATTTTTTGCATAACAATAGAATTGAACAAGAATTGTGTTTTTATGCCTGTCCAAAATTATTCATACCCCATACCAAGTCTCAGGATTGAGGCCACTTTTTGTGATAATACACATGTTTTTGACATTCCAAACATTCTTTATATTGTGTGATAGGCTTTTATATTGTTATGCAATTATTCCATACAATGTGGATGCATTACAAATGTGTCCTATTGAATGTACAGTGAGGGATATTATAGGACAACACTCTAGCTCTTTGACAGCATGGCGAAGGGGATCAAATAACTCAGTGAGGACCTTTTTTGTGCATTGTGAATGCTCACAAAGAGGGGAAAGGCTACAAAGCTATTTCGAAGCAATTTCAAGTGCCAAATTCCACCATAAAAAGCATAATTAGGAAGAACAAGACAGTTAAAATCAGTTAAAATCAGTTAAAAACCCTGAAGAACACGGTCGGAAGCCAACAGTGTGCCCTTGTTTGACAAGAAAAGCATGGTGAAAGGCCAACAACAATCCACATATCACCGTCAATGCTCTCCTGAACAACCTTGGTGAGTCTTGGACCAAGATATTAAGGCAGACACTCCAGCAGACATAGTACACAAGAGTTCTCCATGGACTCCGACCAAGAAAGACTCTACTCCTGAAAAGAGACAATGAGAAACTCATCTAGCATTTGCATGAGCACTTCTGGACAAAGATCCAAGTTTTTGGTCTTCAGTGTTGGGGTTGCTTAAGATGCAAGACAAGTTTCTCTGTGTCTCTTTTAAGGAGTAGAGTCTTTCTTGGTCGGCCTCCATGGAGACCTCTCATGTGCCATATGTGCTGGAGTGTCTGCCATGATATCTTGGTCCAATAATTGCCAGGGTTGTTCAGAAGAGCATTGATGGTGATCTGTGGATTGTTGTTGGCCTTTCGCAATACTTTTCTTGCCAAACAAGGGGACACCGCTGGCTTCCGACTGCATCCTTCAATCTTTTTTAGTGAGTTGAACGTCTTGTTCTTCCTAATTATGCTTTGTGTGGTGGATTCTTGCACTTGGAATTGTTTCGAAATAGCTCTGTAGCCTTTCCCCTCTTTGTGAGCATTCACAATATGCACAAAAAAGTTATTTGATCTTCTTCGCCATGCTGTCAAAGAGCTAGAGTGTTGTCCTATAATATCCCTCGCTGTACATTCAATAGGACACGTTTGTAATGCATCCACATTGTATGCACACATCATGGAATAATTACATAACAATATAAAAGCCTATCACACAATATAAAGAATGTTTGGAATGTCAAAAACATGTGTATTATCGCAAAAAGTGGCCTCAATCCTTAGACTTGGTATGGGGTATGAATAATTTTGGACAGGCAAAAAAACATAATTCTTGTTCAATTCTATTGTTATGCAAAAAATGTTGAGCCCAAATATATTGATTTGTACTTGCAAACTAATTGTCTTTAGTGTAAAGCGAAAGTTCCACCACTCCAGCTGGTATAGATATGAGAAAAACGCAAAAAACTCATATTTTCTAAGGGGTATGAATAATTGTGGGCTTAACTGTATGTACTAACAACATAAAGATCAAATTAAGCACTTACGATGACAAAACAGGAAGACTTGAAAGTATCGTCATTTATTTAACGGTTTCGTCCCTCTACAGGTACACGAAGAAATATGAAAGCACGTCTAAATGACTGTGGTGTCTGTATCGGCGGCGACACCGGCCGGCCAAGGGATGCCGGTATCAATGCATGCGGTCAATGCTTGAATGACCCAGATGCCGACGAATCATCATGTACTGGTTGTGATGGTGTGCCTAAAAGGTAAGCCTTATTATGATAATGATTCTTTTTGCTATGATTGAGTCGCGTCAATATCAGGGATGCATTTTCATGTTCTAGCATATATATGGTTTGGGGTATATACATGATTGTATGTTTCTATAGACAGCCGTCTTGGTACTTACACATTGTTTGGATATCGTCTTTATGCATATCATTATGATATCGTTGTCATGACATTTTTGGTAAAACTGAAGATCGGAAACGATATTTCAATTATAAAGCACTACAAAAATTATAATTTAAAATGAGACGAAAGATCTTAATTCATTTTCTTTTCTTACATGCAGTGGTAAAGAAGTGGACGCATGTGGAGTTTGCGGTGGTGACGGTAGCGATTGCGTCGGAGTATCTTCAGTCTTTCCACGAGCTATCCAAGGAGGTGTTGCTACGCGAGTAAGTATAGCAGGAGCTTAAGTATAGCAGGAGCTTTTGTTATTCTTCGACATAAATCTTAAAACAAAATATCTATTAACAATTCATAATCTAAATGAGGGAGTAATTCTGTTATACCCTTCACAGTGGTATTCATAGTGCATGATTTTTAAGAACGACGCATACTACCGATGGGGGTGTGTAGGGTATAACAGAATTATGCCTAAATGAATTTAGAAACAAATGTTAACGTGACATCAATCCTAACATTTCCCATTTTAGTTGTCTATATTTGGTGCTGGATTCAGTAAAAACGCCGACCTGAATTGTGTGTTCATAGACGAAGCGAACAACCAGGTGGAATTCGAGGTCATAGAAAGAGTCAATCAACAAAATATCGTCTGCGAACCAGAATTGACAGCAGGTAATTAAGTAATCAACATAACCAATTCTTACATTTGAAAGTATTGGCTATATACATTATATAGATTATGGAGTAAATCGGTAGATTGTCAAACATTTCTTTTATCATTGCACAGCGTAAAAATCAGTGTGTTTTCAACGGGGTTTTCAATGGTCTGAACAAGATTATCTGATTACAGAAACCATGATTCAACTTCAGATAAGCCTTACCTTGGCATTGCCTTCCTTACCTTGCACCCGGGTCTCGCGCCTCTTCGTATGTTTCGTATGTTTCAAACCTGTCAAACAATTTCTTGATGTTGTCGAATCATTTCTTCTTCGTTTGCTGTTATGAGACATAAACCAATGTAAAAGCATCCTAGCTTTGATCAAGCTAGAACATAATTAAAGTTGTAGTTTATGTGTTATTACGAGCTACATGTATACGCTTATCATCATGTATGTTGCTTACCCGGATGTTTCGCTGAGTCTAGATATTTGAAATTGGTTTCTCAAACAAGAGACAGTACACCTTCACAATATTTGCAGACGCAACAAATGTTGTGGTATTTTGGTCATCAGTATTATTATATATGATATGATTGTGTCACGCAGTACTGAATTTGTATCTCTGCAGGTGAATATCAAGTAGCCGTAGAACGAGACGGTGTTCTCAGCACCGACGTCGAAGCTACTTTGACTGTCTTTGCAGGTAAGGGCATAGGCCTACTTTCAATCGTGTAAACCACCATAAGTAACCTAACTGCAGATATGGTCTGTATCCCCCAAAATAGTGTTTTTTACATATTTGCCAAAAATCACTTTTTTGGCGCCAACATTTTTCAGACAACCTAACAAAATCAGTTTTTGATTAAAAATTTCAAAATTTCACCAAAATCATCTAAAGTCAATTATCCAGGAAGCCCTTTTTTTGTTGGCTTAAAAAAATTTAGTTTTGAAAATATTGACCAAAAAGTGCTAAAAAATGTTTTTTTTATCTCAAAAATCACATTTTTACACACAACTGAGAATAACATATAATGAAGCATTCATAAACAAATTCTTTGGATATTCTAAACAATTAAAACGTGATAATAAGCAAGAACATGAGAGCTAGATAGTTCCTGAAGACCAATATTGCTTTCAACGATATTTTTCTTTTTAATAACACAGATATTAACATCATTGAAATGACTCCTACTGAGGTGGACTTAGGCGAGGAGACAATGGAATTGTTTCTCACGGCTGCAGCTGATGATGCTTTTACGTCTTTGAGAGAAATCGCAACACCATTCGTCATCGCAGAAGGAGGTGAGTACCATGGTTATTGTAATGTGCCTTCTTTAAAATGTTCCTGTTCATTTGTAGGTTAAACGGCCATTATATCAAACATAAGTGTTATCTTCGCCCCGGTCTTCGCCTCCCTCCTCCCCCCCAAAAAAGCGCAAGAGGACCATTTATGCTAGGACAACAGCTTTGCCCCTCAGGAGGGAAAATAGTACTTTTGATGTCATCCCGGGACAATAATTTTACCTAAAGAGGATGGCCGTATACACTATCAACACTTGCTTACCCCTTTGTATTATGTATGTGGCTTCCTGTCTTTAATTTCCACAGGAACCACGTTCCTAGAAATCTTGCAATAAAAAGGATTTTTGTATTAATCAGTGTTGTTCATTAATTTGGACACAACATGTTGGGAAGGTCTTGCAAATACCTCTAGAGCAGCTGCTAAACATATACATACAAATATTATCTATACCACCTCAATAGATGCTGCAGGACATTTGGATGAGCGTATCCTTCTTCCCGGAGAGTTTGCAGCCGACGTAGACAGTGAGCTTCAATTCATCGGACCAGTTCCAGACCACTCAATGCGGGTTCGCATCTGGGGATCATTAGATGGTATCAACAAGTTGTCAATGGACGATTCTAGAGATGGCCTTCCGCTAACCTTCTGGGCAGAAGAACCGATGTTTACTAAACTTCAACTCGCTTCCAATGGTAAGACACACATGGCGACACCTCTTTTTTCTTGTGACATCATGCAGTTGAAATTTTTCCTAATGACTTGCCCTAAATGTCTAGTGTATTAAATCTAATTGTTTGGTCACAAAACTGCGTGATTCTGGTTTATGCTTAGGCTGGTACCTTACCATTGGTTCATTGACCGACCAATCAAAGTAAAGCTTCACGCCCCTAAACTGAATATTCAATGAGTTATGAGAAAACACGATTAAAGCTTATTTCTGATTAGTTGAATAATAAAAATGTTAATGAGGGGGATGACCTGACTTGGACTGTTTCAATAACTAAGAAGCGGTGGACAAAATAAACAGAAATCTAATCAATTAATAGCGCGATTATATCGGTACAAATCAACGATTTGGATAAATTAGATGACTGCTTAACAACTGTTTTCGTGGATTTGTTTTAAAATCCTCGGTTGTTGTTCTGGTCATTCGGAATTGTCCCTCAGACCAGAACAAAAACCTCTGATTTCAAAACAAATTCACGAAACAGTTGTTACGCAGTCATTATTCTCTAAGTAAAGTTTTACCTAAACCGAATTCATATTTTTCTAGACGAAACCAAATAACTTTCCATTTTCCTAGTTGCTAAAACTGTCTTGGAGTATTACATTTAATTGTTTGGCCACATAAATGCGTGATTCTGGTTAGTGCTTAGGCATACTATCTGGTACCTTATACCATTTATGCTTTTAGTATTTACCTTAACTGAGGTAGTATCTTGCTTGATGAAACCATACATTTTCCAAATGCATAATATTCACAGGAGCCTCTTTAGACGCCCGCTTTGATCTCCGTGTTGCCTACGAGAGCCTCAGGTCATGCGACGACATCTTCGAGAACACAACGAAACTCGGAGAGAACGCCGAGTGCATCTGGAAGGGCCCGACAAGACTGAAAATTGTTATTGGATCTGGAGACAACCTCATTGCAGTCGGTAAGTCTGATATAAGTTTAGATGTGTAAACGTAACAGAGTTTTGCTCTAGTTGAACACATTGAACACAATAAACGTCATGAAAATGGACAGCTTGAATATTTGGTTGGTGCCTATTACTTAGCTAGAATTTAGAATAGGATGAAGAAAACACCCCACCGATTTATTACCGATGAATCACTGTCTGACATGCGCTCTTGTGTGTCTCCATTTCAAGGCGATGAACTGACATTGCGAGCAGAAGCGGTACGAGCTTTCAGGGAGGATTACTCTTACGCTGCATCAGGAAGTCTCCCAGTGGAAGCCCCACGAAGATCCGTCAAAGTCTCGGCTCGACTTCGAGGCACCGAACGTATCACGAGCTGTGGAAAAGTCAAGATCACGGGCAGAAAGTCTAAGGGTGGAGCCGGGAGACATATGACGTACGCCTGGACTGTTAGCAGTGACGGAAATGTAGCTGGAGTTGAAGCAATTCTCTCGGGTAAGTATACTATTAGAAATTCTATTCAACATAGCTGAAGTAAGTAAATTTATTTGAGGGCATACCTCCAAAACTCAAGTCTTTGTCAATGTGACGAAGTGTATGTATATTGCCCATCCATAATGGTTGACAGAGTGGTGCCGGCACGCGACTCTTTTAAAAGGAACAGTAATATTCATAATACGTTATAGCAGCGTCCCAGTCAACCGTACTCATCTCATCCAATACGCTACTTGCACGGTAAGATAGCAACATATTGAAAGCGAGGCTCTCCACTCACGCACTATCATGCCACACTGCGACGATGGCTTTACGCAAATTTGTGCATCGCGTGACGCGGTTGGGCGCGCTGATGAGAGGAGAGAGTCTCGCTTTCGTTTTAAAATAGCGATTGCATGCAAGTAGCCTATATCGTTTCCTTTGCACCATAATCAGTTGGCAAATTTTCATCACCCAGCCAAACATGCTAAATGCCGCCCTCTAATCCATGAATGAAATTACGGGAATTGAAATACAATTTAACAAACTTTAAACTTTGGTTTAGGTATTACCGGAGCTGATTTGACCATGGATGGGACGATTCTGGACGCAGACGTGACCTACACTTTCGAAATGACAGCGACTAACTTTCTTGGGGCGTCAGATCATGATGCGATTGAAGTTAGCCGATCAGCTACTGCCACACCGGAAGTTACCATTATTCCGAAGGGAGTTGATATCACGAATGTCATGGTCTCTGAGAGGTAAGTTTTTCTTTCTTTCTTACATGAAATGAAAAATGAAATGAAAAATAAACATTGATAGATACAAGCTATTTTTGGCGACTACAATTTGATATAGATAGGCTACCGATTAAAAACGTTCGGTAACATCTACTTGACCCTTTTTCATTGTAGGTTTTCACTGAGTGCCGAGGTAACATTCTACTCTGATTGTGTACCACCTGGACGCACCGTGTTCGCCTGGAGCGTGGACAACGACGACGTACCTCTTAATCTGCGGACGATCAACAAGAGAACATTGTTTATTGGCGCAAACACGCTTCCTGGTAAGTGACTGGTCAAAATATTTATGATTTAAGCCGTGTCCATTGGGTCAGAAGGAGATGGATAATAACGGGACCATCACACTTTTGAGCCAAGTGATATTTCCATAATGATTTAGTTATTAACGTCATAGCACTAAGCATTGGTGACTTTATCTTGTGAATGTAATCATTATAAAGGTGATTAACGTTTTGGTCTTAGCAGAATCTTTATCAGCAGAGGTAATATATCGTAATTCACATTGATTTCTTACTAAATTTAATACTAAAATGGCTCATCCTTAAATGAATACTTCTCTGTTGTTCCTTATTCGCAGGGAATCAAAACATAACATTCACGATCAGGATCTATAAAGAATCGGACCCCGATACCTACGTAGAACAATCAGTCACGGTGACTACCTATTATTCTGACCTCGTTGCTGTTATCGACGGTGGCAATGAAATGACCATTGGTAGAGATGCGGGAAATGTTACCCTCGATGGATCTTTGGCATACGACCCCGACGACGTCGCCTTGGATATGACCTACGAATGGCTTTGTGAACAGGTACATCTACATACATCAACTCTTTGTTGCTTAATAATTCTGACCTGAATAGCTCCACTGGCTACCTATTCTGGCATATGACAATATATCGATGAAGCGTTTCAATATGCTATAGAGCGTGATTAAGAAGTCGTCCGTGATATATGAATCCGCTGTAAATATTACTATAGCCCTTTGCTCCAGTTCATAATATAATGATTTATGTTACACCAAAGGAGCTGTGCGTTAAACTGATCATCTTTAAAACCATATTTACGACTAGATAAAAAAGTATTTTCTTAACTGAACTATTGATCCAATAACGCCTTGTACACACAATGACCACAGGTAACGGATGGCACCGCATGTTGGTCATACAAGGAAGGCGAAGAAGGTCAATTCTTTCCGAATGCCGATGCCAGCACAAGAGAAGTGTTGAACTATGACGCCCTTGCCATGGAACCGGATAAGGTGTATGCCTTCACTCTGCGGGTTGTCAAAGGTAGCCGGTCGACGTCCTCCAGCGTCAATGTTGTAGCGATGAATGGTGATCCTCCAAGAGTAAGAAGAGTTTGATGATGTTGGAAAAATCCTTGACAACCTTTCAGTACAAAATTGCATATATTTGACATTTAGGTATAGGTATATCATTGGTGTAAGACACTCATATGTTAGACTAGTGTAAAGACCCCGATAAGGAATAAAGCTGTATAATCCTTTAATCCCGTCAATAGAGGATTTTGTGCTAGATTATTTCCGTGCTGTCATTTAACGTGCGCCATTAATTGGAATGTTTAACTCGGTACTCTAAGACCCAAAAGTGTTTCAACTGGCAACAAAGACTTAAATATCCCATGAATAACTTTAGTATTATATTACAAGTACATTTAATCCACACACTACCTGGCATACGATGTTCCTGACCATGTGATATTATAAAAGGTCATTCAAAATTGATCTACAATCAAGGAAAATAATAGTTGACACACTTGATACAATTTAATACAACTATCACTGTGCTCACAATAGAGAACCGACTTGGGACATAGCACTCTTTAACAGCACGCAGAGGTCTCCCCCTCTATCTCATCCTTCCCCACCCCCCATCAATCAATGTTGAGAGAGCTGCCAAAGCTTCTGATGACATGTGGCTCGGATCAACATTGCCTCGGGGGAGGGGGCACTTTTTTCCTTAATTGGGACAAAGAGTGCCAACCTTTTTTCCTTGATTGTAGGTATCCATATCTAAAATTTGGTAGTTTTTAAAATATTTATTAGGCGTATACCATGAACATAGCCAATATTGGTATTGTGAAATTTTACTGTTCTTATAATACGAAGTTCTCTTGAAACTAAAGTTGTGCATGAGTGTTTTGATTGGAATAGGATGTATGCGTGTCTAAACGCTCGTAAATGATTCTACCTAAAGACATACTTTCTTGACACCTCTTTCTAGATTAAAATAAAACCCATTGAGGGTAAGGTGAGGAGCGATCATGTATTTTCACTGAAAGCTAAGATCCAGCATACAGCCGAAATCTCCGGATTTGCATGGCAAACAGTCGGGACTGAAATAGGTATGTCGTCACTAGGAGAATTGTTTTTACAATATGCAGCGAACAACTTAGTACAGAAAAGATATCATAGATGTGCGTTAACGATGACTAGTGGTTTAAAAAAAGTAACTTTGGTCACGAGCTGCTCTGACGTCCTGTTCGGGACAAGATAAATTAGTGTTTGAATCAGACAGGCTGCCCATTGCTGAAGGGCTGGCTCCTTTACACTTTGTATATGGAATTACTATGATAAACCAGTGGCGTAGCTAGGTTTTTCATATTGGGAGGGGGACAAGAACTGAAAGTGAACAGGCAAGGCGTGTTGCGTCCAAGTTACATACGCGTACGTAAATGTTGGACATTACACTTATTTTTGCTATGATTGAGGTACATTCTGGCTCTAAACAAGTTTGTACCAAACAATATTGCATTTTGGGGACACATGCACGCGTAGCGCGCGAAAAATATCCATCTATGTACTTTTGACCATCATAATTCCATGATTCCTCTTGTCAAATGAACCGACAGTGCCAATCTCAACCGACACGACAGTCAATATGGCTACGCCACTGCGATAAACTGTTATGATTATACCCGTTTGCAATTCATCGTCGGTCTGTGATGATTACAGTGTTTTAAACGAGAACAAGAATATTTTACTGCATATTATTATGTCTTAATTGCACGTAGGAATCGGTAGACAACGAGATATTTATTAAATGACCGTTTAATCAAATGTTTGTTTCGTTTGTCATGCAGTATCGGATAGCACAGATGACAGCGAAGGTATGTACATGATTTAAAGGTATCATAAACTATAAGTAGTGTTCGTGTTATTCCCTTCTTAAAACACAACAGACCTATATTATATCTAATAATACACTCGAAATTGTTGCTCCGGCAGTTCCACTGAGTATAGAAGAAAAAGTCGAACATGTGTATAAGAATTGTATGCTTATGGAGAATAGTCATGAATATAGGTACTATTTATTCCTCGATAAAATGGACCGTCTTGAAATATGGAGTAAATTTGGTCCCAATTGAATAAAAAAGGACACTACAAACAACAAAGAAACTAATTTTGTCCCCTGTCCCTTGACTGAACCCCAATGACTTCATTGTTCTCTGGCCAAAGTGAACATTAGTGTTAAGCCAAATCTACATATTATTATAGTTTGTCCTAATATTTATGTTCTATTCCATCTTACAGCATTCGCGTACTTGGATCTTAATGAGGCCAATAACCTGATCTCACCAAGTTCTTTACTACAAGTGGATGAGACCCATTCAGTCAGCTTTCTTACCATCAAACGAGGTACAAATAGTATTTCAATCAATTTGTGAAATGTGACAATCCTTTGGCATCAGTCACCCTTTAGGTACAATATAGCTGGGGGCTAGAAAGACTTACGTGACTGTCAAAATAAAAGAAGATCAACCATTTCGTGATAGTGAAGCGATTTTGAGGTAAAATATGAAAGGGGATGGCGGTGACAATAGGTACTTCGATTTTAAATTTAATATAACAAGTGCTCACCAAATATTTAGCACCTTCTTGCAGCTTAAAAATTCCACAAAATTAATATTTAACATTTATTTAATATATGTAACGCCAAGATCTCAATCGACTAATGTTACACACCAATTGTACTTTGACTGAATCTTGCAACACAGGAATGTTAACACCGGGATCAGCGTATATGTTTCAATTGAACGTGAGCACAGTTGATGGGCAATACGGACTGGCCAAAGTAGACGTGCATATTCTAGCCGAGGTGACATCTTGTTCCCTTGGAACAGTGGATGGGAGTAATGCATACACTGAGCTCGACAAGGTAAAATAGATTTGTTTTCTCCAGAAATGATGTGCCCCAAGTGGATACAGAAAACTGTACACAAACTATTTGGAATTCCAATCACTTGTTTATAAAGTGTCCAGAATTCTGTATGAGTATTAAACCCAAATGTATTAAATAACATAGAACTCATTCAAAATTCAAGCCTCTCTCTCTATCCAATGGAATTTAAGGATGGTTAGTTTCATATTAAGAGGACTTCACTGAAGAGCAGTGGAGAAAGTTGTTTCACTATGGGAGTACATGTAGAACCACTGAATTACCACTGACGTTTTTGAACACACACAATATGTCTAATAATATAATTGAAACACGGCAAATGTTGGTAGACAAGGTTAAGAATGCTACCGTAAACTTTCCAAGATCAGCATCACCTTGCATACAAGTGTGAATTGACAAGCTGGAAAGATAAAGGATGTGTAAATAATAATGTACATTTTCCAGAATCGGCGTCCACTTGCATCACGTAAGTAATAAGTTGAATATGTAAGTATACTTTCCATGCAGTGGTTAACCTTTGCAAGGGCAAGCTGTCCAATTACATTTAATGATTGTTAGTTTCATATTAAGAAGACTTCACTAAAGAGCAGTGGAAGGGCAAGTTGTTTCACTATGAGAGTAGCATTGCTTAAGGGGGACTCAAGGAAGCCACTGTTTGAATTTTGTGAGTGCTGTAATTATTGAACTATGACTCAAATGTATATAAAAGTATACATTTATGGAAAGGAAATGGATCAGAGAATCCAAATTTGGCATCACTTTCGACCATAAGTGTTGATTTTTTGAGAAAATCAGAAACAATCACCCAATTTCTTTGAACAAAGCTAACAAAAATAATTTTGGGTAAAAAATGCACAAATCGCTTGATGATGATGTAAAGTCACTTACTTAGGGACCAATTTCTCATTTTTTTAAACCTAATCTAATTTTTTTTGAAATATTGACCAAAAAGTGCCAAAAAAAAGTGTTCATTTTCCCCACTTTTTGGTCAAAATTTCCAAAAAATATTAGATTAGGTTAAAAAATGAGAAATGCATCCCTGAGTTGGTGTCTAAACATCATAATTAAGCGATTTCGGTATTCTATACTCAAAATTATTTTTGTTAGCTTTGTTCAAATAAAATTGGGTCAAAAAGGGAATTTTGTGATTTTCTCAACAACAACAAAAAAATCAACATTAATGGTCAAAATTGACGCAAAATTTGGATTATCTGATCCATTTCCTTTCCAAAAATGTATATTTTTATATGCATTTGATTAAAAATCTAATAATTACAGCACTCACAAAATTCCAAAAATTAAATATCAAAAAACTTCCTTGAGTCCCCCCTTAATTACCACTGACGTTTTGGAACACACAAAATATGTCTAATATAAATGAAACACGGTCAAATGTTGGTACAAAAGAATAGGGTTGCTACCGTAAACTTTCCAAGATCAGCATCACCTTGCATACAGGTGTGCACTGACAAGCTGGAAGGATAAAGAAGATGTGTAAAGAATAATGTAAAATTTCCAGAACCGGTGTCACCTTGCATCACGTAAGTAATAAGTTATACATGCAAGTATACTTTCTATGCAGTTGTTAATCTTGCGGTGGCATGTAGGAAATATCCAGGGTGGGTTTATACTAGTGTAAACTTTCCAGAACCGCTGTCACCTTGTATCACGTAAGTAATAAGTTATACATGCAAGTATATATACTCTCTATGCAGTTGTTAATCTTGCGGTGGCATGTAGGAAATATCCAGGGTGGGTTTATACTAGTGTAAACTTTCCAGAACCGCTGTCACCTTGCATCACGTAAGTAATAAGTTATACATGCAAGTATACTTTCTATGCACTTGTTAATCTTGCGGTGGCATGTAGGAAATATCCAGGGTGGGTTTACGCTAGTGTAAACTTTCCAGACCGGTGTCACCTTGCATCACGTAAGTAATAAGTTGTAAATGCAAGTATACTTTCTATGCAGTTGAGTTGTTAATCTTGAGGTGGGATGTAGGAAATATCCAGGGTGGGTTTACGCTAGTGTAAACTTTCCAGAACCGGTGTCACCTTGGGGTAAATTTGCCGTGCATGCGGTTCTAGCAAAGACATTATTTGCAAAACGTGTGCAATCAAGAAATGCGATTGGATATTGTGATGTAGAGAAAGTGTTCCTTCATGTTTACTTCTCAACAATTTTCCCCATTTTCCTCAGGTCGAATTAATGGTTGAGAATTGCGCCGCCGACGAAACTGCCTACCCACTGAACTACCAGATGTACCTTGTAACTGACGACGATGAGAACATGCGAGCATTCTCAGAAAGGCAATCAGACCCGGTCGTCACAGGAGTTGGCAAACCTGCTAGGGAAGGCACCAATAACAACAAATTTGTTGCAAAGGTTGGGATGATTTTGTTTGTTTCACGCATGGCGCTACAACGCAATCAGCACGAAATATTATAATAGTTATATACTAAAATACTTATGGTTGTAATATATCCACGTCCAATCCACATGTTTTTTTATTTGTCTGTAAAATGGGGCACTACTGCAAACCAACTGCAATTAATGTGCATAGAGACCAATAAGACAATTTTATTGACATATTTTATTTGTTCACTGAGGAGATCATGTATCCCTCACAATTCACAGAAGATATCAAACAGAATAAGAAAATACCCGGATCAATTAACTTCTCTCGCATTTAAAAGTTGTGAATAATTGATTTACGACGTAACTGATATCAACATGTATATGCTCATATCTGTTCTGACCATTTTCATTCCTAACTTACTATTATGAGCCACAGTTTTGTTTTGTTTAAATAAAGGAAATTAACGGCAATGTTTGCATCGAAGAATCGTTTCTCTCAGTCATCGTTCTCATTGGATATTTTTCCCAACCATTATCGATGTTCTCAGGTATGCGATAGCTACGGAAGTTGTAGAGAGTTTAGTAAAGATTTCACCGTTGAAACCAAAGAGACGTTTTCTATTGAAGAGGCTCATGAACTCAAAGCGACGCTCGTGGATGAAGAAAAATATAAGCGTAAGTTATTTAAAAAAGTTGATTCAGAATCATACGCACACACTTATGGATAGTTGAATTGTTATAACCTAAACATTCATAGAGGTCTAAGGGTCCGTATTTATAAAACAAGTTAAACCGGGTCTAACTTGAGACCTGGTCTAAGTGAAGAGTAGTCCTTCCGGAAGGACCATAAACTGGGGTCACCTAATTAAGCTATTGTAACAATAAAATGTAATGCCACTCATAAGGTTCATTAATAGTATAGAATAGGCTCATCAACACATAAAAGGGTCCTAGAGTTAGACCAGGTTTAAAGTTAGACCAGGTGTAAGTTGTTTTGAATGTATAAAATTGCTGGTACCGTATGAAAAAAAAACACCTGACGAATAATCGTACACAAATTATTGTCTCAATGAAAACCCTTTTTGCTTCTTCGTACATGTTATAGAGAATTATGTCACCGCATTGGTCAACTACAACACTATTAGCGAAAAAGTGGACATATCCTTCAACTCTTCGGAGCACATCCCATCAGCAAACGATCCGAGTCCCAACACGCCACAGCCACCGAGTCGCCGTCGACGCACAGCCGCGTCGGAAACATCGGCCCAAGCCGCCGAACAACTGGAACTGATGGAGCTTGTGCTTGAGGGTAGCGTAATGGACACGGCAACAGCGCAACTTCAAATTGATCAGTTGTCTGCGATCACCGTGACAGACATGACGCTACCAGATCAAGGTAAGTTGCACCTGATTTAGAGAATATCTTAAACTTTTATTATTTAAAAGGTTAAAAATGCATTAGAATGACAATAAAAGATGGTCATTTTGTTTGGGTTAGATGAATAAGTCCATATTTTGAGTAGTTGATGTCGGCGCAGCCGGAATCCACTACGATAAAGGTATTGACATACCCATACATTGTCACTCTATAGTACGGCAACCAATACAAAATGGCCATCTTTTATCGGAATAATAATTTACCCTTGATAATGGCAGATGATTTGTGGCAGATATTTCACCACCTTCAACTATTTTTAGGATGAAATTTAGGTAGGGTTAGGTAAGGTAGGCAATGTAACATTCTATCCAGGCACCTAATAATTGTTTGGGAGTGTGGTTGTATGAACATGGTGGTCACTGTATAATAAATCATTGGTGTCAACCTAAAATAGAACTCACAGTTTTGTTTTGGTCATGTGGCATGTCATAACATTGTCTAGACATCATAATTTATCTACTGACCAATCTTGAGTAGAAGACCAGTACTAAGTGTTGAATATATCCTCAGAATGAAAGAAAAAGTAGAGTCTTGTTATACAAAAGCTGGCTATATTCATACACATTGTATCATATATGCTTAAAAGCATATACTAATGGGTACTGATGCATTGATAAGCTATATTTAAAACATTAAAATGTTTTAAATATAGCTTATCAATGCATCAGTACCCTATAGAGTCCTGACCATAAAGTATTGCTATTCTTGTTTTTCCTTCTTTTTTTAGATCGACTCTTAGATGTTACCATTGAACTGATTGATATATTCGTGCAGAGTGAGGAACAAAGCATATCAAGTTCTGGAATCAATACAGTTCTTGCTGCTACCACAGCTATTGCACAAGATCTGGATCCACAATTTAGCGCTTCTGTTCTGGACAAAATCGGGTATGTACCCTAAAGTGTATTCCGGTAAATTCAACATCACATTTAATCAAACCTGTAGCCTAGCAGTTTTATCCGCGATGAACAAACGAAAGCTGCAGGTTTACACAAATATTGTAAACACAATGTTGAGATGACAAAAACATTTTGTACAACAATACCTTTATTTACTAGGTTATAAGATCATAAATCCCTTCTAAAACAAAACCATGGCTTTAATAGGACCAAGGTGTAACATGTTATGGTTGAAAGATGAACGCACATAATATTTAAGATACATTTTTTCTTTCTCCAAGACATCCAATCGTCAAAATCGTTCTTTGTCCTTTTTGCAGTGTTGTGGAAGACGCACTATCTCTTTCTCAGATGGGTGATCTGGTTGTCGGTGGTGATCCTATTGTGACTACCTCTGTTGATGTCATCCGGTCCATCATGATGGCTATTCCGAGTGGAATCTTCAGATCGAAGTCCGACGGAAATGCTGCTTCCATCAACTTTGGTACAGAAATTGCTTCAAGGTAACTATATTATGAATGGCGGTATTATGATTCGGAATAATTTGTCAAAAAGGTACGAATCATTAGATTTACCTGATTTAGCTCTATTTGTCCCGATTCCGTGCTATCTCTGCTATCTTATGTTTAATTTGGTCGATTACACACCGTTTGTCAGCTGTTTTGGGTGCCATCTGTTATTACACTTTCACATGGATCTTAAGCTTGGGTATCTCTTTAGATAATATGAATATTAATACATAATATGATGTTTTTAACAACTTTTGCAAACAAGATACGGTGCCGATTGGGCGTGCAGTAGTGGCAGTTGTACCGGTGTTACGATACATTATGATCATTACGAGACCAATGTCGATCATTTCTCTGTCGACGAAGAGGACCAGAATAGAAGGTCGGCTGATATCATCTCAATCGCTCTCCTCGATCCTGATTCACGTGAGTTTTAAGTTGTCAAGTATGACATCCTCTTTTTATTCTGCACAGTTCTTTCCAAAATTGTTTTGTGTGTGGAAATTCCATTTAAACACTATCATAAAAAAGCTGCTCCTTTTCTTTACTGTAATGGTCCTAGTATTATAGTCCCACTATTGTTTTACTGTAAACATTCCAAATTATGGGGGTGGGACTATAATCGGATTAAAAGATATATATTATTGGGTTTTTTTAACACATGATTTTATGTTTTATTTATATGTTGCAATTATTCAAGATATTGATGGACAAGTCATGCTTTTTCAAATTTGGGGTGCTGAATTCTGAATTCAGATGCTACAAATTCAGTGTAGGATTGTAATAGGATATTTCGTGAATTTGGAAAATGATGGGGTAGGATTATACTTGAATATGGGGCTATACCAATACTTCCTAAAGACGACAATCAAGGTCGAACTCCATTGGTACATTTCCAAAGAACTCTATATTACGTGTAGGCCTAATGTGTTATCAGCAAATGAGTGCGTACTGTTTTGGAGATAGGAGAGGGGCTTTCTCATAATATTTTACAATATTTGAGTGGCCAAGACTTATGGAGCCAACTTCATCCCTTTTCCTAGCATAATTTATAGTTTTTTATGTAATGATTTGAAAATTCGAACTTTAATTGTTTTAAATATTCATCGGAATATTTTTAAACAAGTGCACACTTCAATTTTTTTTTACTGAAGGTGAAGAAATAATAATTGAAGACCTAACGGACCCCATATCAATCAACATGATTTTAACTAGACCCGCGGAGGACTCATTTTACGAGTGTTCTTCGTGGAATGCCACCGAATCAGGATGGAGTACGGATGGGTTGATTACCATCGAGCATTCAGCAACCGAGGTAGAATGTTTAACCACGCATCTGTCCCAATTTACGGTTATGGCTCAGACATGGCCAACAACACAGGAACCTCTGACTACAGATAGCCCAGGTTAGAATTATTCAATTACTTTATTATACGTCTGTGACACGCCTATAGAGTCTTTTTTACTCCTATAGGTCCGTATGCACAAAAGAGTTAGACCGGGTCTAAAGTTAGACCTGGTCTAAGGAGATTTTAGTTTTTGTGAAAGCACACCTTTAATTACATTTCCTTCTCAAATAAGCTAACAAATTGTAAAGATTCGGATGCAAAGTTCAAAAATAGCACAAAATATCTCATGAAAATGCAGAGGAAAACAGATTTTGAGGCATGGATAAATTTCACTTAGACCAGGTCTAACTTTAGACCCAGTCTAACTCTTTTGTGCATACGGACCATAGAGTCCACACAGCACTCCGTTAGCGCCCTCAACGGAATAAATCACAATAACACTAGTTTAAGATTACGTACAGTACAGTATACGTATTTTAGATTAGACACCTTGGAAATCATATTAATACATAATTGTATGCCAAAACACTCAAGGGGGTTGGTGGTCGGGGAGGTAAAAAGAAGGATGGCACAAGCTTAAACTATAAATTGGATATCCTACAAATCGGATATCCTACAAGCTTAAACTATAAATTGGATATCCTACAATCTTAAACTATAAATTGGATATCCTACAAGCTTAAACTATAAATTGGATATCCTACAATCTTAAACTATAAATTGGATATCCTACAAGCTTAAACTATAAATTGGATATCCTACAATCTTAAACTATAAATTGGATATCCTACAATCTTAAACTATAAATTGGATATCCTACAAGCTTAAACTATAAATTGGATATCCTACAATCTTAAGCTATAAATTGGATATCCTACAATCTTAAACTATAAATTGGATATCCTACAATCTTAAACTATAAATTGGATATCCTACAATCTTAAATTGGATAGCCTACAATCTTAAACTATAAATTGGATATCCTACAATATTTTTAACTAGACCCGCAGAGGACTCATATCTATAAATTGGATATCCTACAATCTTAAACTATAAATTGGATATCCTACAATCTTAAACTTTAAATTGGATATCCTACAATCTTAAACTATAAATTGGATATCCTACAATCTTAAACTATAAATTGGATATCCTACAATCTTAAACTATAAATTGGATATCCTACAATATTTTTAACTAGACCCTGTGACACGCCTGTGACAAGCTGAAACTATAAATTGGATATCCTACAATCTTAAACTATAAATTGGATATCCTACAATCTTAAACTATAAATTGGATATCCTACAATCTTAAACTATAAATTGGATATCCTACAATCTTAAACTATACATTCGATATCCTACAATATTTTTAACTAGACCCGCGGAGGACTCATATCTATAAATTGGATATCCTACAATCTTAAACTATAAATTGGATATCCTACAATCTTAAACTATAAATTGGATATCCTACAATCTTAAACTATAAATTGGATATCCTACAATCTTAAACTATAAATTGGATATCCTACTATCTTAAACTAGTGTTATCGTGATTTATTCCGTTGAGGGCGCTAACGGAATAAATCTAAATACCAGACGACGCTGGACATAGGCGTATTCACGAGTATTCAGGTTAAAATATGCGAACGAGGTTACCTGATCAAGTGAATGGGACGACCGCTTAACAACAGTTTAAATTCAAAAAATAGCATTTACAATTGGGATGATTAGCCATCCCGAACGGTTTTGGATTGGAAACATTTTCTTCTAACCTATGATGAATTTTATGGGGTCATATAATCAAAATCCATTGTTACATTGAAACCAACGGAAATTCAAAATTAACGGCCGCTCGTAGCCACCGTCGTCTGCTAAATACAGAATGCTGCTTAAACTATAAATTGGATATCCTACAATCTTAAACTATAAATTGGATATCCTACAATCTTAAACTATAAATTGGATATCCTACAATCTTAAACTAGTGTTATTGTGATTTATTCCGTTGAGGGCGCTAACGGAATAAATCTAAATACAGAATGCTGTGTGGACTCTATAGGAGTAAAAAGACTCTATAGGCGTGTCACATACGTCGGTCGATTACTATGAAGAAATTTCATTTATTATGTAATGCTAGGCCTGATTTCATCCATGTGATAGTTTCTACTACATGTATAGTTTATACTATTGCAAGAGCTTGAAATTAAATTTGTGATGCCATTATATAATCCAAATATTGAATGCCTTTTGTTTGAGTAATAGTAAAACTATAGCACTCGGTCCAATTTGAATTGTTCCATTTCACTCGGCTTTGCCTCGTGTTATGGAAAAGTCCAAATTTGACCATGTGATATTGTTTTATTATATCATGATAGGCCTGATTTCAACCATGTGATAGTATACAAATATTGAATGCTTGAGAGTGTGATAGTACAAACTATATCACGAGGTCAAATTTGGATTTTTCCATTGCACGAGGCGAAGCCGAGTGTAATGGATTAATCCAAATTGGACCGAGTGATATAGTTTTACTATTGCACGAGCAAAATGCATTCAATATTTGTTTCATGATATCACATTATTCTTTTCTAGCCATAATGATAGTAAAAACTATCACATGGTTGAAATCAAGCCTATCATGATATAAATTTTATTATATCATGATAGGCCTAATTTCAACCATGTGATAGTTTTTACTATCATTATGGCTGGACAAGAATGATGTGATATCATGATATAAAACAAATATTGAATGCCTTTTGTTTGTGCAATAGTAAAACTATATCACTCGGTCCAATTTAGATTATTCCATTACACTCGGATGTAATATCATGATATAAAATAAATATTGAATGCCTTTTATTTGTAATTGTAAAACTATATCACTCGGTCCAATTTGGATTATTCCATTACAATCGGCTTCGCCTCAGGCAATGGAAAAATCCAAATTTGACTTTTGTGATATAGTATCCAAAATAGTGAATACATGAGCGAGTGATAGTTAAAACTATATCACAAGGCCATATTTTTTTTCTCTTCCATCGCACGAGGCGAAGCCGAGTGTTATGGAATAATCCAAATTGGACCGTGTGATATAGTGATATAGTGATATAGTTTTATTAATTGGACCGAGTGATATAGTTTTACTATTGCAAAAACAAAAGGCATTCAATATTTGTACTATCACACGCTAAGGCATTCAATATTTGTTATAGTACACTCTGAGGCATTCAATATTTGAATAGTCGTAATATACTGTGGATTGTGGAAATGGCTAAAACGATGTGCAATGACAGCATCCAATGATGGGACATTTAAAAGGCAAAAGAAACAACACATTAAATAACAATTCCTTTAACCCCCTAGGACAAGTTAAAAACACAACTGTCTCTGACCAGCATAGACTAAGAAATGATTGCTCTGTACAGAAGTAATAGGAGTGGGATGAAATAGTGGATTATTGACATAATACAATAGGAGAAGATCAGGATATTGATGTACAATATTAAATGGAGTGGATGGATTAAACTAAGTGAGATAAACCAGAGAGGATAAGAAATATATGGAGGGCCAGCAGACACATAATAGGGAAAACATGGTTAGCCAACCTGGTCAAATCCCTGGTGGTCATGTAAGAAAAACAGATAAAGAAAAACAACTAATTCCTACAGAAACCAGCACCTGGTTGGATGTGCCGTTCCCCATAGTTTAAGAGTAACTGTAACTATTGTGGATTGTATACTTAAGAAACTTTTTTTTAATTTTTTTTTTAACGATGACAACACACTATTTCACACATATGGAATATTAGTGACGGCAAAAGGGTGTTATGAGATTTACTATGTTTTACTCGTAACACATAATACCATAATCATTGCCTAAACGTCACAGGCCAATACGTTTAAACGCATGTTCATAAGAGGTTTAAGTGCAACAGGTAGGTTGTCTTAGTGCCACAACAATGGGATTTCATGTCTCCTGAAGAAGACTTTTATTTGATGTCCTTCTAGAAATAAAATTTGTATTCTTTCTTTTCCTTTTTGTCTTTAGATCCGGACATTAATGGTAAGTACACAACATTTGGATTTCATTTCTTAGGTGATTGGTCGTAAAAAAGAAAGAAAGAAAACGAAAAGGAAAACCTTGAACGCTCTTAAATTTTTAGCTTGCCAATTTCCCCACTCAAATTTGACATTTTCTCAAGCCTGCTGTATTAGTAGATTCCCGCAGAGCGAATGTTTTTAAACAATAACAATCGATTTTTATTGTCTACCACTGGCAACATCCAACCGTTGACCAATGACATACATGCCTAACTTACGAATATGGCGAGAGTATGAATGCAACCGAACAGACAAGTGACGAATTATTATTCCATGTTCAAAATGTATTATTTTATTATTACACCAACAAAAAAATCATTCTTTTTACACAGACTATGTGGTTATCCTCGGGGGTATCGGCGGGGGCGTGGCCGGTATGGCATTAATCAGTATGGTCGTGGTGTTCTACATGAAACACCAGGAGCATCAAAGCAGAAGACAGGAGGAAGACCACGAAATGCAGACACCGGGAATATAGCCGCGTCTTGCTATTGATTTAGGGCTCTTGCCCTTTTACAGATAGAGGAGAGCTCGAGGAAAGAGCGGGGAAAGCGCTCTCCTTTTTTCTATATTGTTGAAAGGAGTGAAAAAGGATCGGGGATTAACACCTCACTGATTGGGTAAACGATTCAAGTTGAAGTACCCGCTCTTTCCTCGCGCTTTTCTCTATCTGTAAAAGGGCAAGGCGCCTTAATACTTTATTTTGAACTCGGAATTCCACATCATTTTACCGGACATTTAACAAAGATGACTATGTTTACTCTACTATACACTACATTGAGATGTGCAATGTTACAATGATTCACATTTCCTGCATACACTTAATTGTCTCAACTTCATCATATGACTATATACCATAACTACCGAACGCGCACAATATTTGACATTTATGTTTATGGTCTAGCTACAAAAAATTACAATACGATTAATGACGATTATGTGCAATATTTATTATATTGTGATGAAAATTTCTTTCCATTCAAATATTTTCCTGATTTATGTTTTTGTTTTTATTAACAATAGCGTATGTATTTTAAAATACGTCTAACTACAGAATCTATGACAGAAATAAAGCGTAATATTGTATAGTTGCCTCGATCATGGCTATGGGCTATGTACAACAACACAACGAAACTTTATTATAAATAATCAGATAATATGAGCAGAGTTACGAATAAATATATATCTAAGTCTCAAAACAAATAGGCCTATATAGTGAGGTCTTTTTCTCAACATTTTAAATAGAATCCGTTTGATGACTCTGTGGACTGACAAAGTAATAATTTGTTACTGTTTAAGCCCCTCAGGGGAGGGAAGCTTCCATATATAGATATCATGGGTGTACATCATAAGTTGCCAGTCCAAAAAAAAAAATGAATGTGCGAAGCAAGCACCGCGTTCCGCGCACACTGGATACGTGTCAGGTGTTCAAAATCAGAGGTTTTGAACACTCCGGACACTTAAAAAAAAAAGTAACACCTTTTGAACACCTAAGACTTTATAACAATGAAAATTGTCTGTTTCTCTCGTCAATTGGAGTAAAATAGTATTTTCATTACTTTTTGATCGCACTATATCCAAATACATGGAGAGTTTTGTCACACGTGTGATGGTCTGGAACTGGATTCTCAGCTACATGTATATAAACTATCCGGGCTCCCGGATGTAGATTGGTATATCAGAGAACTGGATTCTAAGCTATATAAACTATCCGGGCTCCCGGATGTAGATTGGTATATCAGTTCAGATGGGATGGAATTGAGTATACTTAGGTTCAGTGGCGTATCCAGGGGCCAAGCAGGCCTTTACAAAAGAGTAAAACACAAAAAGGAGGAGGATGAGAAGAAAGAGGAAGAGGAGAAGAAGAAGAAAGAGCAGGAGGCAGGGGCGGACTGGCCACTGTGGCGTTGTGGCGATCGCCACATGGGCCGCTAGGTTTTGGGCCTCTCAGGGCCGGTTACTCAAATATTGTGGCCGTGTGAAAATTTATGACTGCGAAAATTTGGGACCGTGCGAAATTTTGTGACCGTGCGAAAATTTGTGACTGTGCGAAATTTTGTGACCGTGCGAATTTTTTTTTGGTACTAACATTCGGATTTTTAATTTATTTACCAAAAAATTACTTTTTTGGTTCAATTTTTTTCGGAGACAAAATCAGTTTTTGGTAAAAAATGCCTATATTGCTCAAAAATAATCTAAAGACCAGAAACATTATTTTATAGTTAAAAAATTACATTTTTTGAACATTTTGGTCAATAATTATAAAACTAAAAATGTTTATGTGAAAAACACACAGTGTCTTTAGATGGTTTTTGTGCAATTTCGGTAAACTGAAAGTTACGTCTCGCGCGCATTTTTTTCTACAGGTTACAATATTATAATGGGTCTCGAACCACCCTAAATATTCTTGCTTCAGAATGCTGAATCTTTGTCTTAAAATGCCTAAAACCCAGCTTATGTTCCCACTCCCTTAACACTTATGGATCTGTGCTTTTGACATTTCGCCGGTAATAAATCATGTAAGATTTTGTCAACCGTTGACTATGTGGTCAACTTTCAGGTTATGCTCTTGGGGCATAATTATGTAATTTGCAGTCACTTAATTGGACCACATATAGTGGAAAATAGACACATCCTTACATGATTTATTACCTGCGAAATGTCAAATCACAGGTTCAAAAGTATTATGGGAGTGGGAACATAATAAGGAGCTTCGAGGGGCTCTAAGGAGGGCTCCCGGACCCCACCTACTTGGTGGGAATGTTTCCTAAGAATTTTAATGTGCACACCTTGTGTTTGGATTTTACTTTACAAAAGTTGGCCCCCCCACATCAAAATAATCATGGATACGCCTTTGAATAGCTTAAGTGAACACCATTTCCAAAGTTCAGCACGACTGTGAGACTATAGGGTCAAAGCAAGGTGTGCCTCTCAGCTTGCCGATCGGGTCCACTTTTAAATTAAAGTTGAGTCAGCATAGAATTGATGGCGCTATACTGATAAGGAGTGATTGTAGCAGACCATGGTAGATACGAACGGTCGTTAATTTCCATTACTTTCAATGTAACAATAGATTATGCCCGGGATTTTGATTATATGACCCCATAAAATTCATCACACGTTGGAACTAAATTATTTCATCCAAAAACCGCTGGAGTTGGATAACCAACTCCAGAGTCAGTATCATTTTTTGACAGCAAGCTGTGTGTAAATCTACCGCGTGCACAGCGCCACCAATTCTATGCTGACTAACACGCCGGTCACCGACGCATTCCAGACGATTATCATAATTTATTCAAATATTCAAAAGGACCGTTTTCGCTACGTACGTTAGTATACGACTTTCCTATCCCAAAATTAATAGTATCCCTGGTCAAAGTCCCGCCGCGTAGAACACAGTTGCACACAGACCTGGAATAGGCGGTTATAGTATATAATTCCAACGACAGACAGAATCACAGGGCAAGTGGTTATAACTCTGATATTCGTCTAAAGTTCAAATTCATCTTGAATGAAATGGCGGCTAAATACAGATTGACGTATTTTGACTTCAGGTGTCGAGCAGAGCCAGTGCGTATTGTTTTGTTCATGAAAGGTGTTGAATTTGAAGATATCATAATAAGTAGTGACAAGTGGCCGGCGTTGAAAAATACTGGTAGTAAGTATGTCTAATTAATATTCATATGGAGAGTATATGGCCTACGTTGAGGTGGTGTTTTTCCCGGTATTGTCTGCTTTAAAGCTCTTTAACAACCAAAACAGAGTAAGCTTAATTATTCCACAGCGCACAACTTATTCCGTGTGAATATAAAGTAACGTCACGAGTGAAACCCGGGGTGAAAGGACCATATAATGCCCGTTTTCAATGGTGGTGCTGGGGTCCCTCTTTTAGAACTTGGCTTGGTCTCTTTCCAACGAACTGTAGGCCTGCAGAATTTATTCTGCCCCAAAATAAGGTAAATAATTTATGTGTGTAAATTTAAACATGTATAGGCCTACTAGACCGCTAAAGGATTATGACTATAAGGAATCAACATAAAGGGGAAGCACATTCATACAGTATTCACACTGTTCACGATATACATCTGAGTGACATGATGTGATTTGTTGAAATCTGCTGTTGCTATGAATATGAAACATTGTATACATTCCCTTTATTTTGATGAGATTGATTTATAAACCGTTTGAACTAGTCTAATAGTTTTTCCATTTTTTATATACCAAAATTCAACTTGTATCTTGCCATATTCCTTGATTGCTAAAGATAACTCTCTAACAAAGCAACGGATATAATATGGGGGCAAACTATAGGCTACATTTTTCAATGTTTGTGCTCAGATGACCAAAAGTCGCATTCCAGAAGATTTCTTTATCTATGGTAATTATGCAGTGATGACATCACGTTGTAAATTCAAGTTGGAATGGAGTATAACTAAGTAGGCTATAGAGGTACTATCCATTACTTCGTGGTATATTTTCGAAAAAGCATTTGAACTTAATACAAACATAGGCTCTTTTAAAACCCTAATCTCATTTTTACAAATTCATTAGCTGGTGAAATAAATGATGAATGTTATTATTTTCTCCAGCATATCCACTTCAGCAGTTGCCGATTCTAGAAGTTGATGGCACTGTCATAACTCAGAGCCGAGCCATAATTCGATACATGGGCAGAGAATTCGGTGAGTTACCTCTTCCTGGATTGTTTAGAGGTAGGGTGGATTAAGTGGTATACAAAGTGGGGGGAGTAGTTGTATTTATTCACGACTCATGAGGGTGATAGGTAAGTGTGCATTTTCTGCATTAGACCAAGGAATTTATTGTGCGTAAATGTGTCTCCACCATTCACGTGCACCTGTTCACGATAAATACAAACACTAGACAACTCCAGAAGATCTATACTTACTCTAGCCTACCCTTGTACGTCTTGAAGCCCAGTAGTGGCCAAGGATGCTAAGGAAAAGAAGACCTCTCATAAACATCTGCCCAACTGGGCGCGCGCCAATGACCCACCATGTTAAAGCTATTGCAATCAGTTTCTAGCCCCATATAAATAGAATTTCGCTCATTTGGGCGCCAGATTACCCATTTTGTTCAAAATAAGTAACTGACCAGGTAAATAAAATGCTCTCAACTCCGACACGATAGCTCTTACGTAAAAATATTATATTATAAAGTTGTAAGGAAATCTATTCCCTTAAATTTGAGGTATTACACGTGAAAATTGAATGAATATTAAGTCAGTTATGTATCCAAAACCAAAACAAAGTGCAGTTTACATTTTCACACTTTGGTTTTTGATCACGCAGGACCGTGTGACAGGTATGCGTATGGGCTGCATTAATCAACTGATGCATCCCCAACCCTTATCTTACTATCGACCCGTGAGTTGTAGCTACCAGTTAATCAATAACCTGCCTGTTGCTAGTCAAAGACTGCGTGTAGACGAACAAAATGATAAAATGAAAAATGAACCTTGTTTTGGTTTTGGGCACATAACTGACTAAATATTCGTTCAATCTTCACTTGTAATATCTCAAATTGAAGAAAAGAGATTTCCTTACAACTTTATAATTTCATATTTTTAAGTAAGAGCTATATTTCTGGAGTTGAGAGCATATTATTTACCTGGTCAGTTACTTAATTTGAGGACTATGACTTAGCCCCATACGATCTAAATAAAAATGAGCCCAATTGGATGCCAAATGATCCACTGCGTGAAAGCCCATGCAATCAGCTTTAATTTGATGTATAAAAAACAGCGTAAGCCAGATACGCGGAGTAGAACTTTGGTTTTTGATTTTGTTATAATATGGTTACATATTTTTTGGTCAAAGTCACATTGAAATATTACACAGCGAGCTGGGGCCCTTGGGGCCGATACACCAAAGGGCACATCCAGGGACCATGGAGTATCAGTGTACCAAATATAGGCCCTATAGCTAGTTTAGCTCACTGTTTATGAAATTACAGTATGTTTTAGTAAACTTCCTATAGCCGTTTGTTTTACAGTTTTAGCTTTTGTCCCTTGACGATTGCCATACTCTTTTGAAATTCATATAGGATTTTATGGTAAAACCAATTTGGAGGCTGCCCAGATTGACTGCGTAATGGATGTGTGTGACGGTGCTATCACGAAAGCTGGTGATATCTATCAATATCAGGGGCCAGGACAGTTTGACACGGAGAGATTTGTTATTGATGTAAGCTTAATTCATTGTACTTGATTTTATCTGAGACGAATATTCGTCTCATATTTTATTGTGTCACATATAACTTAAGGGTTCCTTAACATAGATAGAACGTATTGACTGCTAGTGGAGCGGATATGTGAAAAAGGTGTTCCCTTCTGGCAGGAAGCTTAAATATTTTCACATAGGGGTGTTTTGATGCACAGATTTCAAAAAGCCAATATTTTGTGTGGTACAAAATGCATGACATTTCATGCAGAGCTAGTAAATACATCATTTTTTAATGGAGATGACTTATAGGCTTTCAGTCTAGGCACCCTCTCATAGGTAGACGACTAATCACTCAAGTTAAGTTTAGGCACCATTTTGAAATTCGTTTTAGGCGCCATTATTTAATGGAGACGACTTCAGAGCGTTTTTCTATAGAGTCTTAGCTATTTAAGGGCGACAATATATCCGGCTAGAGAGAAGCAGATGCACTTGAGCTGTGCTGTTTATAAAAACACGCAAAAGACGGCTAATATAATAATTATTACATAGGGTATAACTTAAAACTAACTTCTATTTAACTCCTTCATAATCCTTTTTTTAAATATCATAATTAAAATTTGATCATTCATCCATGGAATCATAATTGATTATCTCAAATTATAATTAAATATTGTTTGAGGAAAAAATAATAGTGGAAAAACTAAATTGGAGAAATTTGACATAAATTGCTACTCATTTACAATTAAAATATTTCTTAAGGGGGTGTGAACCCTCAGGTAAAGCCTTAGTAAAACTGCCGTAACTTCTTCATTATTCATTTAATCTATATAAAAGCATACATTTTCTTGAAGAAAACATGAAATTGACTATTTTGGAGAAAATTATGGAAACACGGTTTTTGACCCATTTTAGGTTTTGTCAAGATAACTAAAAATATATTTTGTTAAATTTTGTCATTCTAGTTTTATTATAATCCTAATAAAATTCTCTAGGAGGGTTTTAAAATGTTTAATATCTGATTTATTTTTTGAACTATTGACCAAAAATGAAAATCATATTTTTGGCACATTTTGGTAAATAATTCAAAAAATAAATCAGATATTCAAATCAAAAACAAAACCCTCCTAGAGAATTTCATTAAGATGAATTTGTTGCAATTTCAGCGTTCTTTAGCAAAAACTGAATTTGCTACGAATGCAGCAAATTTTGAGGGAAAAAATGATTAATTTGTTTGGTCAAAAATGTAAAAATCAGCAATTTTTGTGAAGTTTGATACCAAAAATGGATTCTCCGACTCATTTTCTTTCCAGAATTGTATACTTATATATATATATATATCATATTTTAATATGATATATATATAAAAGTATACAATTAAGATTAAAATAGTTCAAAAGTGACAGCGCTTGATATTTCATGTTGTGAGGGTTATGTATTACTGTTACTAGCTAGTCAGTTAAATTGTAACACTACTTGAATAGGATCCAACAAATCATTTATTAAATTCACCATAGTGGAACATTCACATGCCAAATTGAATACAGGGGATTTTCAAAATAGTCTTACAATACTAACAACAAAACATTTAAGAGAATGGTCCATCAATCTCATGTCTAACCAGTACAAAGCACTGTCTGGTACTTGCAGTAATGCATTACACACTCAAAGACATGTTTCTTTTACCCAAATGACAACATTAGTCATGTAAAATAATAAAATTAATATACTGATAACTGAAAGGTTAGTCCCACCACCAGGAGGTTATTTGCAGTATGCTATTAAAATATAATATAATCTATAAACTAATTTTTTGAACATGGCCTGATTAGATATATAGTTCAATAATAATTGTACACTCGCGTCCCTCTTCAACTGAAAAAGCGTGATAATTGCGCCTCTAATACACGAGCTATTTAGATAGTTCAAGGTAGCACACCTCTAAATAATAGGAAGTCGAAATTAGACGACCATTTTGCACCTTATTTTGATCGATGCGCGACGCTTCAAAAGATGATATCTCAATGACCATTGTGATTTAGGAATTGATTTTGGTATCAAATGTAAGCCCAAGACAATGCTTATAATATGTTTATAACGATAGGTCGATTTTAACGATTTAAAGTTAGGAAAATGTTAGGCCTACGACTATGCTAGAAACCCGACATTAGCAAAAGACAAGTTTTTGAATTACGGCCGATGCGCTTAGATGCTCGATTGCTTAAAATCTAACGGTTATCCATGTATATTTTACAATTTTAATCGAAAGCTTGCTAAAATAGCTAGAGTTTAATACCAAATTGAAAGAATTTCTATGTATAAATTTCTATTTATGCCCCCAAACTATGACGCATTATACACGCAGGCCAACGTACTATTAGATTTTCCGAAGATTTAAACCATGTTCTGGTAAGGTTATTTTTAAATTTACACATAGAAAGTCATTCAATTTGGTAGTAAACTCTAGCTATTTTAGCAAGCTTATGATTAAAATTGTAAAATATACGTGGATAACCGTTAGATTTTAAGCAATCGAGCATCTAAGCCCTCTACGGTCATTTTTCAAGTTGATTTTTCGCAAGACTTACGGCCGTGCACCGTGAAAGTAGGACTACTATTTATTAACAAAAAATAGTTAATATTATTTGTGAATGATCTATCATTAAAATTCATATTGTTAGCTTTAATTTGATACCAACCTCGTCTGCTGAATCACTGTAGTTCCCGAGAAATCACTATTTTAATCACGCGTATTGATAAGAAGTATTGCGCAATAAGAGTTGCAAGTTTTCGCCTGGAACTATTTAGAGGTGTGCTACCTCAATGCCAGTATTTTCCCGTTTTCAGACATGCGCAGAAAGGATCACAGATGATAATCCGAAGTGTTGAATTTCTTTAACTCGGGTAGCTACTGTTCGGACAAAAATTGTGGTTTCCAGAGTGAGTGATGACATATGGTCTTCACCCAAAATATTTTCAATAGGGATATAGCTACATTTCTGTATATGCGACCGTTTGTTATTCTTGAAGATCGCATGAGTACCAAGCATTTATACGGGACTATAGGCCTACGTCCGACAAATAAATATATTTTACGACATTTTCTAAATATAAACAAAAACTCTTACACAGATCTTAAAGTGACACTTACACATTAGTAACATAGATGAACGCGGAGTTTGCTAACGATAAAGAAACTGGCGGTACCATACCAACCGTTTCTATGTTGTTGCTGCTCGACCACTTTTAACATGGCGCACGCGATTCGGCGCACACGTAACTGACGCAGACAAAGTGTGTACGCGTTTGTGGCGGGGCGGTGTAACGGGGCGGTGAAAGCAGGCAGTTCGTACGGTTGATCCGCGGTGCATACCGTACAGTACAATACAATGTAACAAGAGCAAGACACAAACAAAAACATTAATCATAAAGCCAAGACCTTTATTTTAAATAAAGAAACTGGGAGCAAGGCGCAAACCGTATCCAGGATAACATGTATTAAAGTGACTGAAGTGGCTGAAGGAAAATACATTTGATGGAGTCACCCATGCAGTTGCAACCCCATTGCAACCCCATGGCTGGGCATGAAGCTATGTGCTGGTGGATCAGGGTCGACCCCACCCCCACACCCTTTCATTTTCTTTGTGCGACTTATACAGCGGTGCGGCTTACTGTATACTATGATGAGGTCTGGATCTTAATTTGAGGTGCTGCGGCTTATTCGCCGTGCGGCTTATAGCACGTAAATTACGGGATTGTCACATCATACCATAAGGTCTATTAAGCCCCCTTCCCCGCATTTCTCTTACTTGATAATATGAATATAGTAAGGCGGCCTTACTATTAGGCCACATGGGGTATCTGGATAAACGGAACGTGCGTTATTGTCCCCATCATACCCTAAAGCCACCTCCTCCTCCCCGCACTTCCCTTACTTGATAATCTGGATATTAGGGCACATGGGGCATCTGGATAAACGGAACGTGTAGTATATTAACATGATTATTATAGAGTGTCTGGATTAGTAAGGGCACCCGTGGTATCTGGATTACGGGGTTCACTATAAAACGCAGATAGTCTCAAATTACCTGGATATACTATGCGCAGGTGGGCAACCTGTGATAACTGGATTTTAAGGGTGTATTAGGTAGTATCTCGGGAGACCTTATTCCTCAGTGCCAGTATGTGACCCGCTGTCGTCCTTCCTACCTAGTACCTGAAGCCGTTTTGGTTGGTTCTCAAATGCTGGTCTAGCTCTGGTCTGTTTTGTTTAGGATCATTCTGTTGTACGTTTTGGCAACGATAGAACTTAGGCTGATACCTCGGTAGTTGCCTCCTAGGCTAAGATTCCCTGATTTTGGTAATGGAACTATGTGGAGTACAGATCACTGGCTTGGTTTTTCCCAGTCAGCAATGCTTCATGGCAGAAGTTCAGTACAATGTCATCAAGGTCGCATCTTTTCAGTACTTCAGGTGGAATGCTGTCTTCACCACTGCTTTTCCTTCTACCAGTGACTTTTTAGCATTGTCATAGTCTTCCTGGTCGAAAGGCCCTGTTTTAATTTCAGATTAAGCACCATTTGTTAACTATAGCAGTTTAGTAAGGAGACCAGGTTGAATATTTCTGGCATCCCTTGTCAGGCCCTAATGGATGGCTATGACGTCATCGGGCGTATTAATACACCGGCAAATAAACAGAAATGCAGTCGGGTAGATCGTTAAAACATAGTTTAAATACAACATCATAAAGAATACAACCAAAACAAAAATAAAGTAATTTGAATTTTGCAAACTAATACACCTCTTCGGAACAGAATCAACTAATTTTCACGTTTATTTTTGATGGTTTTCATGGTAACAAGCAATAACCAAAGTACAACTGGCACAACCAATCCATCTAGAATTATGGACCATGTTATAGAGAACATAATGGTGAAATCTCGTGGTAAAAATCTTATAAATAGTTGATTTAGAACAATTTCAGTGAATCTTCTATGTTTGAATGGCGGCCATTTTGAAATCTAAGATGGCCTCAAAACCATTGCTGGAAAAATGTTGGTTCCTTGATCTTTAAAATCAGCGCTTCAAAACCATCCTATAAGCTAATTTACATTCTTCCTGCCAGAAGTGAACATCATTTTGACAATACGTATGTCCATCAAACCGCCATTCAAACAGTTTCCATGGATACCACTCAAAATTGAAAGGCAAATTTTCCATCAATATTATGTATGATACTAAGGGGGTGGGGGCGGTTGAGCCTCAGCATAGCCTCCGTAAAACTGCTGCATTTCCTTCATTATTCATTTTTAAAATGAATAATCAATAATGAATAGATTAAAATCTATAAAAGTATACATTTTCTTGAAAAAAAGGGTTCAATGAATCCAACCATGAACATGAAATTGACTATTTTGAAAAAATTATAAAAACAGGTTTTTTGACCCATTTTAGGTTTCGTCAAGATAACTAAAAATATATTTTGTCAAATTTTGTCGTTCTAGATTTATTATAATCGTAATAAAATTCACTAGGAGGGTTTTGCTTTTTGTTGAAATATCTGATTTATTTTTAGATTGATTGACTAAAAAGTGCCAAAATTGTGATTTTCATGATTTTGAAGATAAAACAAATCACATTTTTGGCACTTTTTGATCAATAATTCAAAAAATAAATCAGATATTCCCCAAAACGAAAAAAAAACCCCACCTCCTAGGGAATTTGATTAGTTCGTTCGTAGCCTATGTCTTAAGATTTTTGTTTAAATGTTGCAGAAAATGAAAACGATAACATGGGGATGTGGATATCTAAACTAATAATTTCTTTCCACGGTCGGAGTGCGTTTTTCGTTCGTAAGACTAGCAATGTATTCTTCATTTTTTTTTCATCAGAAAAAAGACGTTATCAAGAACTATAGTGAGGTGATTATACCTGGGATACTCACTAATCTGCAGACGCTCTTTTCAATGAACAAGAATGAGGATGGTTTCTTTGTAGGGGATGAGGTAAGGCTGGCTGGTATAGGGTAAATATACACCTAATACAAAATTCCTGACCAGGTGCTTTTATGTTAGGTCGTTAGGGACACAGCGAGCACTATTTTGTTCACATTACAGCACCATATTTTGTGCTGTGAGCACAGACCATACACACTGGTTGCTACGAGATCAGCTTTGGTGCACACACACCCCATGCACATTAAACACTTATACCTGCATCAACGCAATACCGAGTTATTGACCCTAGTATATGGTCCTAGTAACAGTGGACAAGATACAGGCCTTACAGCCTGTTTTGAGCAAATTAGTGCTTGACACTTTTGTCATGTAATTCTAAATCAATAATCTGTACCGAGAACCTGAGATATGCATGAGCAAATTCTACCCTTGTAATTTGATAGCTAATTCATAAATTTGAGGTTATAGGCAAGCTGTTCGCAAACAAACATGCTGGACAGGGCACACACATGTCTTCAGCAAAATGGTGGCCATGCCGAAGGACGAATTCGTTACAAACTTAATATCAACAAACAGAAATAACTGATTTCTTTTTTAAATTACAAGGAAGCTAACATTTTAATTTATGTCTTTCCACAAAAGATTAGAAGAAGAAACACTAAACTCAGACGGTATTTGTAAACCTGGCAAATGTTTCTTTCACAAATGTGAATGACTTTTAAGTGTAATTATCAAGAAAAGAAAGTCTCTACTACGGTGTACGACATGTGCCATTAATTTACCCATGATTTTTTTAAAATTTTCCCACGATTTTTTTAATTTCCCCACAATCTTTTTAATTTCCCCACGATTTCTTTAATTTTCCCACGATCTTTTTAATTTCCCAACGATTGTTTTTAATTTCCCAACGATTGTTTTTAATTTTAATTAACGTCTCCAAAAGCTTCAAAATCGCGCGGCGCGTCTAATTTTTCAAGTTAGTAAGCGTACTAGTGCCGCGCCGCTCTTGCGCGAGTTGCATTGGTTGCCTGTCCAGCAGAGGATAGATTTCAAGATCTTGGTGCATGTGTACAACTGTCTTCATGACTCATCTCCTTCATATTTACAGGATCGGCTGCACAAATACAGGTGTAACCGTACTGGCCTTAGGTCCATGAAGGATCTTTCCCGACTAGAAATCCCCAAAACAAAAAGAGCTTATGGGGATAGATCATTTTCGGCTTATGGTCCTAAGTTGTGGAACAGCTTACCAAATAATGTACGCGTTGCTCCCAAAATCGTGGGGAAATTCATAACACCGTGGGGAAAATCAGAAAATCGTGGGAAAACTCAGAAAATCATGGGGGAAATATTACACGGTAATTATTAATTAATTAAATTATATTATTTTTTTAATTTTTTTTATTCATTTATTCATTTATTCAACTTTTTATTATTTCATCTATTTATTATTTTCTTACTCTTATTTTCCTGTGTACTCGTGCTCCGAGTTTGACCAATTGTTTTTAAATATCTTGTTTCACTAAGGCATAGTAAAAAAAATTACATGTTTCCCGTCCGGACTTTTTAAAAAAAGGAGGAGGGAGGGCCTTACTATTTACTATTTTCCCATTTTTTGATATTTTTTTCAAGATGGCCGCCAAGTCGAAAGTGACCAACTGACTGGTGTTGCAGACACCCCTAAACAGGAATTTCCACTCTAATTGCCAGAGGAATACAAATATGAAAAGGTTTACCTAATATACATATAGAGCAAGTACACATTGTTTCTTTATGTTTTCTTCATTTTTCAGGTTGAATGAGGAACAAAACATTATTGATCGAAAGGATGTAGGCCTACATGTATTGGTCCCCATGGTACTATTTGAGAAGCCATGTCAATAATTCCGTGTCATGCATGGCATGAACATGCTATGAAATGATACAGCATTTCTATTACACCTGCCATTCCTATGGGCAAAGGATCAATCACTAAAAAAAATTAAAAAAATTAAAAAAAATTTAAAAAAAAAAAGTTTTTTTTTTTTTTACAGAATTTTTGGAAATAGTAAATAGTAAAGAATAGGAGGCGGCGGCCAAAAAGGAGGCGGGCGGGGACGGGAAACATGTTTATTTTTTTTACTAGGCCTAACATCTCAGTAGTGAAAAAGCAATTTACAATAACTGCTCCATGTTATACATTACGGCTGCTTTTAAGATGTACTCTTGTGGATACACAATTTCACAAATGGCAGCCATTGCAGATAGGGCTTTGTTGCACTAAACCATCGATGTACACTGTTAAAACGATGTTTAAAATTCCAGTGAATCGCTCAACATTGTTTAACATTTAAACAATATTGCTCAAAATTGTAAACAAGTTGATAACATTTTGAGCAACATTACAACGTTGAGCGATTCACTGGTTAACTTGTGGTTGTATACAATTTTAAACAACGCTTTTAACCAATAGTGTATAGATTTTTAACTAAATATAGGTATACTTTATACATTATCTTTTTACAGCTGACGATTGCAGATTTATACTTCTTTGCCGCTTTTGACTTCGTTCAGATTTTCTCCAAGGATATGTTTAAAGGCTTTCCCAAGATGGCAGCTTTGTACAACAAGATAGTAACCCATGAGAAGGTAGCTGAGTGGCTGAATAAAACGAACTATAGCCCTTCCTAATTATTTCAAGGATAACCGTATATTTTCGGATTTAAAATAGTCTACTGCGTGTCCCAATAAACTGGGTCCAAAAACTGCACATCTCATAACTTAAAAAGTAGGAAACTTAGGTGCTTCGTATTTAAGGAGATAAAGGTAAATACACCTGACCTCAATTGGTGGAATTGTGAGACCAATCGAAAGGCAACTTACTGTAATACAAAGCTTTTAATAGAGCGTAATCAAAAACCGTTTTTTCCAATTTAACACCAAAAAAACCACCCGTGCATTGCACCTCTGCATTGTGTAAGCATGGTGTTTATATTCTCCGAAATAACTATCTTAGAAAAGATATTCATGCTTTTTAATCACCGTTATGACGAATTTCCTTAGTAAGAATAAAGTCAAAGGCAAAACTTTGATGAAGTCAGTACGATGCGTAAATAAATTAAATGCAACGCATGGACGGTTCATGTGTAAAATCGAGAAAAAAAACCGGGTTCTGACCACGCTGTATTCAAAGCAATTTGTATTTCAAAAGCCTTACATTCGAATGGTCTCATAATTTCACCTATTAATTTAAGATATATTTACTGTTCTATCCCTAAATATTGAACAGAGGTGCTTCCTACATTACTAGAAATAAGCCCTCCGGTTTTTGGACCCAGTTTTTTGGGACACGCTGTATAGCAGAGGAAGAGCATACAGAAATGGAATGGTGGAGGTGGATCTGCTTGCCATGGGAATATACAGCAGAGTCAGGAAGATGCTGAGTATGTGTGAATATGTTATCCTAAAAGAACAATTAGGTGATACAAAGAGTGTCATTTAATAAAAGAACCAATTTTCCGTGCTGGCAATGGGATTTTAATGTTTCATAAGGGAGCACATCAAAACTCGACCGCCCGGCAACCGCGGTAGTAAATAGTAGTATGTATGATTTGATTAGGAAAAGTACAAATTTGTATTAGAGACAGGCCTACGTCGTTATGGGAACACTGTGATACATAGGTTGGTCTTGTACATGTCTACATGAAGGCTTATAATTATAACCAATGTATGCAGTGACGGGCGCCCCCCCCCCCGTATAATTTGACAAAATACCTTTTTTGTGTGTACAACTGTACCTTTTTAGACACCTAGGTTCCGTCGGTACATTTGCGAGTTCTACCATGCGATTTTTTTTTGCCGGTTTTGGGATGACCACATCGCTACCCCCCTCCCCACCCCCACTTAGCAGAATTTCAGGATCTGACGGCAAACAAAATTACCTTTTACAATTATATTTTGGTACAATTAAAAAAAAGTATCCGCCACTGGTATGTATATAAGCTGCCGTTTAAATATAGCACAATCATGGCAATACGGTATGAGTATAGATCATTGCACGATAAGTATAATTAATTTGCAAGTAAGGCAGAAAAACGATGTAAGATACGTATCTAGAAGTGAGTAGTCTGTTATATACATAGTTGAGTGTATGTCAATACAAGTTATGGAGTTTCCTGTAATATGTATATTTGGTTGCAGTGGTTGCAAAGTGGAGAAGGTCAAAAAATGTCAAAAAATGTGTTTGTTATACCAGAGTAACTAATAATTAATAAGGAGGGTTTGTTTGAGTAATAAATATCAATATATAAAGTATATAGATTTAGTAGATTTGTTTGTTATAGATCACAAATAATTATAGAACGATATTTCTGGAAATATGCGCGCGTAGCGCGCGAATATAAATTTTGCATATTTGTTTCATACTGTCGTATACGAATTTGATTTCGATTCCCTCGACTGACGCCTTGAAATTGGATAGAATTGTGTACAAAACCTTTGACTCCCCCGAATAACTGTAAATCCCTAGCTCCCACCCCCACTCGAATGACGTTAGTGCTGAGTTACCTGTTCCTAAAAATATGCGCGCGTAGCGCGGGAATTCTTTTTCTCCTATACTAAAGCTCAGTACTGGCTATAATTAATGTATATTTTGGTTTGAAATTCACTTTTAGAACGAGATTTCTGGATATTAGGGAGAGAGCACTATTTACGCCAGGTGGAGGGGGGATGGAGGAAATCGGGGGTGGGGGGGGGGGGGGGGGGGGGGGCACGACATGTTTTTTTAAACATGAAGTATTTAGTCACAACAATATTGTAATATGAAAAACCTACATACGCCACTGTTGACACACCCTGCATTTTCATAGACCTGCAGGTTTGAGTTGCTTTGTGCATACCGACGATGTCATCAAGTATTTGTTTGTTTGTTTGTGTGTTTGTGTGTTTGTTTTTATTCGGCATCGACAGCATAAATATAAACAAAATGGTAGACGAAGAAAAAAATACAATTTACGAACATAACAACATAAATAACAAACATTTCATCACAATGCCATCCAGGATGGCAGACACTGACACCAAAACTGACATACCAGGATAGCCCATTAAGCCTGACAATAAGGAGCAAGCTTATTTCCAATGGGGCCCCATCCGTAGGATGGCACAGATGTTTCTGTACCATAAAAGCAAGGTGTTATCGTGAAGCTTTATTTAAGTTGATGTTCTTCTAATAACAATGTTCACTTCTTTATACTATAGGCCTACACTCTTTATTTTATGGTTTTTTGTTGAAATTGTGATTTCATACATTTAAAATACCATCATGTGTAGCCTACCATCATTGAATAAAAGAGGGGGGGGGGGGCGGGGACATGATATTTTTTTCTAATACTTGAGGGGGGACATGAAATTGTTCTGTGTTCAAGAAGAGGGGTTATTAAAAAATTGCACCAAAAAGATAAAATATCCTCTAGGCCTCCCCTCCCCGGCGTAAATAGTGATCGCTCCCTTATGCGCTACGCCAATGATATTTGACAGATTTTGCTCAAGTTTTTGTGAAAAACAAGCAAAATTAAGGATTTTAGAACCATAAAATTACCATTAATGGCTATGAAAAGAGGTCATTCATTTTCAAGTGACGGGTAAAACAAATGGGACCCTAAGTTTGGCGGCACACCCCCGTAATCCCACATCCACTAAGTACACCCCCGAGTTATCAATTGGAGTAAGTTTTCATTGTTTTTTGATTGCACTAATTCCAATAAATGGAGGATTTTTATCACATGTGCCATGCATGGTTTGGAACTGAATTTTCAGCTAAATAAACCATCCGGGCTCCTGGACTACTATACATACATTTAGAATCCGATTAGCTGACATATCAGGTGGAATTGAGTATGCTTAGGTTCAAAGGTCCCGCCGCGTAAACCAGCCAGTATTTACGGTAGAACACAGTTCAGACAGACCTGGAACAGGCTACTAGTGTTTAGTAGTAGGACAGTCACAGGGCAAGTACAGTTATAACTCTGATACATCTACATCTACTGCTCAACTGGCCAACAACAACAGGGACATTTACAAGGTTCATAATTATATACATCTTTTATATGAAATGGCAGCTACTAAATACAGACTGACGTATTTTGAAGGCAGGTGTCGAGCAGAGCCAGTGCGTATTGTTTTTTTCATGAAAGGTGTTGAATTTGAAGATATCATAATTAGTGGTGACAAGTGGCCGGCATTGAAAAATACTGGTAGTAAGTATGTTTAATTAATATTCATACGGAGAGTATGGCCTACGTTGATGTGGTGTTTTACGGTATTGTCTGCTTTAAACCTCCATATACATGTATCAGAATAAGCTTATTTAATAGCACAGCGCACCACTGATTCCGTGTGAATAAAGTAACGTCACGGGTGAAAGGACCATTATAATTTCCGTTTTCCATGGTGGTGCTGGGGCCCCTCACCTGGCTGATTGTGTTTATCCGTATGATATAGATTGAATTTTCTCTAATAAAAAGAAATCCTTGGCAATAAATGATTATGATGTGTCCTCAAATGCCGGAGTAGGCCCTACTTATCTTTTAAAGGTGCTATGATATTAAGCTAGTATAAGTTTAGATATTATCCTAGCTTCCTTAGGGCCTTAAGCATGAGAGATTCCCTTCAACATATCATGGAAGCCTTGGTTTTGATGATGTTGATGTAACATCTCTTAAGACCTACCAGCAGTGGCGTATCCAGGGGGAAGCAGGCCATGCCCCCCCCCCCCATTGAAAAAATAGTTTAAAAAAGATGAAGGAAGAGGAGAAGAATTCAGTAGAAGGAGGAAGAGGAGAAGACTGAGGAAGAGAAGGAAGGGTAGGGGCATGGGGTGGGGGGTGGGGGGGGGGGGGGTGGGGGGTTACGGGGTCACGTCTAAGCTTAGTCACGTCCCCATAATTTTAATGTGGGGACGATAAAAAACGTTATACTGGACCTTTTTAGTGTTAAAAAAGCCAATTTTTGCGCGCTTTCCGCGTATACAGGATGAGTCAAAAAGAAGTTGTACGAGAATGAATATTTGTTTAAAAATATACCAAACAAATTTGACAAACCAATGAGGCACGTTTTCAAAGAGCAACTAATTCCCCTTATATGACAAAAAAAATCATTGAAATCGATCGATTATATTAGGAGCTATGCCTGCATTAATAAAAGAAACCCTTTTTTCGCTGTCCACGAAACGCTTAATCTTCTTGAAATCTATCCACTCTAAGTGGGCAGCAAAATGTACACACGGGCATTCATATTCAAATGAGACTAAAGCCCGGGAGTTTCAAACACAGATGGGAATGGTGTGCATGAAATAAAAAATCAGTGACAACAATAAGAAAATGATTAAACATTGAAGGCCCACTTAAAACAATAAAGACACCTTAGAGGACAAACATCAGTAGGCCTAATCATTTTACTGCCCACTTATAGTGGAAAGTTTTCAAGATAATTAGGCATTCCGTGGACAGCTAAAAAAGGGGTTCTTTTTTTTATTAAAACAGGCATAGCTCCTGATATAATTGATCGATTTCAATGATTCCTTTTGTCATATGAGCGGAATAAGTAGCTCTTTGAATACGTGCCTCATTGGTTTGCCAAATTTGTTTGGTCTATTTTTAATCAAATATTCATTCCCGTACAACTTCTTTTTGATTCACCCTGAAGTTTCAATGTTTCATTATTCAAGCTTAACAAGATGGCTTCAGGAAAGTTTTCCATGACCATTTAAGTTCAAAAACTGATTTTTTTTGCACGCTTCGCGCGCGTTTTTTCTACAAGTTTTTACGTTATTCACTGTTAAAACGCTGTTTAAAATGTTAAACAACCACAAGTTAATTAAACACCGAATCGCTCAACGTTGTTTAACATTTTAAACAAAATTGCTCAAAATTGTAATCAAGTTGATTACATTGTGAGCAACGTTGAGCGATTCACTGGTCAACTTGTGGTTGTTTAAAATTTTAAAGAACGCTTTTAACAGTTTAATGGGTCTCGAACAACACCAAATCTTCTAAATATTATGTGGGGGACGCAAGATAAAAACGTCATACTGGACCATGTTTTACCAAACATTACGAAATACCAATTTTGCGCGCTTCGCGCGTATTAGTTTCAATGTTTCATTATTCAAATCAGGAAAGTTTTCCATGACCATTTAAGTTCAAAAACTTAAATTTGTTGCACGCTTCGAGCTCCTTTATCTACAGGTTTGTACATTATAATGGGTCTCGAACCACACCAAATATTCTTAAGTATTATGTGGAGGACGTTAAAAACGTCATACTGAATCTTTTTAGTGTTCCAAATCACAATTTTGCGCGCGCGCATTATGGTTTCAATTTTTCAATATTTAGGCTTAAGGACAATTTTAGTACAATACACACTGAAAAACGTTGCGCGCTTCGCGCATATTTTTTATAGAGATTTCAACATACAGGCTGTCCCAAAATGATTAGTACCTATCGATGCCCAAAGTTCAATAATTGTTGTCATCATCAAAATCGATGGGATTAGGTCTGTTGTTTTTACATCATCTTTGTCATACTGTACTATTTTATTAGAATTTTAGATAATGAATATCGGATTAATCAAACTCAAGATACACTCCATTATGTAAAACATGGTGATTTCACCTTTTTGACAAAGTGCTAAAAATGTGTGTGCTATTACAGCTTGTTTGAAAGAAACTTGTGTATTCTCATAATCTCTTTTCTACTCAATATAATTTTGTGTCTCTTTCTATTGTAACTGTTATTAGTTATGGGTGTTCAAATCATTAATAATTCTTCTCCTTAATTCAATTTAACGGGTAAAAGTTTGTCACACCTGAGTGACCCCATGCATTGTTTTATTTGACAAGTGTTTAGGGACTTCTAAATGAAGTGGTTTTAGTGAATAACCATTGGCTTAGATATCATTTTCACTTTGGAGAATGGATTTCGTGAGGTTAAACACTAAGGGACTATGTCATTTTTACCAAGTTTGTAGGAAATTGCATCCCCGATATGAAAAAGAAGTCTAAGCCGCTGCTATTTACCCATGACCACGTCTTTACCTGTTTAAATGTCCCTCAAGTTTAGGCTAAAAACTAGCTCATTGTAGAAACAAAGCTTGGGGTCGCTCACAAATCTGATTATTACATATTATTCATTAGCTGGTGAAATAAATGATGAATCTTATTATTTTCTCCAGCATATCCACTTCGGCAGTTGCCGATTCTAGAAGTTGATGGCACTGTCATAACTCAGACCCGAGCCATGACTCGTTACCTGGGCAGAGAATTCGGTGAGCGATTTATATACCTCTTCCTGGTTTGTTTAGGGGTAGGGTGGATTAAGTGGTATACAAATATAAAAAAGGGGGGGGGGGGGGGAATAGTTGTTGTATTTTCTCATGACTCACGTGGGTGATACTTAAGTGTGCTTTTTCTGCATAACAGTTATCCAAGGGATTTATAGTGCGAATTATACCTTACAACTAGGGTAAATCGCGATCGGGTGCCAAATGATCCATTACGCGAAAGCTCTTGCAATCAGCATTTTATTAATGGATGTATAAAACCGCGTAAGCTAGACACGCGGAGTAGAATTTTGGTTGTTGATTTTGTTATAATATGGTTACACATTTTCTCGTCAAAATCACATTGAAATATTACACAGCGAATTGACGTGACTTAACATCATATGGGTACTGGGGTCCTTCACGTTCGATCTCTGGAGCCGATACACCAAAAGGCACATCCAGGGACCATGGAGTATCATTGTACTGGCCAAATATAGGCCCTTTAGCTACTGTAGTTTATGAACTTACAGTATAGGCTATGTTTTAGTAAACTTCCTAGTTTCATAGTTTTAGCTTTTGTCCCTTTACGATTGCTATAAAATAATCTTTTGAAATTCATATAGGATTTTATGGTAAAACCAATTTGGAGGCTGCCCAGATTGACTGCGTCATGGATGTGTGTGACGATGCTATTACCAAAGCTGGTGATATCTATCATTATCAGGGGCCAGGACAGTTTGACGCGGAGAGATTTGTTAGTGATGTAAGCTTAATTTATTCTACTTGATTCTATCGTGTCACATTAACTTTTCCTTCAGATAAAACACATTGACTGCCTGTCAGTGCTTGGAGCATGAAAGTACTACACTCTTAGAAAAAAGGGTGATTCAGGGGTTCTTGGCTGTCCCGTATGGAACCCTCAGGGTTAAAGGTTCTTTTAGTTTAAAGAACCCCAAAATCTTATGTAGAGAACCTTTAGAGGTTCTAAAGACGCATTTTTTGTTCTTTTTGAACCTTTAAAGGTTCTTTGTGGAACCCATAAAGGTTCTAAAAAGGGTTCCATATACGGGACAGCCAAGAACCCCTGAAGCACCCTTTTTTCCAATGTACTGGAAGCTGGTCCATCAAGTCTCTTACATCCTTCTTAACAGCGATTACGTAACATTTCGAAAAATATAATGATCCCCGCTGATTGGAATCAATGGATTTATTAACTATGGCAGATGTAAAGACAGACAATAGCACTCCATTCCGAATCCCGTCTCGTCTCTGATCCTAGATCAGGTTGGCCGTGGTCTTGATAATTTATTTGGTGGTTGAATATATTTTACATGTTACAGGCGCACCGGCAAAGTCGACTATTTTGGAACTTGGTGAACAAATTCTTAAAGACAAGGCCTGTACAAGAAGCAGTTCGCGGTGGCCAAAAAAGACGGGAAGATCAACAAACAATATTTACGTATAAATTAAACGTGCAGTAGCTAAAAAGTCTAACGCAATCTGTTTGCCGACTTTCAGTAGAGAACAGAGTTCCTATCCGAGGTCAACTGTGCACCTTATTTTGCGAAGAGACTTGAAGAATCAAAGTTCCCGTTCAAGATACAGAGATTAAGCAGAAACGTATAATTTGTAGTTTTTATTAGTCTACTTTTAAAACTGATGAAAATTGTAATTAAATCAAAAAAACAATGTATGAAACTACAGGATTCGGTGGCTGTACAGCGACCAAATGAAATCAGCGTGACAGACGGGACTCAAAAGTACACTCAATTTAAAAACAACAACTTTAAACAGAAAAAGCTATCTGTTCTCCTATGAAATTTAATGTTTTTCTCTTTTACTGTTATTAACTTTATACAAATAATCTCTTATTCTCTACTATGTTAATACAAATAGCTGTATTTGTAAATTTGTTATCAAAATAATTCTACTACAAGTGTTCTCCGTCTAAGATATTTTTCAGATTTATGGTGCGAATTATTTTACCGTATAGATATAAAGCTTTGAAATTGTTTCGATACTTTTGGAACACCCTGTACTTTCTTGCTTGGAGGGAAATGTTTGAAAATCCATAATATTTTTTTGATGCCAGCGATCCGCAGGCTAGACTTCAAGAGTCCTTAACCTCATCATCTATTTGTACAAACAAATCGTTCGTTCATCGTTTTAAATGTTGCAGAAGATGAAAACGATAACATGGGGATGTGGGTATCTAGACTAATCGTTTCTTTCCACGGTCGGGGTGCGTTTGTCACACGTAAGACTAACAATTTGTTCTTCATTTTTTTCATCAGAAAAAAGACGTTATCAAGAACTATAGTGAGGTGATTATACCTGGGATACTCACTAACCTGCAGACGCTCTTTTCAATGAACAATAATGAGGATGGTTTCTTTGTAGGGGATGAGGTAAGGATGGCTGGTACAGGGGGTTAGGCCTAAATATACCTAATACAAAATGCCTGAGCAGGTGATTTTATGGTAGAAAATTTTTAATCAATAAACTGTACCGAAAATATGAGATATGCATGCGAGCAAACTTCTACCCCTCTGTAATTTGATACCTAATTCATAGATTGATAGCTTTAAAGTTATCTTTAAAATGACTTCACCTATGAAAGAATACCAAATTGAGCTTCCTAGGTCTATGGGTGGGTGGAATATCATTGCTTGGTGTCCTACGCAGTATTAATGTGTGTGTGATACCCAAATCGATAGCGCGCACATCATGCACGTAGTATTCAATGACACCCCTACTATAGTTTTTGTCAACATCCTGGGATGTTGACATTTGAATTCAGATTCAGGCCTTGTGGTAGAGTCTATGAATTGCTTTCATGTATCTTGAATCAGTATTTGTACACAGATGTCTTTAAAATGTATATTAGATCTGGATATGAAAATATGAACACATATGTTGTTACAATTGTGGAGAAATGGTTTAAATAATATAAAACAAATGATAGAGTTTTGCAAAATCTGCGACATTCGTCGTGTTTACTATATTGATTATAGACTTGAAATCAAGTCCTTATTTTCTCCCCCCACCACACACCTCTTGTCTACCACCATTCATTTGATACCAGTACAGCGGTCCTATGCCAATCCATGCCAATCTTGTCGCGCGCGATCTTGCTGTGACCATGCTGTGACTATCATACGCCAACATAAACCGCTGTAACCATAAGGACTTGAAACAGTCGTAATGGTATTATGCAACACATGCACGTGCGTTCTGGCCGGCACACGAGGTCGTTTCATGGCAAGGGTCACTGGTAGATCTCATTATATTGTGGGAACAAATAAAATGTCTCAAGAGATAACGTTTAATCTGGACAAATTTGGGACCATTTACAGTACTTATTGTTCTATTGCATGTCCATATAAATTACCTTAAAGTATTCTTAGTTTTTTTAGTCGGGTTAATTTTCAACCCGACCTCATAATGTTGAGATACACAGGTGGGGCCTCATGGGATAGAATAAATGAGTCAGACGATGGAGGGTTTCAGAGAGAAAAGTGGGCCCACTAAAACAAAGAGTTTTTGTTAAAATACATCATACACTGTCTAAATCTTCTTTTTCATATTTCCTTTGTGTCGTCTGTTAATTCATTTTAGGATGTTGACCAGTTTTTTGTAAATACCTTGTTTTTCCAACGATGCACTTGTTGTGCTCTTAAGTTTTGGAATAAGAATAAGGAATAAACATCGGCGATTTACATTGCAATGAAGCAATACACAAATAATCATCCTACATGTATGTGACAAAGAAGCAGTTGCGTAACGAGAGGTGTGGGTGGGGGGGGGGGGGGGGGGGAGGAGGGGGTGGCATTTGCCTCCCCTAGGCCGGCTATACTGTTATCATTTATTTGAGCGCCCCTTTCCATTTAAAGGAATTTGTATTTATTATGTTTTGTAACGATGGTTGATGCCTAGAGACTGAGCAAAATACCGTCTTTGGACTGAGCCTCACCTCCCTATATCGCCCTCATTTTAAGCACTCTCGCGCAGCACACAGGGGCCGTGCGTGCATTATGAAGTCGGGAAGGATTCAAACTATAGGTTGATATCGAAATAGTACTCTGATGTCATCGTAAAAGTTATTTTTACTCTGAAGCCCACCGTATTGATTTCACAGTTCTGCCACAAGATGTCGAGGGTTTAGTGCAACAAAACTCTTATCATTCTGTAATAGCTGCCAGATGTTATCATTTATATGTGTGGTATACCAGACCCATTGATATAAACTAAAAGTATAACACACACAAGGCAGGCTATAACAGATAAGGACATTTTTTCACTAACATCTAAGTATGTGAAAAACTAATTTACAATAGCTGCCACATATTATACATTACGGCTGCTTTTTAAAAGACGTACCTTTGTGGATGCACAATTTCACAAATGGCAGCCATTGCAGCTAGGGCTTTGTTGCACTAAATCATCGATGTGTAGATTTTCAACTAAATATAGGTTACTTTATACATTATCTTTTTTACAGCTGACGATTGCAGATTTATACTTCTTTGCCGCTTTTGACTTCGTTCAGATTTTCTCCAAGGATATGTTTAAAGGCTTTCCCAAGATGGCAGCTTTGTACAAAAAGATAGTAACCCATGAGAAGGTAGCTGAGTGGCTGAATAAAACGAACTATAGCCCTTCCTAATTATTTCACGGATTATTGTATCCAGATATGATACCCTATTTAGATCTATGCGCTTAATATTGAGGTCATTATCAGGTTTACATCAAAACGGCCGACTCGACTAGAGTAAAGTCTGCTTCGAATTTTAAGGAAATGAAGCCCAGATTAAGTACGCATCGCTAGTAGAGTAACTGTGCGAGTGACGTGAATGACATGAAGAGTGTGCGGGTGCGAATCCTGTTTTCAAACACCATTATTCGGATCACAATTGGAAAGGGCTGACGACCTGAAAACAAACATCAATTGTATTTGATTTCGTTAATACAATTGTAACAAGAGTCTTAAAAAGACAAACAGCGCAATGTGATGTAAGAGTGATGAAAGGTGTTGTTATCAGTTACACCCTGAAACACGAGATTGAACGTGATGTATATTGTCTTTGAAATGTTATAACGTTTGATTGAAATGTTTTTTCAACTGTCATGTTGAGGTTTATTTGCAGTAGACTGGAGATAGTTACACAATATTTGTGACAAAAAGTGCATTCACAGGTGGATGATCAAATGTCAGTACTTCTTTGCAGGGGCGTAATAGGGTCTTCAAGTTGGGGTGGGGGCATGTGGGGGGGGGGGGGGGGTCATCAGGGGGGCATATCTGACTATTTTTTGTTTGTTTTTGAGTATACATAGGTATACATAGAGTTTGTCATTTCATTTAGGGGTCATCAGGGGGGCATGCCTTCTTGTAGGGGAGGCAAATCCCCCCCCCCCCATCTGCCCCCTCCCCTCTGGTTACGCCACTGCTTCTTTGTCACATACATGTAGGAGGATTATTTGTGTATTGCTTCAATGGCTTATGTGATGGAAAACAAAAAATCAATTCAAATTTTAGATAGAGTTGACATAATAATGGATATTCTCTTTACCTAAAGGAAAATGTTTACTGCATTAGGAGCTTGTTTAGGAAACAACTTTCATCCTACATTTAGGATTGTACCTGGCACCCAAAGTATTAATTTATAGGAACATGTGAATTTGAGTGGATCACCCACAAATGCTTTGTGGCTGCAATTCTATGTGAACAGAATAAATAAGTTGAAATCTGAAGAATAAGTCTATAGACATTGTTTTGTGATGTGTAATTTATTGCTTCTAAGTCGTTGGTGTTGAGTACAAAAATACTACGGTATAATAGTTGCAAACACAAACATGTTAAAAAGTACATTGTCTTAATATATAATATTTGTTAAATGAGTATTATTATTTTACAAATGGGTTTTCAAGAAATTTTAGTGTTGAACATAGCTAAAGAGGAGAGGAACACTTTACAGTGGGAATTTAAGAACGATGATGGTCTGCATAAAATTTGACCGAATGTGGAATAACCCGTTGGTGCCATGCTTTGAGATTTAGACATACTTTGAGATTAAGACAGGCTTTAAAATATCCTGATTGATATAGCTGAAAATTGCACATGAGTATTTTGAGCAGTAATATTACTAGTATTGAATGGATGTTTTGGCAACACATGTAGTACCAGCTAGTACTACAGGCTATTCCAAAATGATTAGTACCCATCGATGCCCAAAGTTCAATAATTGTTGTCATCATCAAAATCCATGAGATTAGATCCGTTGTTTTTCTATCATATATTTGATATACTGTACCCTTTCATTAGAATTTTAGATCATGAATATCGGACTTATTTAACTGAAGTTACACTACATTGTGTAATACATGGTGATTTCACCTTTTTGGCAAAGTGCAAAAAAAATGTGTTTGTAAACAGCTTGTTTGAAAGAAACTAATACATTCTCTTAATCTCTTGTCTGCTAATATCTTTGATTTTAAACTGTTGTTGTGTATCCTATAGTTGTTCAAACCATTAATACTTCTTTTGATTCAATTTGAAGAGTAAAAATGGATCGTCACGCATGAGCGACCCAAGCTTTGTTTCTATAATGAGCTAGTTTTGAGGTTAAACTTGAGGGACATTTAAATAGGTAAAGAAGTGGTCATGGGTAATAAGCAGTGGCTTTTAGACTTTTTTCATATTAGGGATGCAATTTCCTACAAACTTGGTAAAAATGATAGTCCCCTACTGTTTATCCTCAAGAAATCCATTCTCCAATGTGAAAATGAATTCTAAGCCTTTGGTAATTCACCACATACCACTTCATTTAGAAGTCCCTAAACACTTGTCAAATATAACAATGCATGGGATCACTCAAGTGTGACGAACTTCTTTTACCCTTTAAATTGAATTAAAGAGGAGAATTATTAATGATTTGAACACCCATAACTAATAACAGTTACAACAGAAAGACACACAGTCATGATTATATTAGTAGAAAAAGAGATTATGAGAATACACAAGTTTCTTTCAAACAAGTGGTAATAGCACACACATTTTTAGCACTTTGTCAAAGAGGTGGAATCACCATGTCTTACATAATGGAGAGTATCTTGAGTGTGATAAATCCAATATTCATGATCTTAAATTTTAATGAAAGAGTGCATTATGACAAATATATGAAGAAAAAAACACGGACCGGATCCCATTTATTTCGATGATGACAACAATTAATGAATTTGGGGATCGATGGGTACTAATCATTTTGGGACAACCTGTAGTAGTATGTTGTTGTATATATAGTCTATCCATCTGAGAGCGATCTTTGGTGCTCGGATGGGCAGGGGAGATGAGCAAAAATAAGATGTGCTGTCTTCTGGCGTATATTTGCTAGTTGTCGAAGGATCCCATTTTATTCCAACCTTCGGTCGAACCTCATCTATAATGTGAATTGAAACAATTAAGCTGCCTTATGCAAAATCACACAACACTGTTCCAATGCATATTATTCTCGTCATACGCATGCACATAGCAGCTACGTCTAGTGTACCATTCAAAGAGAGACAAATATCGAACCATTTGCGCATTATCTGAAATCAAAAGGCTTTGAAATCGTCACCTGTGATTTCGGCCTATGAATAGAATCACAAAGCTGAAAAGATCGAAAGTGATGATGGACTTTTAACATTTAGCATAATCGTCACCTGTGATTTCGGCATATGAATAGAATCACAAAGCTGAAAAAGGTCGAAAGTGATGGACTTTTAACATTTAGCACAATGTAGGAGGCCACATTTAATTTTTATATGCTATCTTGTAATGTTTCCAACAGTAAATAATGTTTATTTTTCAGATTGGCCGGGCCTATAGTAAAATAAAATGGTTGTAAAATGATATGAAACTCCGTATCCCTATTATATGCTCTGTCTGCATGTCCGAATCAATCAGATTTCTTTGTTAAGTATAGAAAGAAACAAATACGCTTACAATGATATGGTATCAATATTGAAAGGTACGATTTTTATTTTCAAACAAATATTATACAATTTGAACGTTGACAAACTAAATAAAGTTTATTATCTGACTTGTAAAATAAAAGGTTGTCTTCATCGGGGTCTATCACTCTACATGTACCTGTTCATATAGAGGCCTGTTAGAGCTTAAAATGGCACAAAATAAGACCATTAAAGATGAGATGCAACCAGTGCTTGCCAAATTGAAAGCATTTTTTGAAATGGAGAAATTGGGAAGGGAAAGCTACCTGTCTTTGCAACGTCAATTAAACTGACTCTCATGGCACAACTTGGGTTATGATGATAAAAGTAGGTGGATAACATAATTATTTTTTATTATGGCCGTTTTTCACTCTACTGATTCCGTCGATATTTTTGTCAGAAAATAGCCTCCTCTCCCAGTCAATGGAACGGCTGAGTCACGTGGTTGGAAGATCGGTCTCAGATGGATAGACTATAGTAGAAACAAGAAGTTGTTTGCATGACACTTATTTACGCAGTTCAACAAAAATAAGTTACCCTTTAGATTATGCCTGATATTTTTAAAATGAGTCACTCCATTGAAACGATTTTTGGCACACATAATGTACGTGTTCACAGCAACACTAGAACGGGGCTATAACTACGCAGGTGTTGCAATGCTTGAATTAGCCACTTTTGAAATGAGGTATTCCTTCAATGTGTGTTCATTCCAAGCATTACCACACCGGCACCTGCTTAGTTATAGCCCCGTTCTATTGTTGCTATGAATACGTACATTATGTGTGCCAAAAATCGTTTCAATGGAGTAACTCATTTTAAAAATATCAGGCATAATCTAAAGGGGGAACTTATCTTTGTTGAACTGTGTATTAACACTATAATAACTGTTATAAAAAAATATGTAAACATATGTTGCATGTACACTGCATGCACGTGTCCATCGATAATCATGGACGGACTATATTAAATGTGAGCAAAGACACGATGTGAGTTATTTGCCCCTGCCATGGCTACACATACTTGCAGAAATATCACAGCTGTGTAAGGATATTAAGAAATATCAGTTGTATTTGCGGATTTGAGGGTGCACACAACTATTACGCGCGATAGTGTATTTCTATGGGAAATGTGCCTTAGGTAAACGGCGATATCTTGAGTTACCTTGCAACTACGTTTATAACATTTTGGAATAATAATAAACACACATAGATCTAACTTGGGTCAAAAATTCAGGTCGGGTTGCCCTCTTAGATTTTTCAATATTTCCCTCTTTATACAGCGTAGTCATTTTGAACAAGAAATTACACCTTGTAGCGCGTTGTGATAAATGTGTATCCTTCCGCCAATATTTTAAAATAAAACGTTAGATGTTTACTCTTTTCATCCAAAATATATCGGGTACAATTCAGTGAACAAATAGAGACCACAGTCAATCATCTTTGATGCCAAATAATGTCAATATGAATCATTTCCGTTATTTAGGGACTAGCTGGGTGATGGCGATGGCCGGAAGCTTTGAGGGCGTACATCACTAATTCGGCTCCCATAGACTTTACATGCTTTGTAGGATGAGTTCAAATCGCTGTAAATTGAGTTAGCTCGCGAATTTTTCTATGAAATTTTGATATGTTTTAACACAAACGGTATTTTATAACATATCTGAAACTCAACCCCGGGTCATCCGGTAGATTTTTAGCTAGAAACCGGCACGTCAGAGTGTACTGATTTGTTAATTATAAGTCGGCTTTTACCCGTGCATGCAACGTGCGTGTAAATCGGTCCGTAAAATTATGTTTCAATTAAAATCACGTATTTTCTTTTTCAAACATTAAATATACATTCTAAGGACACTGTGGACATAATGAAATTCATCAAACCTAGAAATCTTGAAAATTTCCGACATCCGCGTCCGTCACCCTTTGAGTTCATCAGATCGGTGGTGGACATGTCGGACATTTTCCTGTTGAAATTCATGATGGATACTATTACTAAGACACCGTTTGATGAAATTTGACAAGTTAAAGATAGACGACGTACCCCGAGTCGGAAAGCAAACTAATCTTATACCCCCCCCCCCCCCGCTGTCATTATTTTTCGGTCGGGCCCGTAATAATAACGCATTTCCCTATTAAAAAGGCGGGTTTTACACTGCAACAATCAGTGTAAATATTAAGGTTTTTGTGATACCAAAACATTGTGTAAAGCAAAAAGAAGTCGAATTTATTGCATTTTTTCTGCATCCAACTTTTTTTTATGTTGGTTCGTCGTCTATCCCACAGTCAAAATGCAAAATAAATCGTAAAATAAGTTGAAGAAACTCGGCTCACACGAGTTTTTGAAGTAGGCCTACTGCCGTTATTTCTTTGCGAGGGGAGTGAGCACTCTTTGGAGGTGTGTGTTTGTGGGGAGTGAGCACTCTGGGGAGTGAGTCCATCAATTTGATTCTCTTCGAGTGAAATCTCTTAAAATCATGCACCAAAATGATAACTAAATATGAGAGTGATGCATGTGATATATAGACTTGTGAATTATCACTCTCTCACATTACCCTAAACTTTAGGGACCGTTCATTATTTATGGTGGAGGGGGGGGGGGGGTAAACTATAGGGGGGGGGGGGGGTCATGTAACTTTCGTATGTTGAAATAGGGGGTATGTAACTTTTTATTCTTGAACAGGGGGGTTGTGTACATTTGTTTAAACTATAAAGATGGTGGTGATTGGAGTGAGTGTAAATGCCATTTTTTTCTGCGCTTCGCGCATATTTTCTTAAAACCTATCAACTTTAAAAACTTTTACTATGAGACGACTTCTGGACAGCAAATCGACGATATGGTGGAAAAAACATTTATATAATCATCAACGGTCGAGACATTAGAGCCACAGGGTGTACCGTGTATAATGTTACAAAATCCAATATCATGATTTAAAAATGTGATTTATTGCATGCTTTTCACCTCATCTCTGCTTTGCACCAATGCTCACAAAAGTAGAACGTTTCACTGGATGATACGTTTCTGCTCAGAATGTTCTAACTTGTTCGGGTTATAAAGACTCACAAAACCACCCAAAATGTATAAATATGAAAAAAATTCCAACTCGCTACGCTCGCCATTACTAATTTCACAAAAGAAAAAGAAGGGGCATCATAACATTATTGGCCGTTCAGATAGGGCACAAACAAAATTTTCCAACATATCCATGAACAAAATTCCAAAGATAAAGACAGCCCCTTAAGTATGACAAGTTGAATTTTTTCGGGAAGGGGGGGGGGGGGGGGGGTGTAAAAAGCTACTGGTTAGCTTCTGGTTTAACATACGAGTCTCAAATTTGTCCCAACCCCCCCTCCACCATAAATAATGAACGGGCACTTACAAGACTTTTTTTTTTATCTGAGGAAAAACAACAACAAAACCATGTCAAATAAAGGGCGGCGGCTTTATCTAATCGAGCCCGATGTTGAGAAGGAGACATAGTCCCCTGCAGCCATAGTCCACCCTATACAGTACACTAGTAGGTTGGTTTAGGGCACTCAGTCATCACTCAACAATAGTTTCACGCTGCATTCCGCCGCGTAATGTCTATGAGACCCGACCATGGCTCCGGGGGAGACTGGTTCCTTTACAACGGGTCGCCTCACGGCAGACAGTCTCGGTCGTACATGAGTTGCCGCTTCTTCCGTAAATGTATGTCAAACGTTTATTTTCAAACCGTGTATAAATGTGTCAGGAGCTAGTTCCAACAAAAATGTTTATTTTGAAACGTTTGCCAAATCCGGGGCCAAATCATTCCGCGAGTAAAAAAAATATCAAACGCTTAGTAGGGGGCCTAATACTGTTGATAAATTTATTGTGAATGTTGAACGTTTGGAAAATAATCACCATAAAAATGTTTATTTGAGCATGGAAGTAACAGTCTGTTACAGTTTTAGGCCTAGTAAAAAAATAAACATGTTTCCCGTCCCCGCCCGCCTCCTTTTTGGCCGCCGCCTCCTATTTTTTACTATTTACTATTTCCAAAAATTCTGTAAAAAAGAATTTTTTTTAATTTTTTTTTTTTAAATTTTTAAATTTTTTTATTTTTTATTTTAATTTTTTTTAGTGATTGATCCTTTGCCCATAGGAATGGCAGGTGTAATAGAAATGCTGTATCATTTCATAGCATGTTCATGCCATGCATGACACGGAATTATTGACATGGCTTCTCAAATAGTACCATGGGGACCAATACATGTAGGCCTACATCCTTTCGATCAATGATGTTTTGTTCCTCATTCAACCTGAAAAATGAAGAAAACATAAAGAAAACATGTGTACTTTGCTCTATATATTAGGTAAACCTTTTCATATTTGTATTCCTCTGGCAATTAGTTTAGGGGTGTCTGCAACACAGTCAGTTGGTCACTTTCGACTTGGCGGCCATCTTGAAAAAAATATCAAAAAATGGGAAAATAGTAAATAGTAAGACCCTCCCTCCTCCTTTTTTTAAAAAGTCCGGACGGGAAACATGTAATTTTTTTTACTATGCCTTACTTCCATGATTTGAGTAAATGATAAAATCTATTATTTTGACAAATTGGATGTCCCAAATCAAGAATAGATACTTTCTTCACTCGTTCAAAACCGACTCGTACCGTCTGGTCTGATCTGCTATCCTGTGTTAGCGCCCCCTCTAGGTTCACATTATCCATTGACCTTCCGCCATTTTTGGATAGCGGTGACGGATTTCTTTTGTGTGATCGCAATTTCTGTCTATTATACGATTCTATACGAGTCTCAAAAATGATATGAACACAGGTTAACAACTATATTGCTAACTGTCCAGGTAATTGAAACTCTCTTGATTTTACAGTTTCTGTACGTTTGTTACTTGTATTTTCAGCCGTGTTTTTCCGGGGTGTTTTAAACTTTCACGTTCACGTCGCGTCGTACATGTCGTAGTGCTACCTACGCCGCCGATCATGCGATCTATTTTCAATAAGCTTAAATATTTTGATTTTAAGATGAGCGTTGAACTGACAAACGTTGATAACGATGCATTAAACATTAAAATTAAAGTGTTAAGTAAGTTATTCTAGTAATTAAAAGAGTTTGAACCACTCGATCAAGGGCTCCAGTCCACAAGCGGTTGGTGACAGCAGTACCTCTGAGTTTGACTGTTTACTCCAGTCCAGCAGATTAGAGGATTATATCGACTTGTAGAAGCTTATAGATTTAGCCCAGAGTTAATTCTGGTGAATCAGCTTTAGCGCAATTAATTTGCATACAGCGGTCGGTCATGCTCACCATGCACTGTGTCGCGTCATACAGGAAGTGATTATCGTGTAAACACGACCCCAGTTATATTGATTGATTATCATTCATTCAGTTGTCGGCTTATTAGATCATGTTTAGTTTAATACGTAGGTGTTTGTTATTGTCTAATTTGATTGTAAACACCATGAATTGGTATATTTTGATCATGTGTTATAATAATATTGTCATATCTGCTATGATCTTTATTTTGTCTAGACTCGATGGTTTGTTTAATTTAAATTTAATCAGGGACATCTTGATTAATTTGATTGAATTGTGTTCTTCAATTGTCTTGTTTATACTCATTCACCTTGAAGGTGCAAATTGCCTTAAATAAAAAGTACGATTTAGACAATAATTCGTAGCCTTAAATTTGTTTCCTTCATATTTTCTTGTTTTTATTTGTGCAACAGGTTCCTTTATACATAGACCTATACAAAATTAACATATTCGCGCATTTTATATTAATTTGCTCTTACTGATTTTAGCGCGAAAAGTTGAATGTATCGATCATGCAAATTTCCACTGTTTTACAGTAATCAATTTTAAGTAAAGCCTTTCAATGTTAAGTAAAGCCTTCACAATGATTAAAAAAAAAGTTTTGTAAATTAAAAATCGTCAGCCCTCCAAACAAACGCCCCAACACTTTAACAAACACGTACACCAACACCAAAACAAAATTAGAAATCATGTAAAAAACTTTTAACCTTTTATTGCTCAACATTAAAGTCCTTTAAAATAAAGTAGCAGATTGTTGTGTCTTCCTCACTCCCAGATTGTTGGGTCTTCCCCTCACTCCTCCATCTAAGTTAGCTATCGTCGTCCGTGGCGATCAATCATTGGAGAAACTTGCAGAATAAACATGGTAACCATAGAGCTACACTTCAGCCATGTCACATTAAATTAGAAAACATGGACAAAATGTAACTCTGCGGCGGCCTGTTTCCATCAGCAGCTGCTTGTTGTGTCTTCCTCGTCCATCCAAGTTGGTAACTTTGGTTATCGTCGTCCATGGCGCGCGATGGCACTGCGGTTGTGCAATCAAGGGGTTGGTCGGGCGGTTGGTTCATGGTTTATTGGAGCCAGCACAGAACTCGCATTTCCAATCTCCATCTGGGGCAGTCTTGACAGCAGGATTTGCGCAGTGCCTGTTTGAAATGTAGAGTATAGTTAATACATGTATAATGGGCCTATACACATAATTAATAAATAGCACAAATTACACGCAATATAAATATAGAACATTATTTGATTACTTTATCATTATCGGCGATGTATAGCAATGTAGGATATCCATTATATTTACCAGTGAATCCATGATTCGCATCTACAGCATTCTACCATGTTGTATTTTGCCGTGACATAGTCGCAGATAGCGCACTCCCATGCCTTCTGTTTCTTGGTATCTGTTAAAATAATGGAACATATAGGAACTTGGATATAAAAAGACCTGAATCAATTACAGAAAGTCACTGCCTTTTGGCATATATATTTAATTATTTAAGTGACAATCCAACAATACCCGTCAAAAAAAGGGATTTTATTCCATCATAGTTACTAAAATTTAAAAAAGCACGAATCGGGGCATGAATGAGAACATATTAATCTAAATCGCGTCCGACACCCTTTGCTTGCCAGTCAGACGAGTACCCAGTATTTCATACTACTTCTTGATAATACATGTAGACTAAATCCAATATACATACATGTATGCACAAATCAAGCACCAGCTAAATTCTAGAAACAATCTCGTGCGTCATGTCAAAATCCATCACGTTACGGTATTTACATTCCCACACTCAACCCTTGCACTGTGGGAATTCGTGTACAAACAGTTCACCCAAACAGAACTATCGATTGTATTGTGATCGTGATGACAGCTTGATGACATGAATGAGGTCGCGCGGTCCTGGGTATTCAATTGATTATTATTATGCTAATTCAAGTCAATCAGAATTAACTCTGGGCTAAATCTATAAGCTTCTACAAGTCGATTATAATCCTCTAATCTTCTGGAGTAAACAGTCAAAGGTACTGCTGTCACCAACCGCTTGTCTCCAGTCCATGGCATGGAATATTTTTGCTCTCGGCCCGACTTTCATGACTTTTTTGGCTCGGTCGCACTTTTTAACTTTATTTAGTAAATATGTGACTTCAGTCGGGACCACAGACGGCTGTATGCAGCCATCATGGACAGGACGTCCACTGTACTTTGTCAATTACAAGTTCTTTCTTCTACTGTCTGGTGGGTGATACAAACTAAACTTCAGTATAACACAGTAGTAAAGCTACTTACAAGTTACAGTCATGACAGCTCAGTTCTATTCTAGCAGGTGGCCGAATTGTCCAGCCCTGGCAAATTTGCCAGTGCACTGGCAAATATGCCCGCCAAGTGGGCATATTTGCCAGTATTTACAGTTAATCCAAAAGTAGCGCTTTCACACAAAAAATGGCATATTCTACCCTTCATCAATTGTTTTAAACTCAATACATAATTAATATTTTGTGTCGCTTCAAAAAGATTCTTGGTTGCGTTTTGCCAGAAAAATGATAACATTTCAGTCATTTTGTGGAAAGTGGACATTTTGCCAGTATTTACGGTTAATCCAAAAGTAGCGCTTCCACACACAAAATGGCATCTTCTATCCTTCATACAATGGATATCGATAGCTGAACTTGATACCAAAATATTTTGCATCGCTTCAAAACAATTCATGGTTACGTCTCCTCACTGTGTAAGTGTATAAGTCGTTCTTTAAAAGTCCCATTGAAGACATGCAGTGGGTAGGGTATACTAAAGGAACTCTGAAAAAAGATCCAATTTCAGTCAAAACTATTTTTGAAATTTCATTTTCAAGCTTTCATTGAAAGTGCACTATTATTACATTAACAAACAGGGAATCCTCTACGCGTATTGTGTTGTGTACTTATTAGTGTACACACACCAATCCCCTCCCCCACCACCCCCACCACTAACCCCTCCCACCCCATCCCACATGCACAAACCCACTCAACCCCAACCACAAACCTACTCCACCTTCCCACAATGCCCCTCCACATCTAAACCACCCGCTACAACCTCTCCTCCACAAATTCCCCCACCCACCCACCCCCATGCCACCACAACCCCTTTACCATCACAATCCCCACCACAAACTCCCTCCCCTTCACATCCCCACCACAAACCCCATCCCCACCATAAACGCCCTTCCCATCCCCACCACAAACCCCCTCCTCTCTCATCCCCACAACAAACCCCCTCCCTTTCCCATCCCCACCACAAACCCTTCCCCTCCCATTCACAAAACTCCTCCCCCACCACAAACCCTTCCCCTCCCATTCACAAAACTCCTCCCCCACCACAAAACCCCTCTCCCACCACAAACACCCACTCACCCCACCCCATGGCATACCCTCCCCATCTCCATGCATCCACGCAACCACAACCACCTCCCCATCACAATCCCCACCCTAAACCCCCTTCCCAACCGCACCACAAACCCCTCCCCCACCACAAAACACCTCTCCCACCAAAAACTCTTCCCCCACCACAAATACCCTACCCACCCCTAGGCCAACCCTTCCCACTCCATGCATCCATGCCACCATCCATCCCCCCTTCCCCACCACAAACCCTCTCCCCAGGGCCATCCCATTCCCATTCGCCACCACAAACCCCTGCCCTCCACCACAACCCCTCCCCAACCACAAACACCCTCCCCATCACTAACTCACTCCCAACCACAAATACCATCCCCCATCACTAACCCCTCCCAATCACAAACACCCTCCCTATATCCCACCTCACACCAAACCCCCATATTACAAAAATCACATGGTATCGATTATATGCAATTTTCGCGATTTCGGGCTATGCCACATTTTCATGATATGACCTAGTCTCGATTGACATGATGATTGATACTAACCTAGGCTATGGTTGGGTATATCGGGTACAGGCCCAAATGTTGAAATTTAAGGGAACCATTTTAGACTAAATTTTAGGTACCTAAAAAATCTGTTTTGATGTCCCACTCACCTTTTTGGAGACTAAAGTTGTCTTTGAATGTTCTCTAGTCTAAGTCTATATGTATCTATTCATGGCATTGCCAACAAAATAATTAGAGCTAGCAAAAGTGATCTGAAAGTCGCATTAATTTTTTTAATTTACAACCAGCAAGTAAAGGCCAAGTAACAAAAATTCTGTGTTTCTCGTCACTGCCCGCACTGATTTTTGACGCCGCTCCAATATTTTTGTTATTTGTTATTTTCAAAAATTCCAAAAGAAAATTCGAAAAAAAAATCAAAAATCATACCTGTCTTTGTTCTGTGTCCATCATTTTCAACTATTTTTCAATGAAAAAGACGTGAGAAACACTCCCAAATGCCATGACTTTTTAACAGATCGCAACGCTTCATGCATCGTGGTATATAAAACAGGCATGAACACTTCCGCGCTATACTCCATTTAAGCTTGAGTAGACTACCAAACACATTTCCCATAAAATATTGTGGATTCATCGCAGGTTGTCAAAGTCAAAAAATATAAGCCTTGAGAACATTTTATTTTTTTCCAGTCATTTCTAATATTTTTGTATATATAAATGCGTGTCAATGTGACCATGATGTGATAAATATCTATTGCGACTGGTAAAAAAAGACCGTAACGCATGTGGAGTCCGTTCACCTTGTGCAAATATTGTAACGGAACCGAGCTTGCCTCCGTAAATAGTAATAATAAATATAATCTCCTGTAAGACTACAATTGTGGTAGCGTGCCAGTTTTACCTCACCTGCCTTGGATTCAGTTAGGGATAGTCTATTGGTCATCACTATTTGGACTTCAATTATGATCTCATGGATTAAATAAGAGTACAAGGAATTTCTTATTCCTTACCAGAGCTTTGAGACTGAATGTCACCCGAGAAACCTGCTTCTAATGACATATTTCATATCTACCAGCGAGTTTATTCACCAAGAAATTCCTATAATTGATTGATGGTTTATTTTTGGGTATTAACCCTGGTTTTATAAGTAGATTATGAACACTCGGCAAAAGAAGTTCTTGGACACTTAAATTAAATTAATATTTAATAGAATATATATAATTATATATATGATTATATATATATAATTGTATATCAAAATAAGCAGAAAGTAATCCTCTAACAGCTTAACATGGAATTTAGACATGATCACTCATGCATGGCAGATCCCATTCACTTGACAATGGCAAGAAGATTGCAAAAAATTGGATAATCCCTCCATTCAAATGACTGTAAATGCTCATTTCTTGCAATTTCCTTTTACGCACCTTACCATTGCTTAATGAATGTGCTCAGCCATGCATGACTGCGTACATCTTAATTTCATACAGACATGATAGAGAATTATTGTCTGCTTATTTTGACATGCAATTGTTTAATTTATATTAAATATTTATGTGAAATATTTGAACTTCAATGAGTGTCAAGGAACTTCTTTTGACGAGTGTATATAAATAACAAGAGACTAAGAGATGGAGTCGTCACTGTCTGAATCTGTATTGATACTTTAATACCAACTTGTAAATGTCATAATTATTTGTATACTCATGATTTGAACAGCATGGAGCCTTCTCCAAAGACGTATGGTATCACTTCTCCCATAAGCCTTGCTGAACCAAGACCTGAGGATTGGCTGCAAACGGAGGAGCTTATTGATTCCCTCAAACCACACGGTGTCTTTGAGAATGAAGATGAGCTCAATCATCGGTAAGTAAACCGTATGCCTAGATATTGTTGATCAACCTCCGTGCAGTGACATCCGAGTGTGGTACTATAAATTATGTAACGTTTATGTGCAACTCTGCAAGTATCAAATTCCTCTTTTTTATCGCCTGAGAACAAAGCCAGCACTTAACAATATTCCATGCAATGATTAGCAGTGATCATTGAAATGCACTTGGACGTCACTTTAGATACATGTAGATGAACTGTAGAAATCTCAAGAAAATATTGCCATTATTACTTTATGATGAACACTAACACAAACATTCATGAATGTCACATTTGAAAGCAAAAGCTTTATCGTCAAGGGTCACACATACACTTTTTAATTACCAACATACCAAACAAACCTTTCTTTTTTTAAAGTTCAAATAAAATGGCTTGTAAGTTTGTACAAGAATACATTACTTAGCAGATATTTTGGTACTTATTAAGAATACCATTAAGATAACAACATCTTAGCTGACGGTTGGTATTCTTTATGTTTCACATAGCATGGCAGTTCTTGCCAAACTGGACAAGATCGTCAAAGATTGGATTCTAGAGGTGTCTCACAAGAAGAACATTCCACCCAACATAGCTGAGACCGTAGGAGGCAAGATATACACATTTGGCTCGTATCGCCTAGGAGTACACACAAAAGGTATGTTATTGAAACATTACTACAGATGAGGCCACGTGGCAAATTGGTAATTGTAAATGCAGTGTATAGGCCCATAGAGCAGTGCATCAGCACATGTAGAACAGTGTAGCTTTTTGTATTCATTTTTTGTATCAATGTTGTGTTTTTGAAGCACATTGTGGCTAGAAATTATCAGCTAAATATGTATTAACTCATGCCGAGACTTGTCAAATTTGTTACTTGTTATGATGGCAATGTTATCTTTAATATCTCATGAAACCAAAGTCCAATTGTATCATATAATTATTAGGCAAGGGATGAGTGCAAATTTCATTTGCCGTTCAGTTTTCTATTCTTTTATACAATATTGCACATTAGGCCATTAGGTCAGTGGTCTGTAATAATACTGTATGATATTAAAAGTCCTCTTATAAAAACTAACTTGGCTGTCATAAAATGATAGATGCAGGACATTGCAGGTGTGATTTTTAAAATCTGATATTTCTTTGATAATTGTTCAAATAAAAAACATGGTTTATCAATTATTTACATTTATTCAAATGTACCCAATTTCTTATTAACCACACACCCAGTGTTTAGAAAGATATTCAGTGATCAAATTTGTTTAATGTTTTAATGTAGGCAGCCCTATGATGTTAATTTTCTAAATGTACCCAGTACTCTCTGGACTGGCTCTGGAATAACTTCATATCACTAAAAACTACCCATTTCCATGTTTTGTGATTTATGTGTACTGTAGGTGCTGATATTGATACATTATGCGTCTCACCAAGGCATATAGACCGGTCAGACTTCTTCAATTCTTTTGTTGAGATTATCAAGAGTAGACCAGAAACAAAAGATCTACGTGTAAGTAATGTTCATAATATTCAGGGTTAATAATGTTATCAAAGAATTTGTGATTAAGTCTCTCTCGTCATAAAGGACCTTTTGTGCGAATCATTTGATTGGCCACAGTGTAAATTATTTTCACAGAATAAGAATTGGTCTTGATCCGCAGAAGAGATTTGTAGACTAAGTGACACACACAATGTGTGTAGTATGTGACTTGCGCCCACAAAATGGAGTCACAGGAACTAAGGAAGACACAGAGCCATTAAACATGCCCATATTTAATAGAAGAGCAAAATATTTTGAGAGGAAATCATGAATTTGTTGGCCAAAGCAAGGGGCAAATATTTCAAGTTTGGTATAAAGCTTATGAAATAAGAAATTTTGTGAGAGGTCTAATTGTTATCACAATTTCTTATCATGAATATTGAATAGGGATGTATTTTGCTGTGTATTCTACTACACATGACACATTTATGTTTACTGTTCATAGTCCGGACGGCACGCTTTATAGAGGGTGGGACTCCAGAAATAAAAAAATCAACAAAAGGGTGGGGGTCAGAATATTTCTCATATAAAGGGTGTAGTTGTATAAAGCGTGGAGATAAAATAAAAAGGGTGGGGGTTTCTCAGTGATCATCAAAATACTCAAAATACTGACCTTGTCGGCTCGCTAGCGCTAGATATATCATAAATATGTATCCGATATCGGGTCCGATATACTTCAAAATTAAAAAGTTGTCCATCTTTAAATCTTTAAATTGAGCAAGGATTGAGTTTGTTGTTATATAGCGCCATCAAGTAAGCTTTTTTTTTTTTTTTTTTTTTTTGAATTATTTTGAGAATCCCAGGACCCGCCCAAAAAACAAAACGGGTCCCGGGATGTTTCTGTCATAGTGCCTTTTCAAATTTGAATGCACAAAATGATCAAAATATCCCCTTTTCGGTATAAAGGGTGGGGGTTGAACATTCCAAAATAAAAAGGGTGGCTCTGTAAAAAGGGTGGGGCAAAAATAAAAAGGGTGGGGGTCTGACCCCTGTCCGGACAGTGCTGTTCATGTCACATACAGAAAATAGAATAGAAATACCGTTGTAATTTCACTGGCAAGATAGCAGCTGTTTTAAAAGAATAGAAATACTGTTGTAATTTTATCCACACAGCGCGATGGTAGATAATCATTGTGAACTTTTTTGATGACAGTTTACGACAAATACAATGTGGGAAATGGGAAATGAACCTTTCGTGCAGGGTTGTAGCTTGTAGCTAGAGCAATTTTAGTACCGGACTCTAATTTCCCGGCCAGGAGTATTACGATGTAAGCAGTAAGCTTACTGTATTTATTGACCAAATATTGATGCATTATGTGAACAAAATGGGAAAATGCCATAAAATACTCGGTTTTTCTCCAAGTTCCTTCCACACTTGTTAAAGGTAGATGACCCGATCACATTTTCGTAACACAGAATTATTTCAAACATACAGAGATTTTCATATCATATGAAAGCTCGTATTTTTCTCATCATCATACTGAAATTTGACGGCCTAAATCGGTATAATTACGGAGAAATCGATGAAATAACGTCGAATTACCGCGAATGGTGGTAACCACCGATATAGTTTGTGTACTACTCAATGGGTACAGTTCACAGCATCTTGTGCGTGTAAAATAAGAACCATTAGAGCTATGCAACTCAAACTTTGGAACACGACTTTTTTAAGGATGACCTTTCATGTAGAATAGAAAACTTCAAGTTGAAAATCGGAGCATCCACCTTTAATATCATATTTTTAAAGCTTATTTACTAAGATTTGTGGTGAATTAGTGCCGGGTCAGGTGGAAGGGCTTTCATTGACTGTGGGTGCCAGGCACAACGTACTAGTCAAGCGCGAGCCCGCCTGGTGCCACCTGCCGTAGCTACAACCCTGCTCCTGTGCGTGAAACTTAACTTGCAGGTCACAATCACAATGCCTAATCATGAATATGTGATTATGTGACATAAGGTCGTGTAACATGCTTCTATGTTTTTTCTCTCTTTGTATAGGCTATTGAGGAAGCTTTTGTACCTGTCATCAAAACCGAATTTGATGGAATTGAGGTAAGCACATTCTTGCCTAAGCATTACTCTTATCTGATCTTTAAGATGCACATTGAATGCATCATAACACTAGTTTCAATTAGGCCAATATTTTTTTTTTGTATTGGCGTAACCCACCTGACCCTGATTCTTTTTTTTGCAGAAGAAAAAAAAAAAAAAACTTTGGTGCTCCTGATCAAAAAGGAATAGAATACACAGCAAATCTGACGATTGCAAACAGTCTTATGATATTTTGTGATTTATTTGACTCTGTGAGATCAAATGTTGTAATTATAGTATAAATACAATTCACAATTTTAAAAAAAATCCTGCCCGCCCTACCCTAATTTTCAATGGCATTGGCATGTTACACCAATACAACAATTTCTTTTTGGCCTTATTGTGATTACTAGAATAGCCTTTATCCAGTTTTCATAAATCCAGTGGCAATTCTTATGCACATAATATTATAATTTGAATCCCTTGACTTTCATTGAAAGCAACAACACATGATTTGAGCAAGTTCTGTTTTAAAATGAGATGGTTATGAAAGTTTCTTTGGAGTGAATATGGAACAAGTGCCAAAATATCATGGTTTTACATGAACGAAATGTAGATATTTGCAGTGAAGTATAATTACACTACCCAAAATAAATGATCCATGGAATGAATCACCAGTTCGTATTATTCTCTTTGACTATAAATAAATATATTTTTATTCAATTTTTATTCTAGATGGATATCCTCTTTGCCAGATTAGCGCTTCAAATTATTCCTGAGAATTTAGACCTGACCGATAACACTCTGCTACGAAATCTTGACCAGAAGTGTGTGAGAAGCTTGAATGGTAAGTCTTTCACCCCAAAAAGTTTTGTAGAAATAATTTTATGTGCGATTTTTGTTGTTGCTACCAAATTTCAAAATTCAACAATATTGCTTGCTTTGTAATTGGCAATTTGTGATAGTTTTCAAAGAACTGTGTAATTTAGATACATTTTTCCTACAAAAATTAATACTTTTAACAAAAGAAATTCAGTATGATTTATCTTTTTGAACTGTGTATCATGTATATATGCTCCTGTATCTGAAAGGGTTCTTGATATAAGTGATATACCGTACTGGTCCGAGTATAGTCCCACTGATTTTCAACTTGAAAAAATATCGGAATTAGGGGGTGGGATTATGATCGGACATAATGTGTGTCCGGCGAGAATTTTTTTTGAAAATAAGCTTACTTACTAAAATTTCCCCGTATCACAATTTGCAAGCTGGAACCAAAGTTTGAGATTTTCTTGATGATGAAAAGTATTTTGGAGACTTACTTTACATGAATTTATAACTGAAATTTAAAAAAATTAAAGTTTAATGTTTTTTTTCTGGAAATTGAAATGCAATTTCGATCTTTTTAATGGCACATGGAAGCCGCCATCTTGGAAAATTTCCGGTTTTAAAACAGGAGCCTAGGGGTGCTTTACCATGTTTACCAAAAATCAAAATGGAAGGCAACACTTTCCCACGCTATTTGCCGATAGAATCGAAGCAATCAGATTTTATAACAGTTCTAGAATGAATGCAGAGGTGTATCTGACTATCCCACAAGTTAGGTTAATAGTTGCATCAACTAAATCAGCATTGAAATATGATACTGGTACTTTAAATAGATTAAAATATGTGTTGAAAAAGTCATAAATTCGCCATAGTCTTTTTTTTTAGGGTGTTGAATTCGGCATCCTGGAACTTGTAAGTTCGAAATTTAACATGGGATTTTAAACGGATTTTCCTTGAATTCCTGTATTTTCTTAAAAGTTAGGGGGTGGGATTATAATCGGGCATGGGACTATACTCGGACCAGTACGGTAAGCTTGGTGCATTTGCTTAGTTTCACTAGTAGATAAACTCAGTTCTTATGAAACTATCACACCTTCATCCACAAGCAAAGCAAATCCAACCAACATTTCGTCAGGAAAAAACTCAAAATGTTTAGTCTGTGAGTGTGATGCAACATGCCATAAATCATAAAACTAGAGCATTATATATGTGCTAGTTTTCATTTATACACTCGTCCAAAGAAGTTCCTTGCCACTTAGTAAAGTCGAAATATTTCAAATTAATATTTAATAGAATATATATAATTGTATATCAAAATAAGCAGAAAGTAATCCTCTAACAGCTTAACATGGAATTTAGACATGATCACTCATGCATGGCAGATCCCATTCACTTGGCAATGGCAAGGTCTGTGGAAGAAGATTGCAAAAAATTGGATAATCCCTCCATTCAAATGTTAATGTGAATGATTGAACACAATAGGAACCTTACCATTGCTTAATGAATGTGCTTAGCCATGCATGAATGCGTACATCTTAATTTCATACAGACATGATAGAGAATTATTGTCTGCTTATTTTGACATGCAATTGTTTAATTTATATTAAATATTTATGTGAAATATTTGAACTTCAATATTTGAACTTCAATGAGTGGCAAGGAACTTCTTTGGACGAGTGTATATCGATGTATATTTCCATTGTCAAAGCTGTACAGTTATAAGTGAATGTCAATGTCATGCTTCTTTTTATATTTACATATTTGGTTTACCTTTTGCTTCGGTTTAGGTTGCAGAGTAACAGATGAAATCCTGAATCTGGTTCCAGATAAAAGTAACTTCCGTATTGCACTTAGAACAATCAAACTGTGGGCCAAAAGTAAGTCTGTACTGTTTTATTTTTGCTCCAATGTGTTTGCAAGTATGCTATGATTGAATTATATGGTGCTTTTTCCCTGCCACATGCTAATGCTATTAGAAGAATGGCGAGCTACTAGAGTCCCATGAAACATGAGTAAGCTGCCTTGTTGTCAAATGTGGAATATGGCTGATCAAACCTTCAAACAGATCTTTAAGAAGGGTAGAAATCTATACAAAGTAGTAGAAGTTGCATTTCACTCAAGCAAATCTTAAAAGTGCAACTTAGAGTAGTGGAAGACAAAATGCACTGGTTGCATTAGTTTATGGGATCAGATACAAGATATGTACACCTTTCTAGAGCATATGAGGTAGCCCAATTGAACCTTTTAATCAAAGTTGTGGTAACATTAAAGGCATATTATGCGATCTTTTCCATGGGAGGCCCTCTATCTTTGATTTTTTTTGAAAGCAGATTTTCTTGCAGATTTACATTTCTGATCATAAATCATAAATACATTTTGAGTTACAGGGTGATACGATTCCTAATTACTTTAAAATCATGGTTTAGAGTGAATTTAGAATGAAAATAAACTGTCAATCTATTTTCAACCTCTTTAAACCATGATTTTGAAGTAATTTAGAATCGTATCGCTCTGTTAATCAAAATATATTTATGATTAATGATCAGAAATGTAAATCTGTAAGAAAATTTGCTTTTAAAAAAAAAATAAGGATAGAGGGCGTCCCATGGAAAAGATTGCATAATATGCCTTTAAAACTATAAATTCTAACCGTTTCTATATTTGTTTGTTTATTCTCCATAGAACGTGGTGTGTATTCCAATACCCTCGGGTTTTTAGGGGGTGTATCATGGGCCATGTTGGTAGCAAGAACTTGTCAGCTCTACCCCAATGCAGCACCATCAACACTAGTTAACAAATTCTTCTTGGTCTTCACACAGTGGTAAGTGACATATATTAAATATGACTGTAAGTCAAATCTTATAATGCAACAGGCTTGAGTTCTGTTAGTAACAAAAAAAACTTGTTTGCTGTTTGGTATAGCTCACATCATATCCTTACATATACCGGATTGAATATACCCAAATATGTGACTTATGTACCACATAGTGCAATCAAGGACTCTATGCCATTGCTGGTAAGGATTGAAATTTGGAGCAGTTGGTTGTTGTTTTGTTTTTGTTTTTTGCTGGAAAAGTCATTCTGTATGACACAGCATATTATGTATGTTGAAGGATTAGTAATGATTATGAATTACTTAATAACATTCATATCATTATGATTCACCATTAATGTGTGCATATATTTATTTTGTTAACCGTTGCTGGCTATATTGATTCTATATAATTAATTGGTTTGGTCTCCCAATCTTTTATTTGATTTAAAATGTCTAATTGTTAGTCTTATATTTTTTATTTGCCTGTAGGGTATGGCCCCAACCCGTATTATTGAAGCAACCTGAAGTCGGCAAAACTGATTTGAACTTTCCAGTTTGGGACCCAAGGGTAAGTTATGTACAGGGCAACATTTTTTTCTAGCCTGATCAAATGTAATGATTTGGATTATGCGTGTTTGAAGAGAAATTATGTATAAATATGATATGGAATTCATATCCAACCAAAGAGGTCAAAGATTCTAAGAAAATGAACCAACGCAGGGCCTGTAAAATAAAAAAAAAGTAAACTTTACAGAATGTATTCCCTCTTTAATCTTGAATTGGAGGTGTTATGGATAGGTATGCATTGTTCGGAGTCTCCTCATCCTCCTCGCATTCACAAACTGTCGCTGTTCTGTCAAAACCTCGTACGTTTTCCAGGCCCTTCAGCATGTATAAAATGAAACTGTCCAACGGTTATGCATAGGCAGTGTTGCTTTGTACATGTTTAGGGGTAAGAGCACTTACAAGGCGTTGATCAATGTGTTTTTGGCCCTTGAACATGTCTAGAGCAGACTGCCCAAGGTCCTTACTTAGAAGTTTTACTTTATACATGCTGAAGGTCCTAAAGATTCAAGGTTTTGACAGAACAGCGATGAAATACCTCTCGTATTCTCGTTTATTACCAAATTATTTGAATATGATGTAGTCGCATTGAAATGATATGTATTGTGAACTGCTTTTGTTTCAATCAGGTAAACGTGTCCGATCGGTTTCATTTAATGCCGATCATTACACCAGCCTACCCACAACAGAACTCCACGTACAACGTGACGTTGTCTACAAAGGCTGTAATGGAGCAAGAGCTCAAAGAAGGTCAGTTATAGCATATATAGGGATGGCTAGCTCTATAGAGGGATGATTATCTCTATCTCACTCCTGTATGACTAGCATGTTTGAAAAGCCCGGTAAACAGTATTGGGTATTGATAGTCAGGGTTGTCACTACACTGGTCAGAAATGGTCGGCAGTAACCAGTACTCAGCTAAAATAACCAGTACTCAGGGAATTTCAAACCTTTCCAACTGGCACAAAAATGACATATTTTGTTACTTTAAGCAGCTGTAAAAAGCAATTATTGTCATCTAAGAAGTATTTTACTTCAAATTCTTCTAAAATTTACCTGGCACTAAATTTTGGCTAGTGACAACCCTGTTGATAGTCTATTGCGGCAACTATATTATCCAATACTAGCTAACAGGATACATAAAATTTGTTTGATAAAAAAAGCAACGGTGTATAGTGTAGAAATAATAGGCATTCACGACGGGTATTAAACCAATTATAAATATTTTTAAACAGGTTTGCCGTCGTAGAGGTCCTGGGTTTGATTCCCGGACAAGATCGTTTTCCCATATTTGTCTCTTTTCTATCTACGACAGCGAACCTATTTAAAGTATTATAAAAAGTATAGTATCTTTGTAATAAGAAAACCTATAATCCAAGAAATGACACTCTAAACTCAATGTTATATTTTAAAGGTCATTCAAGACATTATATTATAGTAATTTGTATTATCATGATATGTTACTCCTTTTAACCCCTCATTCATTAACTGCTTTATTTGTAAATAGGCTTGGCCATCACTCAAGAAATCATGCAAGGAAAAACATCGTGGGACAAACTCTTTGAACCTAGCAACTTCTTCCAAAAGTATAAGTAAGTATAGTCATTATATAACTAAATTCTTGAAACTGTTTTTCAGCTTTTTTTGCATTTTCTGCTTTTTTCACTAGAGGCCAGTTTCAGGTGTGATCTTTATTGTGTATTAGCCACCAGAGAACACATAGAAAAATGTAAATAAAAAACAATTCTCTCTAGTTCCAAAATAAATCCTTGATTTACTTGCTCTAAAGTAGGATTTAAAAACAGTTGCTGCCAATGAAACTATACTATTTGCTATTGCATCTTTTTGAACTTCAATTTAATTTAATTGGGTTTGATTTATGTTTGTAATATTTCTATTTTTTTCTTCTCCAGGCATTATATTGTACTTACAGCCAGTGCGGGGTCCAAAGAACATCATTTAGAATGGTAGGTCACTAGAAAAATATACATCATAATAACCATTTTGTTAAAATACTATTTGCCATATCTCACTTCTTTATGATGATGAGGAAAGTCAGGGTTTTCTCTACACTGGTCGGCAACAGTCAGTAGCAACCAGCACTCAGGCCGACCAACTCAAGGGATTTTGAGGTCTTACCAACCGGCACAAAAATGGATAAACTGTAACTTTTGGCTTTCGTAACAGCTGGTAAATGACCCGCAAGATGATTTACATGAACAAGTTAGCCGGTGCTAAAATTAGTTACTTTGCACATTGTAAATGGTATATTATTATGAACATTTTGTAATATCACACATTGGACAACCTATCTTTCATCTATACCGCTTAATCATATTGTATACACCAATTTTGGTATATTTTGAAATCATCTGTGAGGCGACAGCACATCAAAAAAAGGGGGGTTTGCAGGTGAAGTCAATTTTAAGTTTACTATGTATGCTCTCAGAGCATTTTCTAAGCTTTTAAATGACATCAAATTGATCAAAATTGATCAAGGCATTCAGATTTTACGAGTGAAAATGACTCCTAAATTATAATGTTCTTAATTTTTTTCTGTCCGTTTTCATCTATATCTTGAAAAACACACTGCCCCAAAGTCCCCCCTTTGTATGTGCTGCATCACAATATGTTATGATATGTTCATTATCTCATTAATTCATATAGAGGCATAATGAGATTGCTGTTTATCACTTATTCACTTTTACATTATTGTACTTATTGTAATGCCAAATTGAATTTGTATGTGTCATCATTACAGGGTTGGACTCGTGGAGTCAAAGATTCGTATTCTAATAGGCAACCTTGAAAGAAACGCTTACATCAAACTGGCCCATGCTAATCCAAAGTCATTTGAACCACCCAGCATGGAAGAAGAAGAAAAGTAAGTATTTTATAAAAGCAAATGTTTCTGTAGTGCACATTACATGTCACTGTTTCAATCGAAAAGAGAAGGGGTTCACAGACATGCCAACTAGTACGTTTTTCCCGTATTTCTTACGGGATTTTGTTAAAAATACGGGCATACGGGATTTGCCCCAAAAATACGTTTTTAACCATTATTGACCTCAAAAAAAAAATCCTTTCAAAAATGACTGCAAGTAAAGACTATTATCCACCCGACAACGTTTCTAGAAAGTAAATATATTCCCGGTATGTTATGTTACGCTATTGTGGTATATTACAATTTTGGTACCACCCAAAATCGCACATGGTAATTGCGCAATTACTAGACTGAGACTGTGCCACCCTCATACATCGCTCTATTAATAGTACAGTGCCAGGGAATGTACGGTAATCTTGATGACTGGTGGATGTACACTTATGATGAATTAAAATGGCGGCGCACAGTGATGAATGAAAACAAACTTTCTTCGGCGAAAAAAGTCAAAATACGCCAGAAAGTAATTGGAATAATGAAAATTATGAAACTTGCCAGGAATAACTTGCGAATTTAATATGTTGTCATGCAGGGAAGAAAATCGGACTAAAAGTAAGCTTATTTAATGATTCGAGCTGGTTTCAAATTATAATATGGGAGATCTGAATCGGGAGCTGAATCTGCCCGATCAGTAAATTCCTGATCGGAGATAGGACGTACCAATCTTGGGTTGGATCGGCCATCACTAGTTTAAAACGACTGAAGTAAGGTCGTTTATGCATGTTTTAGAAAAATACGGGTTTTCATTGAAAAATACAGGTTTGGGGGTTTCAGAGTACAGTTTTCTGATCCCAGAGGTTGGCATGTCTGGGTTCATCCCATGTGTGTATATATGGTCATAGTCCTAGGTCACAGCACAGGGTTTGTACAATTATACTTAACTAAGTCCTGTGTATCAAAGGCCCGTACATGTAGCTTGGCTCCAAATAATAAGTTTTGAAAGGTATTATAAAACAACTAAACCAAACCATTATCTGCTAATTTTGCAACTATGTCAAGAGGCATAATTTTGTCACAAACACATACATTTCTGAGATATAAGGTGGATTAGTCTTAGATTCTCTTCATATTTTTAATTCTCAGCTGCCATGTTTGAAAAAAAGTCACACAATTCACCTAAACCATTTTATTTCTTGTCATCAATTTCAGATCTGATGAAATTTCATCCCTGTGGTTCATCGGACTGGAGTTCCAGATCATTGACTCGTCGACAAAAGTTGACCTGACCTATGATATCCAGAGTTTTGTTCACACGGTTCACAGGCAGGCAATGCAGATTAGTATGTGGAAGGAAGGGATGAAGATAGAAGCCATGCATGTTAGAAAGTAAGTGATGGTTTGATCCACAGGAAGTCTTTTCATGACTGGAAACCATTGAAACTAATAGCCTTTTTTATCTGATAGCATTATTGTTATTTATTGTTGTCTTGATTCCATCCTTTTGAAGATACGGCTCTATACGAACATGTAGCAAATAATTGATGTTATTATCAGTCACATTGTACAAAAGGATAATGACTGCGTATCAGTTATTGAGGGGTAACTGTGAAGAGTTGTCTTGATTCCATCCTTTTGAAGATACAGCTCTATACGAACATGTAGCAAATAATTGATGTTATTATCAGTCACATTGTACAAAAGGATAATGACTGCGTATCAGTTATTTAGAGGTAACTGTGAAGAGTTTAATTCACTTGGAACCAAGGAATTGCATGAGGGGCGTAATAATTCAGAGCTCACAGCTTCCGATGCAGTTTACACAAGAACTTGGATGCGCTCGCGCTGTTCACTCCACTTTATTTTGGTCCCACTTTGGACACCTAACTTTCGAATCCTGGCTAAGGCCCTGGCTAATATACAATAAAGATCAGACTTGAATCTGACCTTCAGTGGAAAAGCAAATTATTTTGGGCAATATTTAATGTTATTATCAGTCACATTGTATTTAAAGGATAATGACTGCGTATCAGTTGTTTAGGGGCAACTTTGAAAAAAAATCACTTGGAACCAAGGAATTGCACGATAAAATACGCTTTTGGCATTACGCGAATTGTTTGGTGATCCAACTTGATACAAATTATATGCAGGGTGAATAATGTTTACGCATCGGTACTTGGTTCTCCGTAAGTGACCTGCGTACCAGCTAAGGACGGCATTTCATTGGGTACCATGTATCGCATATATTCATGAGGTTTTGAATGAAAAAAAAAGAATGCTTATTGTAGGAGAATATTGCCATTACCTGAAAAAGAAGTGAATTTGGCCAATAAAAAGGTCTGACTTAACTAAAAGGGAGAGAAATTGTGTTATACATTGCATTGGGATTTTTGTTCATAAAAATTGCATGGTTTAAGGTTTCAGATAAATATGCCAACTTTTCTTCTTCTCTTCATTACAATGTAACATTTCAAGATGTTTACTTTTATTGGATATTCTATTGTTCATTACAGGAAACAACTGAAGCAGTTTCTACCCAGCAGCATACTGAACAAAAAGAAGTCTATCGGAGGCAGCCAAGAGCCTAGTAGCACAACCAGTACCCCATCCGTTACCCCTGCTGGTACACCCTCCAGTACTCCACAGGGAACACCAGCTAGTGCTCAGCCACAGGTGCAAATTATACTCGAGGAATCGTCGCAGAGTAACAGCGACATGCAAATCGTAGAGACTCCGCAGCGACAAAAGGTCGCCCCACTGCAACCGACAAATATGTCAGAGGATGAGTTCCTCTACGGCGGCTCTGTGGCGGACTCTCACAGTAACAGTAATACTCCTAACAGGAGAGTGTCGATAGAGGGCCCGCAAGCTGGTGGGGATAGTATAGAGATAACAGTGCCTGGTGCGATGGCGAATGCTGCAAAGGACGGTGCTGATGATAGGCGGGTAGTCAAGACGTCGGGACCAATCACGGAACAGACAACTCAGGTAGGTTGAAAGAAGCAGCAATCAAATTTGATCGGAATTTGGCGATAGACCTTGAAGCTATCATTTCCGCGTGTGCGCCGTTCAATGTGCGCACCACACGCTTACTTTTGATTCATTGTTCAGGCATCGCGGGTTCGCAAATTTTTATTTGTATTGTGTTGTGTATGAATACGGTCAATACATGCGTATGCTTTGTTTCTCGAAAAATTAGAAGAATCAATGCACTTGCTCACAATAGCACTCCCCCTGCAGGGTCGTGCCTATTCACACATCAATATCAGCGCGCATGCATTGATTTGTCTAATTTCTCTCGAAACAACACATAGGCATTTATTGACCTATAATTTTGCACTGATGTACTATTTTGTGTATCAAGAGTGACATCACTTACAGGTACAGTAATTAGGCTGCACATACATTCTGTCGCATATCTGTGTATACACTACTAGCATTTTTAGGAAGCGCATGATTTAGTATTGGAATTAGCAGATGGGGAGGAGTCAAGTCAGTCTCTGGTGGGATAGAGATTTGGGAATGTCATCAAGCGTCTCAACTGTAGCGATAAATGTCAATTAACCCATCTCAACTGTAGCCATCAATGTCAAATATCCCAACTACACCATTGGTCAATAAGTTTACATTCTCATTTCGATTTCAGGATTCAAGCGAAGTCTGCATGGTCTCACCAGAAAACAGTTTACCGGTATCGGAAGACAGCCAACCACCTGTCGGCAATGGCTCACAGGAACACAATGACCAAGAAATGCTGCCAGAGACGGGGAGCGCTAACTTCAAAAGACCTCCCTCCCCGACACCCTCACCTGACGAATCGCCGTCAAAACGACCCAAGGGAGAAGAAGTGGTGGTCACCATCCTAGATTCAGATAGTGACTCTGCTTCAGAAACACCGGTGGTAAGTAATGGCAATTCATGTAGACTTCCATGTCGACTCCAGTTTGGAGTTGACGTCAGCGCATATTTAAGGGAGCGCATCATGCTATCACTGCGTAACTCCAATATGATGGTCTTGCCATCCATCAGATTAAAGAACATTGTCGGCATTGGTACAAAAAGTCATGCGCCTTCAATGGGATCACGCAACTGAGCTAACATAATGGATGTTATTGGACTGCACACTGTTTCAATGGCGATGGATGATGGTCAGTTGTATACTGCTTATAATTTTATTCCACCCATGCGATGGTGCGAGCACACATAACGCTATCTGGAGTAGCTGGATAAGTGAGATAGAATTCCTTGGTAACTAGATCACACACTTGTAGGAAAGCTAGTACATATCATTAACATTTAAGTACCTATCATACAGGGTTCAAGAATTAAAAGTATGACACAACAGCAATTAACCTACGTCATATTATTATTAAATTGTGTTATTCTTTTCACAGAATGGCGAGAACACAACTCCAGTCAAGCCCCCAACACTACCAGCATTAGACACTTCCGCAAGACTGGTACGTTAAACATTTTAAGAACTGATCAATATGACTGGAATTATGTTGTAGAAGGGACAAAGAGACTTATTTCTAGCCTCGGCACTAATATTTTAAATCAAATCAAAAATGTTGTTTAAAAGGATAACAAAAGAAAATTGACTACATACCAGACAGGTTTCGACAATCGGATCTGTCATCTTTCACCAGTCGAGCCAGGACTGTTGACTAGAGAATATTTGACGATGTCATCAAAGTTAGACGATGAGGGGTATTCAATGACCCTTTTTTTTTAATCAAGATCCATTGTAAAACGGACCAACGCAACAGGGATGGCTACTTGCATGCATCTCGTTCTGAAGTAGAACACAAGAACAGTAGCAAATAATGTAGGCAATTATGCATTCTGATTTGTGGGTAGGATGAATTTCTGCCTCTCTGCTACATTTTATCTGAGTATGCACTTGTGACTTGGTTATACACTCGGCAAAAGAAGTTCTTGGACACTTAAATTAAATTAATATTTAATAGCATATATATATAATTATATATATGATTATATATATATAATTGTATATCAAAATAAGCAGAAAGTAATCCTCTAACAGCTTAACATGGAATTTAGACATGATCACTCATGCATGGCAGATCCCATGCACTTGACAATGGCAAGAAGATTGCAAACAATTGGATAATCCCTCCATTCAAATGACTGTAAATGCTCATTTCTTGCAATTTCCTTTTACGCACCTTACCATTGCTTAATGAATGTGCTCAGCCATGCATGAATACGTACATCTTAATTTCATACAAACATGATAGAGAATTATTGTCTGCTTATTTTGACATGCAATTGTTTAATTTATATTCAATATTTATGTGAAATATTTGAACTTCAATGAGTGTCCAAGAACTTCTTTTGCCGAGTGTATTTAGAGTAGTTGTTCCACTTAAAATAATACTACCAAACGCATTCATGTCAGACAATGTAACACAGGGTCTAAAAACAGTACCTTTATTTTCATTCTTAAGGCATTTATTTAATCAAAGTTGTAACTTCTTAAACAGTCATACTTTAGGCATTTATTTAATCAAAGTTGTAACTTTAATTGCCGACATTTGTCAACTTTTATCCCTGTTAGTATTGAATAACCCCAAAACATTCCATCCAATCCAGTGCGGTAGGTACAAAATGTGTCAGCGTAATTTGCCGCATAAACATGCAGGAACATATTAATGTTAATAAACCAGTTATGAATGTATAAATGATCGATCCGAATCTGAATGGTAGGGGTGCGTGTGTTGGATATGTGTGTGTGGATGTTTTTGCGTGTGGGTTGTTTAGTGGTATTCGGTGAGTGTGAAGATTGGGTTCATGTAATTAATTTTAATAGATTATATGTTTCCTTTAATGATTATATTTTTAAGTGAAAAATTGTAAAATTTTTGTAATTCAGCTACTTTGTATTTGCTGCAAGAACAGTTTTTAATAAACCTTTTATGAATGAATGAATGAATGAAAATTGCAGTAGACGCACTGCAGAAGTGCGCGTTATGGAAGAAAACTTTAGTTACCACGCAATGCACGAGGGTGGTCTTGCTAATTAATGTACGCCGTGCTAAGTTGTCTGCTATCAATGACACCGATTTTCTCTGAGACCCAATGAGAATTGCTTTAACATTCTTAGCTGTTTAAGAATTATCTTTGTTATTGCACTATTACACCCTCACCATTCTCCACCATCTTTTTTCCCCCATGTTTGCTTATTGCCAGAGATTACCCAGTGGTGAACTACCAGAAATGTTGACGCCGGCAGCCAAGCCTGCAAATGTCGTGAGGAATTCCATCAAACTCAACTTAAAATGATCAACGTTTAGTCATGATCGTCATAAACTGTTTTCATGCTTGTAAGTCCCTGTAAAATTGGTTTGATGTCAATTTCAAGGGCGTATTTCGTTCCTAACTTTCGGGACACGCGTGACTTTTATCACCATGGATTGACTTTTTGTCAGATTAACATTGACACGGAACTTTGTTTGGTATTGTCCAAACCCAATTCCTTTTTGATTCGGAATCGGAGGGAGAAAAAGGTAAGAAAGAAACCACTAGTCTGTGTTTTTTCCACAAGGTGTGGTTTGCTGCAAGTTAGCAGAAAAGTGATAACAATGATGAAGCAAATTGTTGTTGTTATTATGTCCAGAAAATGTGCATGTACATAAATTATATATGTGACTTATACAAATGAACATTTTGATATGAATAAAAGAAGGAAATAGATTACCGAGATAATAATGCATTTGGTTGGTTTCTTCATTTTGGACTGAATGTTTTTGTTCAGTAGTGGTTGAAAACCGATTATGTGAACTCAAGGAAGAAGTCATGCTTCGGAATGATTTGGACCTAATTTGATAAAATCATTAAAAACATGTAGCCATTTAAAAACAAATGTAAATTGGATATGTTATAGGTTGGTATGTTTCAAATATCTGGTGACAAATTCAAGTAAATCCGTCGTACCATTTTGAAGAAATACGTTTGCAAAGAACACACACTAAAATCACTCGTGACCACAGTTTTCTTGTTCAACTATTTTTTATTTAAATCAGGTATATATGTGACTAAGTTTTTATTTTTCCTCGCTAGAGTAAACAAAAGCACCTAAAAACCAGCTAAATGGATTCATAATTAAGTGAATAGCAGATGCGATTGTTAGTTTGCTTTTCTCATAAAGGCGTACCTGACATCAATAAAATAAAGTTTGTGGATTCAAAGTAAAATGTTGTGACTAAAACCTATTCTGTATGCTAACTGGAAAATGAGACATTCGAATGAAAATAACATAACTCATTACCACAGGCTGAAAAAGTAGGCAATACGGAAAGCTCCTTGCAGGGAAATTTGATCATTTGGAGGGAAATGTTGGCATTTGGAGGGAAATGTTACTCTTTCATTAAGAAATGCATTCCATTTTGGTGGGAAATTTGGAATCGCTTGCCGGGAAAAAAACATTTTTTCAGGCCATGCTCATCACCACAGCTATTAATTTGTAAAATTCAAAATGTCAATGAGATAAAAAGCTTCAACCATTCATACGAACGCATCAACAGTTTTCTCAGTATATTCTATTGCCAGAAACAAAAGTGAACTTGGGTTCAAATCATTCCGACTCACCCTGTAGTTTGCACTGAAGTTGGGGGACAGGGGTTATCACATATTCCAGTTGTAAATGCCACATTTTAGCACCTTTGCTGTAGAACTACTTTTTTCAAATTAAGGAAATTTTAGAAAATCTTTTGATTACCAGTACTTTTAGTCTTCTCTGGAATTCCAAGATGAACATTCAAAAGCATGGTCAACTTGGGTTAAAATGATTGAAAACATTAATTTTAGCACTGTTTGTGACTAAACCTATTCCGAGTGCAGACTGGAAAATTAGACATTGTAATGCCCTTTGTTACTATCAATGACAATAGAACTTCCTACAAAATATACTAAATGATGATTCTAAGTAATTGTTTTTTAATGAAAATAAACCACACATTTATATTGTTGTCATTTTGTGGAGTATTTCAATCTTATTCTGAAATATTTCAACTATTTCAATCTTATTCCAAAATATTTCATTCGGAACTTGTGTGAAAATAGCAAGTTTAACAACACGGACACAAATATTACTTAACAGGCATTTGACTGGTGATTGACCAAGTGGATCAGCTTTTAATTGGGATCCCAGAGATGATTTGATTAATATAAGAGGAGGCTTAAATGTGATGCAGCACGTCAAAAGGGGGACTTTGCAGCTGTGTTTTTCAAGATACAGATGAAAAACCAAACTAAGAATTTAGGAGTCATTTTCACTTGTAAAATCTGAATACCTTGATACATTTTGATAAATTTACTGGTGTCATTTTAAAGCTTAGAAAATGCTCTAACAGCACAAATGCTAACCTCAAAATTGACTTCACCTGCAAATATCCCCTTTTTGATGTGCTGCATCCTAAATATCATTTGAAAATTGACCCACAGTTGACTTTGGTTTTTTAATTATTGTTTTGGAAAAAGTATTTCTTCATTTTAACATCTGGAATAGAGAGTAATCAGAGGTTGCAAGAATCTTGTTTAGATTCTTGTATTGATTTTTGCAAGAATTTATGGATACTTCTCTATTCTCTATAGTGTGTTACAATATTTTCTCTTTCGACATAAAAAGATCTTTATTAGAATGAATTCTCAGATTCTCATCAAATTTCTAACCCTGAGTAATTCTTCGATTGCACAGGTGTGTAATGCCAGTGCATCGAATGGAATAGTATGCTGCGATCACTTACTTGAATAACATTGGCTGTCACTTTCTGAGTGAATAGATCATAATATAGTTCCTACTTGGCAAGGTTTGAGAAATACGACAAATTATACTTTTGAAAAAAGGAACAGGTTACACCACAATGTTGTCAATATAAGTTTCAGCCCGATTATAAATTATAGGAGGTGTTTATTTGTTTTAAAATGTTAACAATGAGGGTGTAAAATTGTGATATTGGTGTAAGAATTTGTTTTTTTTCTTAGTATTTTTTGGTGTCATTTCATTATCTAACACCTCAAAAAGTCTTATTTTTAGCTGTTACTTTAAAACTTTTCTTGTTGTAAACAAATAACAAAATGTATCAAGTGGAGGGAAGGAATAAATCATACTAACTTTTCTTAAGAATGTATTTATTTTATTTTTAGTTCTAAAATACAAATAAATATCCATGATAGGAATATCTATACTCTAGCTCTGTGTCAGCTAAAGTTGGGAGGTGAAATTAGTGCGAAATCTAGTGATAGATGTAACTCTTTATGCACCACAAGTGACATTCTATTTTTTGATGGCACGATTACAGTTATATGTGTTATGTTACAATATGTTCACTGCATATTCTCTGACGTCACCCCCCCAACAAAGTATAGGCCGTTGCTTTACTAGATATTTCGAGGGGAAAGGAGGGCAAGCCAGGTTGGCGTGAGTGCATCAATGCAACAATGATTAATTTCTATCACTTGTCCGTGAATGCGGCACTGAAATATGCTTTGATGTCATCTCACTGTTGATTAACAATGTTAAAACTTTCCATGCGGCTATTAGTTTTACCATATACAAAACAGAATTTTCAGAAACCGTTCCCAACTTTCAAAGTCTATCTCAAGAATTACTGATCCAATACTAGGCATGTTAGTACTTCTTTCAATGCATTTCTCATGGTGATTCCAAATATGGTAATGAAATTAAATAATTTGGACATTTTTGAAACATTTTGTGAAATTTGGAATGTCGTCTGCAGACGCCTGCCGCGTGGAAAGTTATTTAAAAGTACCTGGTTCCATTCCATGCATGGGGGAACATGCAGTGACTGTTGCATTGACTGCTGTCGTTACAGATGACTGGCAGGCATTGCTTGTACATACTTGCAGATAAGCTTTTGTTTGCTTGCCTGCTGTGTCGTGACATGTCACAGCAGCCAAGCAAACAAAAGCTTGTCTGCAGATATGCCTGTGCATTGCCTGCCTGTTCGAAGGGGGTGTCTGTTATCAACCATACACTAAACCAAACCAGTCATCTGTATACGACAGCAGTCGGTGCATGTTCTCCCATGGAATGAATGGAACCAGGCACCTAACATTGTTGATTAACAATGAGGTAAATAATTAAAAAGTTTCACATAAGAGGTCTAATATGTTAAATTATCATACAATATAAATGCATATCTGAAGAAAAAACATGATAATTTAAAAAAAGAAGTGATTTTCTATTAGAGGATGGAACCTTGTTGAACATTAACTCTGACAAGATACACATATCGTCAGCCTGCTTAAATAATTGCCTAACTAATTTTTTCTAGTTTTGAGAAAACAACAAAAATAGGAAAAGAGAGTTAGGCAGTTATTGAATCAGGCTGACGATATGTTGAATAGCACCATGACTATTACAGGTGAATTCCAACAGGAGCAGTAACTGTTGGATAGAATTAGGTTGGGGATATACCTTGAAGTGAAATGTGGCTTGTTATAGGCCTAATACTAGTTCGTATGACCCATTTTAAACATTATTACATAATTATGACAATCTGCCTATCTCACAATGCTGACTTAGGCAGAATTACAATTGTGCATTTATCAAAACTTTTGATTTGTCAATGACTTGGGTATTATTACACTATGTGCATAATGAAATGAAGTCATAATTTATGCAAAAAACTAAATTTAGCTAATTAGGCAATTATCGAAGCAGGCTAACGATATGATAAATGCATTATCAGAAAATATTACGTTATGTACTTTAGCTTTGTTATTGTTATAGTATTATTAAGAATGAACAAAATAAAAATCCAAATGAATACAAAAATACAAGAAATAGGTTAGTTTATTTGGATAACCTAACAGGATAAATGTAGATGCTTTTGTACCAATAAAAAGCAAACTAAATAAGTGTATAGTTCAATCAGTTCCAAATTGGCGAGACATATTCGTTTTTTATCTATCCGTACGCAAAAGTAATCCAAGCGTATAAGCGCGATTTTGGCATACGGAAGCGTCACGCATACAGCAACATTGCGAGCCATATTGCGACATGCAAGTGTTTGACGCGTGACGCTCTTGTGACTTCATACGCTGCTGTAAACAAGGTTACGCCAATTTGGAAATGACTCAACTGTAGTAAGGCAACTTAAAAAGAAACCCTGTCTAACGGGTCTGAGGGACCAATATTTTAATCGGTGACAATAAATTTCACATGCAAATGAATACCGACCCAAATTATTTGTTTGGCATGTCAAATTACGGTAAAATGTTTAGAGATTTTTTATTTTTACGTTCATTTTAAAGGGGTGAAAAGAAGGGGAAAAAAGCCTTACATACTGACCCAATCTGAGAGGTTTGTCTGCCCATAGAACAGGGTTTCTTTCTACGTAGCCTAATGAAGGTTGTAGTCTTACCTTTGACATATTGTAGATTTTAATTTGAAGGTAGATATTTGGTAACATATGTGACGTGTTCTATCGAAACTAGATGGAATTGGGCAGAGCTCCAAAATGAGATATAGCCCAAATCTAATTGGGGGTGATTACTTGGGAATTTGAGTTTCTTGTAAATAATTAATTTTCAGAGTGTTTATATTCACAACATTATTGTGAAAATTTCAGATTAAAAAATCAAAAAAAAAAGTAATGATTTTTAATTTTTTAATTTTAAAAAGTATGTTGTAAGTACATTGTAAGTACATTGTAAGTACAATGTAAGTACATTGTAAGTACATTGTAAGTACATTGTAAAAAGGGCGATATCTCAGTTTGGAGTTTTCATAAAGACGAACTTGAAAATGATTTAACTCCACTTTGGGAAGTCCGATTAAAAAAAAAAGTACCATTGTAAAGCTGAAGATCTCTGCTTAATCAATTACTAACTCAATTTTGATATCTTGCCCAATTTTGTCTAGTTTCAGTAGAACACGTCACATATTACTCAAATTAAATAATATGGTCTAGACCAAATTAGATTGATATTCAATTGTAAATGTAACACTGAGCCAATCATCAAAAAGGGGCAACACATAATAACCGCTCGATCGACCGACTAACCCAATCTGAGAGGTTTGTCTGCCCATAGAACAGGGTTTCTTTTTTCGTAGCCTATTGAAGGTTGTAGTCTTACCTTTGACATCTTGTAGACTTAATTTGAAGGTAGATATTTGGTAACATTTAACTAAAACCAAATAATACAGTCTAGACCAAATTAGATAGATATTCAATTGTAAATGTAACATTGAGCCAATCATCAAATAGGGGCAACACATAATATTTTGGAAAACTATCACCGATGATCCATCGATGACATTATGTCTACCACATAGCCCTCAGTATGAAAAAGGCTTATTGTTTGTCTTATAACTAACTATTCATATATATATTTTTAATACCATAAGATATCATTTTAGCCTACAATTCTGGAAAATTGGTGTTGGATCATATAGTCCATTTCTTTGCTAATATAACACGTTATGGGACTATTTTCAAGCGCTGATTTTGCAACAAACTTGTGTGGAGAGCTTGAGCTATCTACTAACTGATATCCCTCCCCCGCCCCCACCAATTAAACGGTTCCGAACAACATTAAATGATTTAAACGAAGTACTCAAAGTGGTCCAACAGTTATTTCCTGAATTGTCCGAGGCTATTGGTAACTACTCAATATGACAACTGTCTATAGGAAATAACTCGTGTTCTATAGATTGCACAATCTTCCAATTTGGAGAGTGGCAGGATATGTATATACTTATTGGTAAAGGTAAAGTAAATACGACATCTACATTGTTAAGGACTGGTCATTTTGTGTGTGATTATGGCCCGTTTATATGGAATGTGTGAGTGTTAATAGTCTTACATAGGGTGCAACGGGTGAAATGCATTATTTAAACTAATTATTTGACAGTAGTTTATTATGCAACAATCAATTTTTAGGAATGACCAAAAAATGCGGTCAGTTTACAAAACTTGCCACAGTTTACTTATTTTTCAGTCGATTACTTCCATTCTTTGGGAGGATAAACTCGATTAACAACGCTTTATACTGACAACAAAAAATCCATGGTTCAATGCACGCATCAAGGTCAAATGATGGTTTCAAATCGTGCACAATGTTTTTTGACTCACCCTGTATAATTATATTGATGTGTCACAGGTTCAAACCAGACTTTTTGGAACATCTATTTGGTGGATAGCAGTGCACAGAAACTGATGTTTTGGGGTGTTTTTTTCTTCAAATGCTATTGATCAAGTGTCTGACTCAGTGGCCGGCGGCTCTAATGTACATGTACATCTGATTGAAACATTCCTCCCAGGGGAGATCAATCCAAGATTTCCCAGACCCCCCAAATAACTATTTTGTCTACATGTATGTGCACTCTCATTTCAAATGACTGGTTACGCCGCCACTGTAGGAACTTGGAACCTTTTATCTAAGAAACGTGTCATCCATATAATATCCACGCCTAAAAACTCTTGACAATTGACATGGGATTCAAACATGCCTTTTCCAAGGCAACATTTAAGGTCACTTTTCATTATTCAATTTGGCTGACCTTTAAAGAAGCTGGTCTTTTAGTAGTATGCAAACAGATTACCTTCTAACTATACAGCTTCATCATTTTTCATGTATAATACTGTTTCTGATTGTCAATACAATGCCAGCAAGCTATTTATAATGTTAATATGTTAATACTATAGGCAACTGTGTACATGAGTTTATACTCATGGAGATTCCAGTGAATGTGAATAAATTTTACATTTTTGACAATATATGATGTAATCTTCTTCTCGCGTCTTCTTTTGTAGCGCAGTTTCCCTTTCCTTTTAATGTAACTGTGAACATATTTTTTGGTAACTTTCTCCCACATTCAAATTCTAAATTAAACAACATCCAAACCAAGAATAGAATTGTATGCTCAAATCCAAATACTTTTTTTTCTTCATCGTTTTCTTTACTCCGTACTCCTTACTAGTGACGGCGGAAGCAACAATATAATATATGTGCGTGCGCAAAAATGTTCAGTTTTTTAACTAAATTAGTTTAGAAAAACGATCGTGAAGCTATCTTGTTAAGCTTGAATAATGAATCGTTGAAACTAAATCGCGCGAAGCGCGCAGAAATTTCGTTATTCTATCCATTTGGCCAAACTTTTTTGACCCCCACCCTTGAGTACCGAAAACTTGTTGGTCTCCCCTTTCGGCAACTTCAAACTTTTTTGGCCTCCCACTTATTTTGCCCAGCCGCCCACCAAGTATTTTTGAACGATCCCTAAAATAGAAAGACCCTTTGTAAATAATTATATAAAAATGATACAGATTTAATTGAGTATAATTCGGTATGAGTATACGGGAATTTGGTAAAATTTCAACAACAAAAACTTAACCCTAACCATACCCCCTGCTTTTTCCACATATTGGTTTCTTTTTTAGAGTCGCGGGCGAAAACTGAATAAAGCCCTCGGGATTTGAGCTACAGACTTCTGCCGTTTGGGGTAGGGCACAGGATTCTGCAACACGCCACAGGTGTCAGAGTACCAAATAAATTGCCTGGGTCCAATCGAAAAACTTCCATGTGGCGTTACACAAACAAGCTACGTTGTGCTAGTGGTATTTTGTGGTATATGGTAGGGTTTAAGGGTTATATACAAAATATTGTACCTTTACCTGAAATCGAAATCGTTTTTTAAAGGAAGTTTTGTTTAAGGTTGAGGGGGCATAAAACCATGTGACTAGAAAACTTGAGCTAAGTATTAGGGTAGGGTAAGGTCACGAGTTTACCGCGTTGCTGAAACGCGGAACGTCATTTTGATGAAAAGAAGGGGAAAAATGCACAAAAAACATCCAAAACACAAAATTTATAAATATTAAAAAAACCCGATACGTAATAAAACAAAA
>CM069441.1:54045503-54142040 GCA_035610835.1 Ophiura sarsii
TTTCTCAGATATACCGATTATTGTTTACACTAGAACGTTTTTTATCAGCTTGACCTAGGCCTAAGTTTTGGGGGAAATTATAGTTTGATCATTTTTCGAAAGATTATAGATGTTGTGACCGGTGACGTCATGTATTTACAAATGGGACACCGGTGTTGATTCCCTCCAGGCAGAATATACAGTAAAGTTAATGAAGACAACATGAAATTTCTTTCTAATGAATTGTAAAACTCATTTTTTATTTTTTTTGTGTGTGAAATGCGATAGCTTATAGCATTCCTAAGCAAGTTTAAAGATAGTTTTGATAACAATTTGCTGTGACACCACAATCTAGTTAGAAAACCTGATCTGGCCTATGTAAACTATATGAACTCTTGCCCGGTGTGTTTTGTCTCAAATCAGCAGAGGGCGTCCTAAATGTAAACAACGGTCACCTCATCTATAGGGCAACCTTTGAGTTCCTTGAATAAAAACACACCCGCAACACGCATGTTATGTAATTGAATATGATGATAGCGATACAATAGGCAGTTTCTGGTCCCTTCATTTGGATGTCCCTGGTTTAGGCAAGCTTCATATATCTGAGAAAATTGCTTACTTTTTCAGTCAAAAATATTGTTCTTATGGGTTAAAAGAATATGCCCGAGTTCGTTCATTTGTGTGCAGGTTTGTTGACACGACCTGGTCTCCCTAAAAACTAACAAATATATAGTTAGTTTACAAGGCTTTATAATCTGATCATATGTGTCAGTTTAAGATTAAACTCGGAAACTATATTCATGAATAAGTATATTTGAAAACACTCAACATGCTCAGAACGCTAAATAAATCTTTGATAATCTTAAACTATTTTGTCAGTGTTATTGTGATTTATTCCGTAATGAGGGCGCTATACGGAATAAAGCTATAAATATCGGATAGCCTAAATTCTTAAACTACTAGTATTTTGTCAGTGTTATCATGGTTATTGCGCTTTATTCCGTAATGAAGGCGCCGTACGGAATTAAGCTAATCTGATACATATGATCAGATTATGAAACATTGGGACTACTAGTACTAGTCTACTTTTTTCTAGATGTCAGATACATAATAGTATACAGAAATGGATTGAGTGCTGAATTAATTGGCAATACAAATGCAACGATCCATGCATACATCACTGGATTGACCGAAAACACATTACACTGGGCAAGTATGCATACTGTTAACAATGGGACCCAGCAACAGAAGTTTGAAAATACAATGACAGACATTTTGACTGCCATACCTATTTCACGTATTTGATCGTTCTTGCGCCCAGCTAACATTGAAGATGCTTTTGCGGTTGAAAAAATGCGTATGTACAAAAACGCAACCAAAATGAAACAAATAAGGTTAACGACAATAAAAAGAATCATGGAATAATAAGTTGCCAGTTGAGTTCCAACTATTTTTGAGACAGAATGGCTAATATATGTTAAGATTTGCTTCTTGGTAACACTATATGTTAAGCTTGGGGGTCCCTCCGACTCGTCACCTAACCCTTCACCACTAGAACTTCCACCTCCCAAACATCCACCCGCTAATCCCCCACCTCCCATACTTCCACCCGCTAAGCCACTGCCTCCCATACTTCCACCCGCTAAGCCCCCGCCTCCCATACTTCCACCCGCTAAGCCTCCGCCTCCCATACTTCCACCCGCTAATCCCCCACCTCCCATACTTCCACCCGCTAAGCCACCGCCTCCCATACTTCCACCCGCTAACCCACCACCGCCCGTACTTCCACCCGCTAAGCCTCCGCCTCCCATACTTCCACCCGCTAAGCCACCGCCTCCGATGCTTCCACCCGCTAAGCCACCGCCTCCCATACTTCCACCCGCTAAGCCACCGCCTCCGATGCTTCCACCCGCTAAGCCACCGCCTCCCATACTTCCACCCGCTAAGCCACTGCCTCCGATACTTCCACCCGCTAAGCCCCCACCGCCTCCCATACTTCCACCCGCTAAGCCTCCGCCTCCCATACTTCCACCCGCTAAGCCCCCACCGCCCATACTTCCACCCGCTAAGCTACCGCCTCCCATACTTCCACCCGCCAAGCCCGTCGCCAAGCCTCCATCTCCCATACTTCCACCCGCTAACCCATATAGAGAGGATGAAATCTCATCACGATCTCTAGATATTTCCACAACATTGGTATTAATTGTAACAACAGGGCGCCGAACCATTGGAATACCAACGCAAACTTCAGATATCTGAAAAACATCTGGAAATCTGTCTGAAAATCCAATGGGCGTCACACTTAATATCAGTCCGATAGTCCAGATAAAAAACAAACTAATTTTTGTCGACCTCGGCCCGAGACGATTCATATCAAAAGGGTTCCTTACGCCTTTAAATCGGTCAATGATAATCAAAGTGACTATGATAATAGATACTTCACTTGACAGAATTGAAAGTATGCCGGCCAATTTACACATAGGGCCTCTCCTCCATAAGTCCATATACGATGGAAAAAACTCTGCATAATATTGATTCGCTGATGCCAACATTAGCATGTTAATACCCATTAAAAAGTCTGATAGGGATAAGTGTAAAATAAGTAATGATTGTACGGTACGTTTCTTTTCATGATAACGCGTGTAAAACACCAAACTATTACATGAAATGGCAAATATACCAAGAAACCACATTGACCCCTGCAGGAAATAACCGTCCAGCATACGCTGACATGTAAGATACACCGACCGGGAATTTCGAGAAATGCATCTAGAATTGTCCACAAAACAACATGTTGCACTCTCATCAACCAATATCATAGAGGTGTTAAGCCCAGTGAAAGATGATTTCGTAACTAACAATAATTCGTTGTATCGAAGGTCTATCACATCTAGAGTGTTGGATGCTAACATTTTACCATCTATACTTTGTATGGAGTTGTATGAAGCGTTGATTATTGTAAGATTTGGACAGTTGTCAAAAAACCCGAATGGTAAATGAACAATTTTGTTTTCATCAATATCGAGGTTTCGGAGACTGTACAAACCAGTGAAAGAACCAACACGCAGTATTGATAATTGATTATTCGATAAGACTAGCGTACTGAGGCTTGATTGGTTTCGGAACAAACCTGGTGTTATATCATGCACAAGGTTACTGCCCAAATTAAGTAACTGCAAGTTAAGCAAATATTCGAAGATTTTGATTGGTAGCGCATTCAAGATATTGCAGTGCATGTAGAGGATTGTTAGATTGGTTATATATTTAAAAACATTTTGGTCTAATTTTGAGAGTTTATTACCGCTTGTATCAAGTGCCTCTAAGCTGGTAAGGAAAGTCAGCGATGGTAACTGCACGAGTTCATTGTTTGAGATGTTCAGAAATAATAATTTAAACAATGTTTGGAACATTTCAGTAGGTAACTCAGTGATATTGTTTTCGCTTATATCCAAAAACTTCAACAATGTCACATTTTCAAATATATAAGGTGGAAAGGTCGACAAGTGATTAGAATTGAGTTTAAGGTCAATTAATCCTGTAACGGAATTAAATGCATTTTCAGACAGCGGTGACAAGTTATTATTCTGAACATTCAACGTACGCAATCTCTTAGACGTCTCAAAAATATCTATCTGTAATTCAGTGAGTTGGTTATCATTAAGAAGAAGCTCGTTCAATTGAATCAGAGAATTAATTACACTACCAGGTACATGTAGTTCTTGTAGAAAGTTATAGCCGAGATCAATGGATAGCAATCGAACAGTGAAATTGAAAATACTCCAAGGTAACGAAGTCAACAGGTTTCTGCTTACGTCTAAAATCATGAGCCGAACAAGTGAATCAAATACGCCAGGAGGCAATACGGTCAGGCTATTTCTGCTTAGGTTTAATGATCGCAAAACATTCTCACCAAACATTCGGGTACGAATCGAAGTTATACTATTGTTACTTAGATCTAGCTCTGACAAATAATGGAGTTTGTAACATAAATCCGGAGGCAATGCTGTTAAATGATTGCCGGTAAGGGTTATTATTCTTACACCAAGACACGGATCAAAAACACCGTTGGGTAATGTGATAAGATTATTGTTCTCAAGTTTCATATAAAATAATAATACCAGTCCATTGAATATTCCATTAGGTAATGAGATCAACCTATTGTTGTTTAAGTATAGCCAGGTTAATCTAATCAAATTATGAAATATATCAACAGGCAATGTTGTAAGCTGATTTTCAAAAAGGTCAAGTGAATTGAGTCTTAACATTTCATGAAATGCACCACTCGCCAACGAAGATATATTATTGTGTCTTAGGGACAGGATATACACTTGCGTTGTTCGATTAAACACATTCAGAGGTAGGACAGATATACGGTTTGAATCAAGTTTGAGTCCCTCTAGAGAAATAAGTGTATCAAATATTCCCGCGGGTAGTGAAGTCAATTGATTGTGTCCAAGCCATAGATGCATCAACTGGACCAATGAATCGAATAAACCAGGAGGTAGGGACAAAATCATGTTGTAACGAAGGTCTAGACGTGTCAACTTAAGCAGTGCATCAAACGCACCTGGAGACAATAACGTTAGGCTATTGTTATCTATCGAAAGTTGATCCAACTGAACAAGTCCATTAAAGGTACCATTATGCAGAGATACTATCTGATTGTTTTGAAGGTCTAAAGAAAGCATATTCTGCATGGTGAGAAACACACCTGTAGGAATTGACGATAATTGATTCACTTCAAGGTTAAGATTCTCCAATTTCATAAATGCATCAAATATGCCTTTGGGCAGTGAGTTCAAAGCATTGTTTCTCATACTAAGCGATTTCAAACCAGTCAATCCTTCAAATGTACCTTTATGTAAGGTAGTTAGAGTAGAGAGGATATTTAATGATTCCAGTTGACCAAGTGGTTTAAATACACCCGATTGCAATTGAACCATTCCAATGTCTCTCAGATTCAATCGTTTTAACCGAACCAAACCGTCAAATATACCTTTAGGTATGTCGCTCATATTATCTTCTAGGTTGAGTGTCCTTAAGTTAACTAAAGTTTGAAAAACACCCACAGACAATAATGTTAGTCGAATACCTTTAATTGAAAGCGATTCTAACTCAACCACGTTACTTAAAACACCAGTAACTAGGGAGAGCTCACCATCTCCAGTAAATTTCAGATCCTGTAATTTCGCATGTCTGTCAAAGATTCCATCTGGCAGGGAGGTTATCTGGTTGTTTGAGAGGTCTAGCCAGCGTAGTTCGATTAGTGAATCAAAGATACCTCGAGGTAATGGCCCGAGAAGATTTGAATCAATCGACAGAGTCTTCAAGTGTTTAAGTGCCGCAAATACACCTGCAGGCAACGTGGTCAACCGATTATGTGACAGAACAAGTGAGTCTAAATTAACTGTTGTAGCAAATACGTCTCTAGGTAAACTCGCGAGTCGATTAAAATGCAAGGCAATGTACGTTAACTGTTCCAAATCACGAAAACATGCGGACGTGATATTTGTTAGACCTAACTCAATTGATAGGGCTCTTATATAGGGAGCATACACAATAAGTATAATTTCGTTGTCTTCGTCACATATTTTGGTTAATTCCCCAAAGCTAAGTGTGCAAGTACACCATTCCGGACAATCTACCGAGGGTTGTATTGAATTGTAATAACCTGTGTATGCTCTCACGATACTAGTGTAATAGGAGGTATTACATCTTGGACGGGCGTTATGTTCATATAATGATACGTTATCCGAACAATGGCTATCATTAAGGCTTAATCCATACACTTTCAGATTAACGTGCATATTCCTGAAATGCAACTTATACACGTCGTATGGTAAATATGCAGTACAGTGATCTTGATCCGTAAGAAAGGAAACATATTTCTTATGACATGACTCAAGGCTCTCTACGTATAAATAGGATAGTGCATCATTGTTACGTGGTAGCTCTAGAGCGATGCAATTAACGTCTCTAAAATATACATCGATACTACACGAGATCTTTTCTCTCGGCACTGTGGCAGCTTTATCAGTAACATTAACAGTAATATTTCGCACTACATCGATGATTTCCTTTTCTACGATATTAGCTGTAATAGTGGTCACTTCAGTTGTTATATCGATACTGTTGGTATCACATATACGTTGTGGGTTATCCCCCAACACTGTTGCATAATGTATGCACAAAAGAATGGCATATACATGGAACATGCTGGAAATCATTTTTACATCTATTATCATACTAGGGTATCAAATACTAATAGTACTCAAGTATCCTTAATTTGTTTATGTAGAAAGTCTGATTGTTACACTATTATATTCTGTAATATTTTATTCCATTCAATACAAAGTTCTCAATTAAATGGCTCTCGAAAGACATGAAATGGTTTATATCAGACGGTTTAATACAAATGCGTCAGTTAGAAACTCGTCCTCAGAACATACCTCTGAACGATCCACTCCGTTCCGTTCCGTTTCTACGGCTAATCACACAGATGAACATTACTAATCATTGAAAGTCACAACTTACGCTAAAACTTTATAACTCCTTACCACATCATTGTTCTACCATTAAAAACAAACAACAACTCAAAGAGTCTTTAAGTTCTCCCTCACCGTGTTCTTCTTTGCATATCTATCAATGTAGAGCCAAAACATTCTGTAAAATAAAAACAGCGGAAAACATTTATAAATCATACATAGATGGTCATTGACGTTAGCATCAGCTACGAAAGGTGCTCACTCCCCCTAGGACAGTTGTATTTCAACGTGCATTATCCTATAGACCATTTCAAATTGAGATCGGAAATCTTCGGAAAAACAGGTCACGTGGAGTAGGTGCGTTGCGCGTTCTTCACAACAGTTGATCGCATTTACAGCATTGCCCTAGTTGGTTGTCCGTCTAGTGATTTACTAATTACTATGTTTACATACACGCGTGCACACATGAGAAGTAAAACGTAGAACGAGACTATTTTGTTTTTATCAACAAAGGCGTTGAAGGGCGGCAAATTCCAAATGTATCGAGCAGACGGTAAAAAGTGAAAACATTACCCCAAATCTCTTTCATCTCACCGTTTTTGTTACTGACATGCCGCAATAATCAACTTTGTGAGGATACAATCTATCACCAACACCAGCGCAATCTACCACACGGGCAGACGGGTGAAAAACATGTTTGTTTTTCTCCGGCACATGGGCATGACCTGTGAGCTGACTGCTGACAGGTCATGTAACTGAGCGTCAAATCACTCGGCTAATCGGAAGCATTCGGAACCGATCGTATATTTTCGGATTTGAAATGGTCTATCATATTCGCAAAGACGAGGAGTGATTACTCTTTTACCTAAGAACAAAGAACCTCTTTAAAATAAATGGTGTACAATCACACTAATTAAAAACAGATTATAAGTTGGCCTCAAAAGTTATTGCTCAGCGAATCAAAAAAGTATTACCTAATATCATTCATATAGTGACCAAACTGGGTTTAAGGATCTATGGTTTATGAAAGGAAGATATATTGGAGAAACTATAAGAAAAACCATAGATATAATTGATTATGCTAAAAATCATAAAAAGTTGGTACGATTTTTTCAATTGAAAAAGCATTTGACAAAGAAGAATGGGATTTTTAAATCAAGGTTCTAAAGCGTTAGCCTATGGTTTTGGGGAGGATTTGTGTAAATGGATCAAATTATTGTATACCGACACTGAGAACTGTATAATAAGTCAGGGTTGCACAAAGTTGTTTCTTCCCCAGGAGCAAGGTTTTGAGCTTAACATTTCCCCACCTATACTTACAGGTTTGATAAAAATCAGATTACAATATTGGATTAGAATTTTTATTAGGGGAGCATGAACCAAAAATGATTTGCGCGAAGCATGCAGATTTTTGTGTGGCATTTTACGCTAAAATGGTCAAATGTTGTCTAATTTAGTATGAAAATCTGTACGAAACGCGAAAAAATGGCCTTTTTATGCTAAAATTGTCAATTTTTTTCTAATTTTAACTAAATATAATATTTTTGAGGGGGTGGGGCCACAAAAATATCTTTTGGGGAAATGCCCTCCCCTTCCCCCCTGTAGTGTCGCCACTATGGGGAAAAGCAATAAAACAATAAACACGTTAGTATACCTGCAACCACAGCTCATAAGCCAAATTTTGCATTTTTTCTCTTCATCATTTTCCCCCCTTTTCCTTAATACTTTTTCTTTTTCCACTTGGCATTATTTCCCCAATTCTGCTCATTATTTCCCGGGAGCGGTGCTCCCTGCTCCCGCACTTTGTGCAACCCTGTTAAATAAGTAATAGTTATTCTTCCAATTATTTAAAAATTCATCGTGGAGCCCGGCAGGGTGACCCTCTGAGCCCCTATTTGTTTATATAGGTTGCAGAAATCTTAGGAAATGCCATAAGGAATGATGTTACTATAAAAGGATTTCAGATCAACGGTATTGAAACTAAAATCAGTCAATATGATGGAACAAAGGAATAATTGTTAAATGTAATTGACAAACCTAATATGCTCAAAAGCTGCTCTGGACTATGTATAAATTATGACAAGTTTGAAATTATAAAACTCTAAGAAGTGATGACAATATTTCTGATATACCAACCAAGCTTAGGTGGAATGTAGACAATTTTAAATCGCTTGGTATATGGTGATTAGGCCTATATATGAAGAAAAGTTGAAACAAATACAACATTGTAAATAATGGTCTATGAGAAATATATCTATTCAAGGTATAAAGATTGTATTAGTAAAAACTCTAGCCTTCCCTAAATTAACGTATGTATGTATCAACAGTCCTTCCTAATCCAAGCAAAAATGTATCAAAAGAACAGAAAATGAACTATTTGGATTTATTGGGAAAATTAAAAGGAACATATCATACCACCCTTATGAGCAAGGAGTATAAAAATGAATGACTATGTATCATTTTGTCATGCTCTAAAAATGTCTTGGGATAAAAAGATCGATGAATGGTTGTCATGCGCTAAAAATGTCTCGGATAATAAGATTGAATGATGAAAACAACAATGGCTTATGAAGAAATTGATAAACAAAATCAAAACAATTCTTCTCCTTTTCTTGGAAATATTTTGGAAACATGGCATCATTATTCATTTATGAAACCAGATTCTGCACTTGCTTGTACAATCTGCAGAACACAAGATCAACGTGTGAAATGATTATAAACCCATCCCTAAAGCATTATGCAATAATTCAAAAATGTAAAACTCAATTAAGTTAAAACGCGGATACAAAACCATTCAGGGGAGATGAAATGAGAGGATTTTGAGGAGACGGTCTTGGCGGCGGCGGGATTTGAACTCGGGTCTATCATTCTGGGAGTCTCTGCCCTAGTTCACTTCGCTGTGACAGATCGCGCTCCCATTTTCCAGTTCGCATAAATCGCCCGTACGCGTCGTGTTCGCCCATTGAGATAGACCAAGAAAACCCACGCTATAGCAGCAAAGATTTTCAATAAGGTTTCGTTATTTTCAAGGTTATAAATACACGATTTCGTGCCTGGTTCCTCCAGTCCCGGGATCAATTTCATTTAGTACTACGCCAACATCGCTTACAAATTATAAACAGTTATCATGAATATATTTGATATGTACATACATTTTGTTTGATTTATGTTATTTTGTTTCTGTTTTTTAACGATCAAACATTCAATAATTTTGCATGCTCTTCAAACTTCAATTCAATATGTCAACATGAATTAGTAGTTTTGTGAATGGTCACTGAGAATAAATGCCTAAACTGGATAATTATGAAAATCAACTTTACCTTATTTATAATCATTATTGATAACGTCCGTGTTGTGGAGACACCAATCAAGACGACCCTGGATTTCCAGCCAAATTGTTAAATAAACTAAGCCAGTGATACGAACCAAGAACATATCATACTCGATGGATCGATGGACCAATCCCAAACGGCATGCACTTTGTACTGCTGTTCAAACTTGGGAGGGTGTACATTAGCCTATGAAGAAATGCGTAATGTTCGTTACTGCACAAAATGGTCGGTCTGAGGTGGACGGTTTCCTTGGTTATGCTCAGGCTGTTAGGCAAAGGATTCGCGGTAAACGTGGAGTTCGAAGTCGTCCACGTCCTAACATGGTCTGCCACACCTATTTCAAATTGCGTATCATTGACGGTATTATCGGTTGCAACTACCTATCACATTGACTGCCTCTGAAGAAGTATCGTTAGTATTTTGTCTAATTCCGTTTCTGATGATTTCTTTTTCTGTCAAAAGATTTGACAAAGTTGACGGCATATAAAAATAGTTTTTTTAATTTCGATCTGCTGAAACGTTGACAACTTCTACCGATCAAACTGTCAATCATCATTTCCATTTCCTGTTTTGATTCTAAAGAAGTATATTTAGTCTTTTTCTAAGTAATTAAGAAAAAACGTTTTGATGATGATTTTTTTTGCTGTCAAAAGAATTGACAAAGTTGACGGCATATCAAAATAGTAATTTTTAATTTCGAGTTGCTGAAACCAGTGACAGCTCTGAAACGTTGACAACTTCTAACGATTAAAAAGTCAATCATCATCTCCAGTTCTTCTTTTGATATCTTATGCGATCTTTTTCAAATTTTTACACATATTTTTTCTCTCTCTGATATTGAAATTTGGCTATCAGGAAAGATTCCCCTGAAATCATAAAAATCTATTTTGATTGTATTTTCAGTTAAAAACATCACAATAAATTACTAATTCATTATGGAAATCTGCTTCCAATTTAAGGAATCTTTCAACATATTTGTTTGATTTTCATCATAAAACATTGTGTTGCGGTTGTAACCGGAAACAATGTAAACGGCGTTAAAACGATGGGAAAATCATGGAATTATATTTACGAACGAAAAAAACCCACTCAGAAAACAAACTGTCTGATTTTGAAGTAATTAAGAAACATATTGCTCTGTAACTTACAAGATAGTTTCATGGTTATAAATGTAATTTGACACAGAAATTTTCGGACAAACGATTAAGCGAATTAAAAATGAATTCAACATTATCTGGAATGAGGAGTAAAAAGTGGAAATAGTAACAAATGTGTATACAAATCAAATAGCAATCATACAATTTTAAGTCACTGACACGTGCTCACGCGGTGACTCATGGTTCTCGTCGGATCCATAACATACCTAAACATGAACCACTCACGCCCAAAACCGAAATACCCACAAACCGCGAAACCCAAGGACTGCGAAACCCAACGACTGCGAAACTCGAGAACCGCTTCTTTAGCTGTAATTATTACGCTACACAGAGGCTGCGTGTAGAAAGTGCAAAGGCAAAATGAACGGACTATGTTTTGGTGTTTGACACATACTTTGATATATATTCAGTCAATCTTCACTTAATAGGCCTATTTTTATAATTCTATAATTTTTTGTATGACCTATTATAGTTTTGGAGTAATGAGCATTATTTATTACCTGTTCAACAATTCCCCCATACCTTAAGGGCAGTGTCAACCCGGCACTTGTTTCAAAAATTGAATTTCATATTTCTCTATTATTTAATACTTTTATATGTATTCCATCATTACCATCATAAGTTACTAATCGGAAGCGATTATTTCCCGTTTATTTGGGTGATTTTAAATTGTTGTTTTGGTAAGTTTGAGTCAGGAAAAGGCGCATAGTTATTTGGCGGGAATTTAAGCGGAGTTCCGCGCTTTTCAAATGCTGCGACAGCTGTTCGATCATTGCGTCGCGCGCTGAAACTTCCCGCGCGTAATACTAGACGCGCCGCTTAATATCCGCGACGTAGACGCGAAAAACAAAAGAGCGCAAAACAATGTCTAAAATGTAAACAAAGGCCAATCTTACGATCATTTAAATTTCAGTTTTCTTCCAATTTCTTCACATTGTGACAATATAAATTGAATCTGATAGTTTATTATGATTGTTCATAATAGTATACTCGCGTTTTAGGTCACACGCCCGTGTGTTCCGTGAACATTTAGCTTTAAATGGTGGAAAATGTCAATATTCTTACTAAATCGATGTTTTCTAGAAGTTCAAATTTGAAGGAATTTTACGAATTTTCAGACAACATAACTAAAAATATATCAAACTATCAGGTAAGCTTTTACTACCATTGTGTTCAGCGCTAGGAGGCAATTTTTTATTTTTTCGATTATGGATTTTAAACTCGAGATATGCATCCATTTCTAGCGAAATGTACGCAAAAAAACACGACTTTTACACTTTTCCGATGTTTTTAGCAATATTTCCAAAACCAAGCTTTATTTTGGAAAAAGAAAAAATTGCCTCCTAGACAAAATTGTTTTGTTTACAAAAACGTATATTAGAACAAATTACCATTTTTTATTTTATAGTTATGCTGTCTGAAAAATTTGGGGTAAAAAAATGGCTTTTTGGTTCATTTCTCAAAATTTAGTTTATTTGGTATCACATTGATATCACCATCGGCTTTCTTATCAAATTTCCTTTCTAAAAATGTATACTTTTATGTACTTTTATTCAATATTCTCAAACTTAGAAGCAAAAGTTGATCATCAAAATAATAGGGTTGACACTTCCCTTAAGTACAGTGGAAAAGCGTTGTTGATTTGAGTTAAACAACGCTGCTATGGGTAACCATCGCGCCGATCGATCCGCACCACGCGGATAATGTTTTCACGCGATACGTGATCTTGAGCCGCAATGTGTATTGTTTTTGGAATGACCATGCCAACTGTTTTTATCGAGTTTTGAAACTTACAGGAACTTAATTATAGGTTAGTTTGGCAATTTCAGTTTTTGAAAATTGAATTGTTAAAAATGAAGTAGACCTGCATTAAAATGTGTTCTAATTTGCATTGTCTATTTATGAAATGGCTATCACGAGGTCAACTGTGACTACGAAGCCGTATCGCTACGGGTGAGTACTTCCGGGTCGCTGTTTGTGGGTTAGAAAAACAACGGCTTTTTGCGTGGCTGCATACTGACTGTTTCTGTCGGTCTCAATCACACTGGGTATCAATCTTGTCTCTAGGTTAGCGCTGTTTCCCGTAGCTACGCCACTGAGCTCGCGTCTCGTTTTGAAACCCAGAATTACCAATGGGGGGTCCCTTACATGAAGCTAGAAGATCATCCCTCTTCCCTCTTATGCGACCTGTAACACCTTTTGTGGATTGCTTATGGTTAGGACCATACCGCGATATGTCGTTTGGGGACTGGGGTAGAGGGGGTATGTGAACCCGATATGAGATTTTTTAAGTAAGAGTGCCTGAAAAGTTGCCGATCAAGATTGTAAGTGTTCAACTGAAGGAATTCGGTAGAGAGTAGGTGCCTCACTCTTAAAATTCATGAGTTGACCCACAGGGTTGACCACCTCCATGTGATCAATAGCTGAATTCCTATTTTCCTCTCCCATTATCTTACCCTTTTCTGGCTGCTTTAATACCAATCCTGGTTATATCCAATCCAAGGTACAAAAAAAATTGTATTAGAAGCTTAGTGGATGATTTTATTCATGTCAGACAGTGTTGAACAATATCATATTGATTGCCAGCTTTTTGATTAATAAAAAGATCTTCAATGCCTTTTCCCATGGCAAAATTCAAAAGGGTATTTTCCTTTGGTGTTACATATTTTTTAAATATCACTCTATCAAATGTAGCTAATACCTGAACACTTTTCACGTGGCAGGCGTCTGTTGCAAACATTTATTTTTCCGCTAGAGGCTTAACTGTGATTGAGTGTACTTAACTTTTGTCCAGAATGAAGGCGTGACGATAAAGCTGTTACCTCAATTTTGTGTGTGTCATATTCTCACCATAACTAAACCAATGCCGGTATTAAAACAATGTTATGTAGCAGTCCACTGCTGAATTTGTGCACGAGTTTTTTTTAATCATTTGCACTAACATTAGGTTATCATATCAACCAATCTCAAATTAGACCAAAAATGTAAATGGTTTCATATCCCACACAATATCTTGTGCTATGGTCATGAACTCATGTCACATGAGGTTGACCTGGTCAACCTCACCCCAAAACGGTGCAACGGACATCCGTGGTGCGCAATACGTACATGACGTAAGCTCGACCTCACGGCTCTGACATGTCTGATTGATTAGCGGCCTTTGTGAATTTCCAACCATGCGCAGTAAGCTGATCGAAGTACGCCCGCATATGTCGGACTGTGGCCAGGGGAATATGTGCCGTAGGTCCATTGGTCACCCCTATAAATAGATGAAGCGGATGTATACAGGAGTGCATATATTTTCATCAGGGGAGAGGCAAGTTAATCCATGGTTGGTTGCACTTCTTCATCACTGTCAATGAATGTTGTACCATTCTAAACATTTTGGCTTCCTCTCCTTTTGTCCCGAATAATACTACCAACATCAGTACGTAAAGACGTCAAGGTAGATGTCAGATTAGCTTCAATCGATGTCAATTCTTCCTTCTGGTATTCCATCAGATTCATGACAGATTCCAGATTATCCCCATCAACCTGCATGAAAATTATTTACATATCTCGATTTACATGGTCTGAAATATCGAGCTGGCGTAAGAGAGCTAAAGAGTAACGTCTTGGTCTTGGTCTTAACAATCAACAATACGGGTGCAAAGGAGGTAAGGTATTTATTTGAGAATATTTTAATTACCCAATTCTCATTTTGAAAAATAAACAGATGTCAAATAAAATGGAGATGTTAACGAGCCTTTAATTTTGTTATCAACTTGAAATTGTTATATTCCTAAAGGTACACATTATGCTACTATTGTCAGATCGTGCGTTTGCTGGGACGTTTCTTTATGGTTAGCCACGTTATAATAAAACACCAACCTTTTCATATGACTGCCTCAATACCGTCAACTGTTTTCTAACTGGTTTAACATTTTGAAAGAAGGTCTTAAGAACTTTTCCAAATTCTGCTGCATCAGATGGCGGTGGTGGTGGTTTGTTGAAAGCTTCTTTCGGAACAGAGGGTGGTGGTTTGGTCGGGCCCTCTTCAGAACTCGTTAACAATATATGGACGTCTATTGTTAAGAATGTGAAGATATGATTTCATTAATTACAGAGGTATTATTATTAGAGCAAATTTTTATATTTTATATCGAACAATACACAGACCATGCATTCAATCATACACTTTCCCATTCGAGTGTCCAGAAGGGCGAGTTTCCAGAAACCATTCAACCCGGGACTTACACCGATCTGTTAAGGCAAAGTTAGACGAACTTTATATTATTTTGAAATCTTAAAACCTGGAGAGGGGAGCTTTAGACCACCTGATTCTACCTGTTATTGACATTGCAGGCGAGGCAGGCTATCGCTTGATTCAGTATCTGAAAACACACACCACCTTACCTGCACTATGGCGTTTCTTTAACGCATCGCCCTCTTTTTTCGGTTTCAATCTGAGTGGTCCCTGGTCCGAAGCTGCCCGTGTTATCAATGCATCCCTGCCAGTGCCAGCATCTAGTGAATGACGCAGTCTAATGTTAGCTTTCATAACAAGTTCATTTTCTTTTACGAGTGTCTCGTTTAAGAGGGATTGACGGCGTAAACCTTCTTTCAACTGAGCAAGTTCGATTTCTTTCTCCGCCTTTAACATGAAAACAAAAATTAGATTGAACAAAGAAACATTATCTCCATACGCTTTTAATTTGTAATTCGAGGCAATGTTTTAAAATTGTAAAATTCAAGCAATCTGGTTATATAGGTAGCGATTGGGTATGAAATTAGAAATTTTCTTTAACTTTGCTATAAACCACATTCAATAAAGTTCACCACAGTGAATGGAGTGCAAGGTCCTTTGCGCCTACCGTCATACCGTATTTGGATGAATGGATGATAAGGAAAACTATCATGAATTACCCGTTATTAGACGAACCCTCAATACGGAAACCTGACATGGAGCACATACACCAAACCCACCCAAACAAGGTCTCTCCCCCACTAAATGCGGAAGATATACATGGGAAACAATTTGCCCGAACGGGGGAAGCAGCTGCTCCAACCCCAGTCCAGATCAGCTGAGACAATGTAATGGCGACAGACAGACTGATTGTCCCAAATGACCAGACTGAAGTGGAAGCATGATGGGGCCTACGAGATGGAAGCAATGAGACACTGTTGACCCCCATGTAGAGTGAAGTGCACATGTAAAAGTGGCATTTCCACCAAATCAAATGAGGGCGCTATTTATGAGTTACCAGAGGGTGTCACACACAAGGCTATATTACCTGGTTTAAGATGTGTACCTCTTGGCTAGTGCATTAAAATCAGTTAATAAAACTCAACTTCCACTTAAACCATTTGACGATTTTAAATGGCAAAAAGATGATAACGAAATCAAAAATCACTATACTCTATTTGGCTTCCTCTGGACAGTGACGTAACCTAACAGGCGCAGCCTTTACGCACGCGTATGTATCTTCCATCTTTGAACGCTCGTGTACGCCAGCGCCTCCAGTAGGCGCGCGAGTTAGGAGCTGCAATTAGTAGAAAACGCAGTCACGTCACTGTCTCGTGATGGCCAAATATACTTTTTTTTAAAGTTTTAAATTGGTGTCAAAACCGAAATGCCCCTTTTAGCCCTTTGATACTTCGTCAGACCTACCAATATATCATTAGATTCAGGTTCTGTGCTTGTATCCTCGAGCGAGATGGTTGGTATTGTATCTTGTAGTTCCTGTTTCATCAGCTGACCATCAGAATCGCTACCAACTATATAAACAGAAACAATATGGATATTTTAAACATGCAGGCCTATTTACACGGGTATGGTATGATGGTCACACTTTTTTTTTAATGACGCCACTCCTCCCCCACCCCAATTCAGACGTTGATTATTTGTATGACCCTCCCCCAACACACACACATACAAATAATGTTCGAAGGCCTATCAGTTAAGGGTTTTTAGGGAAACAGTTGATGCCGAAGTTTAGGGTGGACGAGTCCAATTTGTGTTTTACCAAGTTGAAACATCTAGAAAAAATTCGCAAAAATGAAAGAAAATAATTACAATTTTGTTTTGACCCCTTCCCTATTAGGTGTTCATTACAATCGCAATAGCTGCGTACCAAGTGCGTTCCAATCAAATCAATCGTTAGATGATAACGCGCACGCCGAGCGCAGGTTACTACCAATTGCGCGAAAGTACTGCGCCAAAGTGTTCGATTGTATTGCTCAATGACCGACCAATTAAATTAAAGCCTCACGCCCCTAAACTGAATATTCAATGAGTTATGAGGAAACACGATTAAAGCTTATTTCTGATTGGTTGAATGATAAAAATATTAATGAGGGGATGACCGGATGACCCGACTTGGATTGTTTCAATAACTAAGAAGGGGTGAAAAAAAAATATACAGACAACTAAGGGAGCACATCAAAACTCGCCCGCGCGGCAACCGCCGGTTCCGCCCGGTTAGACCACATATCATTGTTTAGAACAATAGAAACCGACTGCAACCGCAGGGAACCCCACGGAACCGGCGGTTGCCGGGCGGTCGAGTTTTGATGTGCTCCCTAATTAGTTATAATCGCAATTATATCGGTACAAATCAACGATTTGGATAAAATATGAATCTTTTTCAGATGAATGAGAATAATGACTGCGTAACAACTGTTTTCGTAAATTTGTTTTGAAATCCGCGGTTGTTGTTCTGGTCATTCGGAATTGTCCCGCAGGGGCGCAGCAATTCCTCAGACCAGAACAAAAACCTCTGATTTCAAAACAAATTCACGAAAACGGTTGATATGCAGTCATTATTCTCTAATTAATTTCATGACCCCCATTTTCCATGTAAAAAACCCCTATGACCCCAAGATATTTGGGACCGCCCCCCCCTACCTAAGAAAATTACAGCCCCTAAATGTTCAAACAATCTTAGACAATATTGTTGTGAACACCATTGCGCGTGTTGATACAAAACTCTCCTCTTCCCCCTGTGTGGGTCACGGGATACTGGATTAACATTGCCCATTGGGGTCGAGAAAAGGCTTCAAGCTTTCCCTCAAAGACAGCTATTTTTTCATTCTTAAACAGCTAAGAATGTTTAAGCAATTTTGATTGGTTCTCAGAGAAATCGGTGACATTTATATGAGTCGAGCAAGGCGTACATTAATTAGCCTGACCACCCTCGCGTATAGCGCGGTAATTTAGTTTAGTTAGTAACGCGCACTTCTTCAGTGCGTCTACTGCGATTTTTCTTGCGTGCTTATGCAGCGCATTACGCCGACGCATGGCGTACTCACCGCACGGGATTGGACAACATAACACGTGTACGGTCTAAAAACAATGCCTTTATTCTCTAAATAGATCATATTTTGCGGGAAAAGGGAACATATTAAAGTTGACTCATTAACAAGGTGTTTTAACTAAATTATGATCACGATATTGTAGATGATGCATGTTCTAACCATGTATTTCGGCAATGGTTAAATAAAGCAAGATAACTTACTTTGTGTACCCCAAAACTCAATGACAAGAGCGTGCGTCTGGAGATATAATAGAAAATCGTCTGTCACTTTTTTGATGGTGATTTGCTTTCGAAAACCAAACTGTCCGCTGGCCATGTGCCATGCTGTCTTTGTAGTAAACGGCTCTGGACAGCCATAGAAATTAAACCTAATGGAAAACGAACAACAAGAATTTGTTAAAATTGGGGTAACGGCCGATATGGGCAGTTTCTCGATGGATCGCTCATAAAACGTCACGGAAAATATACTTTTCGAGTGATATCGAGGGCCAAACACATTTGAAGATACCGGTTTGGTCCTGACACATTTTAGAGCGTAGTTAATGTTTCACGTGACATTCAAGACCACTGGAGTTTAGTCTTGCACAAGACGGCGTATAAGGATATTTTCGCGTGCCTTTAACCACTTGGTCACAAAGACGGATACATCATTTGTTGCACCAATCAGAGACATTGTTATAATATATGTATCCATCCCTGATACAGATTGGAGTGAAATATTAAAAACAGTATTTGAATTGGATATGCAAATGAGTATATCTTATAATTAACCAATCATAGGTAGGTACGTAGTGCTCAGAGGGTGAAAGAGACAACAAAATCGTCCCAAATGTTAGATAATGCACTCACTTGCAATATGCGCCTCTTCTATTCTCTTCCTGAATCCATTTAAGACTGTCGTAGTTTTGTATGCCAATTATGAAATCTAATCTGCTGCCAATAATCTGTGTGGGATCCAGGATCATCCAATCATCCCCAAGAACTCTGAAATAAAATGGATTTTTTTTTCACTGAAAAGTCATGCTGATCTGAAACTACTATATACTGTACATGACAATCAAATCTTAACGTAAATAATGCTTGCTTGCTCGATTGCTCGCTTGCTCGCTTGCTCGATTGCTCGATTGCTTAATTACTCGATTGCTCGATTGCTCGATTGCTCGCTTAATTGCTTGATTGCTCGATTGCTCGCTTGCTCGCTTAAGGGAAGTGTCAACCCTATTATTTTGATGATCAACTTTTGCTTCTAAGTTTGAGAATATTGAATAAAAGTACATAAAAGTATACATTTATAGAAAGGAAATTTGATAAACCTAATCCAACCTAATTTTTTTAACCTAATCCAATATTTTTTGAAATTTTGAAAAAAAAGGGTAAAAAAAAAAAAAAAAAATCATTTTTTTCAGACTAGGTTTAAAAAAAATAAATCGTCCCTTCATTAGTATCTTAACATCATTATAAAGTGATTTTGAAATTTTTTACTCAAAATTATTTTTGTTAGCTTTGTTCAAAAAAAATTGGGTCAAAAAAGTGATTTTTGTGATTTTCTCAAAAAATGTACTTTTTTGGTCAAAATTGACGCCAAATTTGGATTCTCTGATCCATTTCCTTTCCAAAATGTATACTTTTATATGCATTTGATTAATAGTTCAATAATTACAGCACTCACAAAATTCAAAAAATCAAATCAAAAACTTCCTTAAGTCCCCCCTTAAATCACCCAAAAGAACGGGAAATAATCGCTTTCCGATTAGTAACTTATGATGGTAATGATAGAATACATATAAAAGTATAAAATAATAGAGAAATATGAAATTCAATTTTTGAAACAAGTGCCGGGCCTTAATTGCTCGATTGCTCGATTGCTCGCTTAATTACTCGCTTAATTGCTCGATTGCTCGATTGCTCGATTGCACGATTGCTCGATTGCTCGATTGCTCGATTGCTCGATTGCTCGATTTGCTCGATTGCTCGATTGCTCGATTGCACGATTGCTCGATTGCTCGATTGCTCTATTGCTCTATTAGTCGGAACGCCTCTTAGCCGAATAACCGTTAAAAGGTCAATTATTACCGAAACGAACTTCGCAATTGTGAACCGCGCACTTTCGGTACTAAAACCGAGTTAAACTCCCGCGGAATCTGAACTATCATTTCAAGAGTGATCTTGAGGTCAAATGTAAGTCTTTTTTGGAGATTAATGTCTTGAAATATTCCTAATAATACAATCTGTCTTACTAACTTATTAAAACCAGTCTCAGACATTTACAAGCAGAGTATTTCACATGGGAAGTTTGCAATTTTTTCGATATCAAAAGTGAAATGTACAAAAGTAGCGTTACATTGATCTGACAAACAGCTGTCTTAAACAGCGAAATTACAAAATTGTCACATATTCAGATAAATGAGGGTTTTAGTCATTATTATTTTCTAAATCGATTTTACGACGTGACCATTTAAGTAGATAAAAACAGATGGTAAGAGAGAGTAAAATTTGGAACCATTGGTATTTTGTCCATTGTCCATTCCTATGCGATCGCATTATATTTTGATGTTTGTGCGGATTGCAGGCTTTGTGCATAGGAGGGACATCTTTCGAGGGAAATATTTTTCAACTTATGAGCTAAATAACTGTGATATCCTTTTTATCTAACAGAATAAATGATGTTTTTGCATCATGTGGCTCTAGAAACAGAATTGATGAAGTGTTTAAATCTCACGGATATAACTAGTTTCCCTTGATAGCTCAGATGGTAAAGGTTTCGCTTGGAGAACGAGAGGTCCGGGGTTCGAAATCGATCCTTCTGCTCTGCACATTTTCATATGATTTATTTTTTTCTCGTCAAAATCATTTTTTGTGTGTGATTTATTTATGAATGTTTGGTTCATTTCTTTTTCATAAGTTAACAGATCCCCACCATTCTAGTATAAATAATCCCAAAGCAACAAACAAACCTCGGCATAGTGCTCGGGATCAGAGAGACTTTAAAGTTTTATTGTATTTCCTGGTATAAAAAGACGCGACGTATTTTTTTCATTACGGAGTCACGGACGGCCCATGATGTGACGTTTAGAAGATGGTTTGCATGACAATGTTTTGCTGCACTTACACCTAATTTTCATCATTATGCGTAATGTGTCTAGTGAAACTAATATTTGAGTGGGTGAAGGGATAACCTGAGCACAATCGCACCCAGACGGAATATCGGGTAAGAAACATGGTCATCATAAATCATCATAAAACAATCATAAATAAATTAAAAACCCAACAAAATTGATTTTGATGAGAGAAAAAAATCCGTGACATTGTGCAGGATCGAACCCCGGACCTCTCGTTCTTCAAGCGAGCGCTTTACCATCTACGCTATCAGGGAAACTAGCTATAACCGGGAGATTCAAACACTTATTGTCAAGTGCCAAATTTTGGTCACTACAATTGAGCTTCACATCGGGCTTCAAATGATGCGGCAAAAATCGTCTTAAACACTATTACTGTTTCAAACACGAAGGATATCAAACAACTCATTATAGTGTGCCACTGTATAGATGGATTTTTTACGACGTTGTATAATAAGGGATTTACGGACGTTTTCATCTAAAATTGGCTACCATTTCTTCCAGTTCATGTCAGTTTTTACGCCGATGCAGTAGCATGAAATCTCACATTTCGGGTCGTTGGTGTCTGAATATATTGATTCGATAAAACAGTATGAAGTAAAATAGATGTATGCTTCATTGTAGGTTAGTGGGTAAACGATCAGCGGTCTCCTTTTGTATATATTTCGTCCTAAATAAGTGTTAGTTATTTATAAATAGGTGATCGACTAAATTTGAATTTTTCGTGTTTACATTAGGACGCCCTCGTACCTAATAATTTGGGGTCAAATCGAACTTGCGTCCCGGCTGTATAGACGTTATTCTTAATTGCCGCACTTACGTCAAAAGAGGGCCGTGCTATCCAACTGAGCATGCTCGGAGCAATTAGTTCTCTGAAAACGAGGCTAGGGATGTAGCCGAGGCGAGAGTGATGTAGTTTTTCAATGTGGTCAACTTTGACCTGAGATTCGTCTGCGCAAGATTCATTGATACATATTCATCCCATTTCGTGCTATTTTTGACAGTTTTCTTCAGCAAAATAACATCAAAACACAACGTTAACCTGGCATAAACAAGTTATTTTACATCGGGTGAACATCATGTTTACTTGAAAGTCACATGACCACTCAAAGTCATATGATCATAACATTCGTCATACTTCTGAGCTGTTCAATATTTGACCTTATTACATTCGTGAAATAAACTTGAACGCATAAACTGTCTATTCCACTAGTTTGAAATGAAATGTTTGCTGGTAACCGACACTATATTGGAAGATGTAGAAGTTCACAGTTCATTATATTGCATTAAAAGTACGAGATTGTATGTTTATCGGCGTGACATCTAGTATGTCTCCCTCTTTCACATGAAATCGCAAATTACGAATAACGTCTATATTGCTCTATTGCTCTATAATTGCTCGATTGCTCGATTGATTGATTGATTGATTGATTGATTGATTGATTGACTTACCTGCCCTTTGCATCGCAAGGTATAATCTTGACGTTGAGTATTCCCTCGGATTTGCCTTGGTCGTTCTTTATTTCATACTCGTCGTCAATCTCCATTAAATATGAAAGGTTGATTAGCCAGACATGCGAGCTGATGGTACAAAATACAAAATACTAGTTTTAGAGAATTTGTTCAAAATACGCATTTCATTAAAACCCTTTGAACCTTGCTGAATTAATTTTACCCGTCAGTAACCCTACCCTGAGTTATTTACATTAATTATGTCTTTTTATAGTCTTATCGCACCTATCTTACACCCCCTGAACGTTTTATAGAGTGGCATACTGCCCTCTATTTTCGGTAACATATTCATCACCAATCATGACCGTAATACAATGCATCCCTGTCTACCTGAGATTCGTCTGCGCAAGATTCATTGATACATATTCATCCCATTTCGTGCTATTTTTGACAGTTTTCTTCAGCAAAATAACATCAAAACACAACGTTAACCTGGCATAAACAAGTTATTTTACATCGGGTGAACATCATGTTACTTGAAAGTCACATGACCACTCAAAGTCATATGATCAATCCATCACATGATCTGAGGCCGGTTAAAGCCGGTTTTCCGACTTTTCGGGTTATCACTTTCACGGGGAAGCCGGTTTTCCGACTTTTCGGGTTTTAAGGGTTTTAAATTTTAGATTCACAAGCTGAATAAACCAACCGCCATTTCGCTTCGTTTAGGAAAAGTATGAGCTTTGCAAACAAACAAGTTATCTTACCATCCAATATGGATTTCTTCTACAGGGTCCCAAAATGGATCATTTACCTAGAACAAAAATGTTTAAAATATAATGTTTGATGATTAGAAGAGACTTGAATTATACAGGTATACAGGGTGTCCCAGAATGATTTATACCCAGTTTGAAAAAATAATAAGAATGTAAAAAAACCAATGCAGTCCTATTCTAATGCTGGCAGTATCATGGGGAACATGTTTTCTACTTTCTCTGTCAATTTCATCACAATATTTTTACTTGTTCCAAAATGGCGTGACATTATTCGCTCACACCAAATATTGCTTAAGGGGGGACTTAAGAAAGTTTTTGATTTGATTTTTTGAATTTTGTGAGTGCTGTAATTATTAAACTATTAATCAAATGCATAAAAAAGTATACATTTTTGGAAAGGAAATGGATCAGAGAATCCAAATTTGGCGTCAATTTTGACCAAAAAAAGTAGATTTTTTTTAAAAAAAAAATTACAAAATTCATTTTTTTTTAAACAATGCTAACAAAAATAATTTTGAGTAAAAAATTGCCAAATCACTTTATAATGATGTTAAGACACTAATGAAGGGACGATTTTTTTTTTAAAAACCTAATCTAATATTTTTGAAAATTTTGACCAAAAAGTGCCAAAAAACGTGAAAAATTGATTTTCTTTATTTTTACACTTTTTTGTCTAAATATCAAAAAATATTGGATTAGGTTTTAAAAAAAATCGTCCCTTCATTAGTGTCTTAACATCATCATCAAGTGATGGGCATTTTTAACTCAAAATTATGTTTGTTAGCTTTTTGTTCAAAACAATTGGGTCAAAAAAGTCAACATTTTTGGTCTAAATTGATGCCAAATTTGGATTCTCTGATCCATTTCCTTTCCAAAAAGGTATACTTTTATATACATTTGAGTCATGGTTCAATAATTACAGCACTAACAAAATTCAACAAAAAACTTCCTTAAGTCCCCCCTTTAAAACAGTTGATATCTATTAACTTTACAGTGGAAATTAAAAGAGGATACAGCAAATTACCTTGATATCCTCCTACAAATGAAGCGTTGTGTCGAACCTGGTCAATGATTTCATGTGTTTCAAAAGAGGTGATTTTGATCAAACTTGTAATCTACCGTGTTTACAAAGGAGGCCATAAATTTTGTCACAAACGGCCGATTTTTAAAATTCAAAATTCCTAAGAAAGCTAAATATATGTAGATATGCACATTTTCCGGTATAAATCATTTTGGGACACCCTCCCCCGGACACCCTGTAAAATAATTTACGTAAATTAGAGCATAATTTCACTTTAACCAACCCTTCAAGAATACGGGGAAATATATCGACACACCAAACAGGTGGTTTTGTTGTTCATTAGCAGAGATGAAATTACAAGAATCTGACCCTTCTCATAGGAGGATCATTTTATGACGTAATTAAATCAAAAGCTTATATACCTGCTCAATTCGGTATATGCTTCATCAGGTATTTTCTTGGAATTTCCTGTAAAGATCATTCACGACAACGACACACCGGACATGGTGGTTTGTTTTTTCATAATTTGAGATGATTTGACCCGTGTCAAAATTAACAGAATCTGACCCTCATCATAGGATCATTTTATGACGTAATTCATTGTAATTAAAATCAAACTATTCTTAACAATTTCTGCAAACGACAGTACCAAAATTTCACAAAATGTTCCTTAAATGTCACAATTATTGAATTATTGGAATCACCATAAGAAATGCATTAACATAAGTACAAACATGCCGAGTATTGGTCTAGTAATTCTTGTGGTAGACTTAGAAAGTTGAGAAAGGTTTCTGATAAATCTGTTTTGTATACGGTAAAACTATAGTCGCGTGGAAAGTAAAGAACGTTACCTGCTCAATATGTAATGCTTCATGGGGGTTGTCCTGAAATGTCCTGTAAAGATCATCCACCAGATATCTTCTATTGTCAAATTTCTCCAATGACCATACCCACACCTGGTTGGTGTCAACATTCGTCACTCTTACTGCTACTTCTTTCGGTCGGTCCAGCCCTTGTGCATCATGGGTAGCTAGGTTTTTGATGAAAGGCTCACATATGATTCCCTTTTAAGTTTGAACACAAAAACTGAATTAATCTAATGCTCTTTTTATCCAACAGTAAGTTTTGTTGTAGCTCTACTGCCTTTATTGACATCTTAAAAGTTTTGGTTGGATATTCTACGCAGTGCATGGAGAAATCCTGTGTCGCCAGCTCCTGCAGCCGAAAGCAGCTCTGCAGCCGAAGGATGATGATATTGATGATAATGATGATTCTATCCATTTTGTCAGCCATTTTTACCCGTATGGTAAATAAATGACAAAAATCTATGTCACTAAAACGTAGTGAACATGAAATTATAGTTAAGATTTTCCAAGGTACCCATATTAGGTGCATAAATGTAGATGGTGAAATTATTTGATCAATGGCCAGCGAAAGCTGGCGACAGACTGGCGACGGTATCTATAATATAGACACATGATATTAAACATATGAGCTCTCATCACTGCTAACATAGTATATAATGTTATTATATTTTTATTTGCTCATATTAGGCCAAGTAAACTAATAAACGTGTTTCTCGTCCCCGCCCTCACCAATTTTTTGAAATTGTCAAATATTTTTTGTTATTTTTGTTATTTCCTCTTTAACTTTGTTTCATCAATTGGTTGTGATGAAAAGAGATGACAAGAAGTGCTTGGGTATCATTTATAAACACAGTCTACACAAGATTTCCAGGCTAGGGGTAGAGCAATGAGGAAAAAAACAAAAAATAATGATTGACGACAAAGCTTCAACAATGGGAACTTAGCACAGAAATTAATAACAAATTTGTGACAAATAACAAATAATAAGGGCCTCCCTCACTGAATTTTTAAAAAGTCAGGACGAGAAACATATTATTTTTGTTACTTGGCCTTACCCTGTTCATCTCCTTGCTAACAGCATTCACAACTTCTACCATTGGTAATACCCTGCTGAAATCTTGAAACAAGAGCCTCAGGATAGCATGCTGATGGGGTGCAGCGCTCCCCTCAACACTTCCTCCTGCTATAAGTCCGGTGTTAAGATTGCCCATCAATCCTTGGTTTTCAGCCACTTCAGATTGAAAGAAATCATAACTGTAACTGTCATTTGGAATGGTAGATTGCAAGCGCTCAGTTGACGAGCCGATGTACAGGAAAAGACTGTTGGATCCTAGAATGATGCGATCCTGCATTACAACAATATCAAGTTAACAACTTTGCTGACTATAATTATAACGCATTTATACCGTACAACTGGAGCAATGCAACGACTTTAAGTACAAATCAAAATGCATGTGTGTATGCAAGATGTGTAATAAATTATTTATTATTGACTATTAAAGTTGAAAGATTTTCATTACGGAATTCAGCCGTGTAATTCTTTAATCCTTTGACTATACATTTCGTACCTGATGGTTCAGTGCTGTTTCCATGTTCACCTCTTTTCCGTTGACCAATATGCGACTTTCTCCAACTTTAGTAACGGTGACTTTACCATCCATATTTCTTATTAAACCGTGATTAAGTTTTATGCTGTAAGGTAAGAGGAAAAACATACCTGCTGGTAAGCCGCGATGTCTTATGCATATGATTTGGATATATTATCACTTTCCACGCGGCTGTAGTATTAGTTTTACAATTATACAAAACAGATTTTTCAGAAACCTTTCCCAACTTCAAAGTCTTATCTCAAGAATTACGGAAGCAATACTAGGCAAGTTTGTACTTATTTTAATAATGAATTTATCATGGTGATTCCAAATATGGTTATGAATTTCAATAATTTGACATTTTTAAAAAAAATGTGAAAGTTTGGAACTGTCGTCTGCAAACGCCTGCCGCGTCGAAAATGTTTTAACACTTTCCACGTGAACTGATAATGGAAGCAAAAGAAATCATATTTACATGTATATAAACTCATTTTTCTATATGAGCTTAACGTAGACCTAGACAGTTTGAAACGTCATCCTTTTTCACAATTTCTTACCCTAAACCTCTGAGCTCAATTTTCTTTCCATGTTGAATAATACTAGCCCCACGTGTCTTTCCGATCATTATCTCTCCTTGTGGTAAGCTGTGTTTGATAATACCGGATAATTGAGCATCTTCATTGACATTCTGGAGGTATGGAAACTCTCGAAACGTCGCATCTTCCTATGGGAAGAGTAACAAAAAAGGACTCTGTATTTACATGGTTCTTTCCAATTTCCAAATGTGATCAAGTCCAACGAAAATACATTGTCATAACACTTTCCACGCGGCTATTTGTTTTTTTCCATTATGAAAAAAAAAAGATTTTTCAGAAACCGTTCCAACTTTCAAGGTCTATCTCAAGGATTACTGTGACCAATACTAGGCATGTTTGTACTTATTGAAATACATTTCTCATGGTGATTCCAAATATGGTAATGAATGTCAATAATCTTGACATTTTTGAAACATTTTGTGAAATTTTGAAATGTCGTCTGCAGCTGCCTGCCGCGTGGAAAGTGTTAACTATTGTTCCAAAAGTAGGCCTAATTATGAAATTGCAATGCTTACAATATTAGTAACTTCCACATTTTGCAGTACAAGATACATTATATTAGAACAATTTAGTAGGAACTCGCATTTTTTCTCAGCAAGAATAAAACATACTCTCAATCATCTCTTTCAATTATGGATATTTATCTCACACATTTGTGTATTTTGTAATACTGCAGTTGACCCTCACTTGATGTAAGTAATTAATGTTCATCAGAAAAATGAAAAATTTGACCCGATAAAAACAGGAAAGAAAAATCAATTTTCAATGCAGATACGGCTATTTATTGTGGAATAAAGCCCATCTAAAAACCGAATTGATAGAGTATTTCGCATATGGGCGAGTAAAAACGCCTTAGATACAAAAATAGGCCTACATGTTATTATATTTTAATTTAAAAAGACAAAAAACCAAAACCACAAAATCGTGAATATGATGTTTGTTTGAAAGGGAAGAAACGCTTATTTGGATGAAATTAAAATCCCGGATTATGTATAAAATGACATGAAAAATGCCAACTATTTATAGGAGATATACAAATAGCAATAAACACGAACCAAGACTGGAAACAACATTTTGTGCTACGTGTATCCAACCATCCATAATACAATTACACTGTATTCTAAATATTTACATTATATACAAATAGGTAGGTTATACCTGGAATGATATTGACAATACTTACATTAACGACTGAATGCATTTGTGACCTTTTCCACTCTTCTCTACAACAACAAAAATATCAGAAACCAAATAGGACAATACATAGCAAATTTTGTTGGCATATGTTATCATGGTTATGTTATTCCAAATGCACACGTTTTCATCGGCGTAAAAAAAGACGAAAATTAGAAGAATCATCGGCGTAAAAAGATATATTAAATTATTCATTGAATTATTTCACCATGGCTTTTAATAATTTACTTACACATTTTGAAGTCAACCTGTGATTTAAGTTTAATTGAGAGATATCTTTTTCGCCGCCACTAATTGTCTTACATGATCAGCACGACTACTAGTATCAGTGGCGTAGCTAGGTTTGTTTAATTTATATTGGGGGAGGGGGGCGGGGGGGGGGGGGGGGGGGGGGGCAAGAAATGAAAGTGAACCGACAAGATTGTCTGACTAAAATGTTCGACTTTACACTTATTTTTGCTATGATTGAGGTACAATTTAGCTCTAAACAAGCTTGTACCAACAAATATTTTGGGGGCACATGCTCGCGTAGCGCGCGAAAAATGTCCATCTGTCTATTTGTGACCATCATAATTCCTTGATTTATCTTGTCAAATGAACCGAGAGTGCCAATCTCAACCGACACGACAGTCAATATTGGGAGGCGACCCCCCCCCATCTGGCAACGCCACTGAATAGTATAACAAGATCTTCAACATGTCTTATGTGGTTACGGTCCAAGTCGACTGTGCAAATAATATTATATGTTTTTGTCCTTACCTCGCTTCGTGAAGTCGTTGCTCCCAGGTTTTGTTCATCTCTCCCATTTGCCTTTCATTTTCCACAAGTAAACTTTGAAGATCTGGAAGTGCAAGCAATCTTTCATATCAATATACGGCAGGATACTTGTGCAGCATGACATAAATTGCCCGCTTAGGAGCGCTATTAATTCGGTCTGGTAAAACCTATTGTTATCAATTACTACGAGAGGATTGCCTGGTTGTATATTTAAATTCGAGCGGTACTTCTTGCTAACTGCATGGGTGAGTTTCCAATATGTTGCAAATTACATCCACGCTCATGCGTTTAAACTACTTAATGGGCGTTGCAATACAGCCGGTTGGTTGCACACGAGAATTATGTCAAATAGCAACCAGCTTTGACGGAAGGCGAATATTGATATTTGATGCCGGTTTTTAGGGTAACAATTTATAGCGCTGCTAAGCAAGCCTTGTAGCGTAATGGTTTTGTGAAATTTAAGGGTGGGCAAATGACAATAATTGATAACCAAAAAAGTATCATTTACAAAACACCATTGTGAACGTTAAAATACCAATTTATCTTACCATAAGATCATGAGAGACTGACACATTCTTGTTTGGCATACTCGCACCGAATCAGAGATGTTATGGATTTGGATGAGTAAAATTGTGTATAGTGTGGATGAAGCTGAAATGGACGAACAACTGCTCTTTTCAAAAGATCATCTTACCGTTTGACGATGATCCTTTGTTTGTCCCAGATTTAATCAACTCCATAAGTCTGTCGTTCTCCTCTCGAAGCTCTCGAATCAGTCTCTCAGTTGGACTCTCGTTGACCACAGCCTTGTTCTGGATCTTCTTGGCTCTGTCTGCGTAGCGTAACGTGGAAAGTGTTTCTTCAAAATTGATGTCGGCTGGACTCAAGGCTGCTATCTGGAATGCGCAAGTCATGCAGAATAAGAACACCATACTTGCTTGCTAGTTGTCGGTAAGCCAGCTTGTTTTGCTTGCAGTTTTGCATGAAAGAAAATCACTTTGTTTACAAACTACTGTTGAACTATACGGTATATTGAAACATATTATACTTGCCATGATAGTTTTGCTGTTCCCGCCTAAAGCATTCTGCAATAGTTTGGTAAGCACAGAATTCCTGTATGGCACCAGAATATTCTTACCTATAGCTTTGTCAGCCAAGGCACTTCAATCAGAAGTAAAAAGAGAGAATTATAGCAAAACATCGATTTCAAATTAGCGATCATGAATGATTTCAACTTATATACAACCAGTGTCTGTGTCATACATAAGTAACAGGTATTTTTTATTCGGAGCACATGTTGCGTATCTTGTACATGCTCTAAGAAAAGAATGCCATGATAACATGGAAAATCAGTATAGTTGTTGTGGTATTTAAGGGAGCACATTAAAACTCGACCGCCCGGCAACCGCCGGTTCCGTGCAGTTCCGTGAGGTTGCAGCCGATATGCGGTCCAACCGGGCGGAACCGCCGGTTGCCGCGCGGTCGAGTTTTGATTTGCTCCCTAACATATTATTCTAGATTCCTCAGATAATTTTGTCGCTTCATTCCCACCTTCGGGTTGTTATTCTTCCAATCTTTGTCGGTGTCAGCGTTCATTTTGTTGTTGTTGTCTGCCTATACTTTTGTTTCACACTTTGCTCCTTATAACTGTGTGGCGTTACTTCTGCACCACCTCCCAATAGATGCTTGGAACCGTTTCGGAATGCACTATACTCAAGAAGACCTAAAAGCCTGTTCTCCGCCAATGATATGATGTGTATAAGTAATTTAAGTTTGTATTCTCTTACCATTGCTTACTATAATAATGGTTAAATGTGTGTATTTAATTTAATTCTAGTATACCTTATAACATTGCCAAGCATAGATAAGCTGACATTGATGGCAGATCCTTCCTTAAGTCTATCTCCCGTAGCTCCTGTTGCCTTCGCTCTCTCACTTCCAGCAAGATCAACCAGGTTAATCTCGCTACTCATCGTTGTGTTCTGTCCCACATCATTGTTATAAACCTATGGCAAAATTCAGACCAAGAACACTGTGTTATATAGAATATGATGTTATTGGCGTTAAATTACAAACATAGTTGAGGTTATCCGTGTTTTTGTGTCTTTTTAGCAGCCATGTTGCGGGGAGTTTTAAACTGTTTAAGATTTTCAGAAAGAAGATGCAGTGTAATCCCCGGCCAAGCGGAACGAACTACAAGGAGATTCGCACCCGGCCTGTTTTACATCCAGCTGACGGTGATGAGTGATTACCCTCTACAATCCTTTCTCTACCATGGATTTACTCACGGACTGCACGAATAAGACTGGGTCCCCATGTTCTTTTATATGGCCGCCATCTTTTAAGAAAGCACATTCGCTGGTGACCGTGTTTAAGACGGATAAGATTCAGTCTATGGAAGAGTACTCTATGATTTGTTCAGCTACGATACGATTTTTTTTTTTACTGGCACCCAAATAGAGGGACGAAGTGACTCAGTCTACCATTCCCACCACGAACATGACGAAGTATCTATGGTTGTTAGGAAAACTATTTTAGACGTACCTGTTTGAACCGGATGGTAATGACCATATGTGATCTACTGCTTGTTGCGTTCATATTGGTGGAAGCAGTGGTTCGGTGAAGAGTGCCTTGCTCCATTAAGTGTTCTATCTGATCATAATCCTTTACTGGAACTGCCTGTTTGAAATATAAAACTCATTTTGTGAGGACAGGTCACCAGATTTTTTGAAGTGGCATTGGAAACTACAATATCCTATACGCTTTCTAAAACACCCAAAGGCATGAAAGGAGAAGATTTTCATTTCCAAAATTTGTAATCCAATGCCTGATGCTTCTGCTTAACAGGCTCTTAACTAGAAGGCGAGGATGTCTCCCATCCTCACGAGGGGATGTCTCATTGTCTCCCCCCTTCACGAGAGGATGTCTCCCCTCTGCTTAACAGGCTCTTGACAGAAGACGAGGATGTCTCCCCTCTTCACTCTAGTGATCTGTTATAGGCCTATTATGTCTACCTAAGACGGGTTTCATATCTAACGGGCGATCCGGGAGAGTCGGGAATACCACTTTATTATAAACCAATTGATCTCGTTCATGTCGTTGTGACTTGGCCAGCGTGATTTCTGTTCGACTTGAACCAACAGTCGATTCGTTCATAGTGTTCATAGTGTTGCCTTTGATTTGTTAAACAATTTGGGGATCTGTCTATATTTCTTGACATTTTATACTAATTAAAAAACACACCTTACCTTTAAGCCATCCACAAAGAATCCGGTTTGAGGATTAAGCCGCACCTTCAAGGCCTTTGGAGAACCTCTGGCTGGTTTAGCTAATAAATCTCGTACCTATTATGATTAAGTGATTGTTATAAATAAATGATAGGACTTAAAAATCAGTGTGGTTCACATCTTTTTTACCAACTGCTGCTACTGTACATTTTGTTGCACGAAAAGAAAACCTTTGGAGATTTATGCGTGGTCATGATATCAGGGCGGTTGTAAAGACTTGAGATGATTATTTTTTTCGTGGAATCATTGTGAACAGAAATACTTGGAAACACTATTACGAAAGTGGTTCTAAACCCAAAATACATAGAGAGAGAGAGAGAGAGGACTTTACAATGCTATATGTAGGATTAGAAGTACAAGAAATGCTGGAGGATAACATAATACTTTACAGCTGTCCTAGAACAGGATTATGTTAACATTGTCTAAATACATTCAGGGCCTAATATGCATTTGATACAAGGTGCGGAATAAATATAGAAAAGTATATAGTGAGTAAAGTGAAGTAGAAGTGAAGTGGCATTGATGTAGCAGTGAAAAGGCAGTGAGGTAACAGAGGTGGTAGTGAAGTAGCAAAGGAAGTGGCAGTGAGATAGCAATGACATAGCAGTGAGGTGGCAGTAGGTAGCAGTGTAGTGGCAGTTGGGTGGCAGTGAGATGGCAGTAAGGTGGCAGTGAACATGTGAAGTAGCAGTGAAGTGGCAGTGAGATGGAAGTGACAGTGAGAAGGCAGTGAGGTAGCAGTGAAGTTACAGTGATATGGCAGCGACGTGGCAGTGAGATGAAAGTAAAGTGGCAGTGAGTTGGCAGTGAAGTGGCAGTGAGGTAGCAATGAAATGGCAATACGATGGCAGATAGGTAGTAGATAAGTGGCAGTGAGGTAGCAGTGAAGTGCCAGTGAGGTTATAGTGGATTGGCAGTGAGGTAGACGATGGTGAAATGGCAGCGATGTGGGAATGAATTTAGGTGAGGTATAACTGAGTTGACAGTGAGTATCTATGTGATAGCAGGTTGGCAGTAAGGTGGCAATGAGAGGGCAGTGATGCGGCAGTGCAATTTAGCAAAGGGATGGCGTTCAACAGGATAGCAGTATGTGCCACCAATGGTCAATGCCATGTCACATAGCAGTGTTATAGCATGTACAATTCAGTAAATGAATATTTCTTTATAATTTGACAAAACTGATCACGATATCGGTGACCATTAAGGAATGCTTGTATTAAGCTTGGTATACAAGGGCTGCTCTCGAATTTTAAATTATCCAATTACCTTATGCTACTTTGTTTCATAAATTGGTATAGGCCTATGTCAGAACAAAAATGCTCATTTATGTCTATAGCAGATTAGGGACGTATTAACGCAAAATTGTTAGTTACGTTCATAATAATGTTGTCAAATATTAATGAGTGAAAGCTGCGACCACTAATTAGGTTACGTAAATAGTAACAGTTTTTGTTCTTTGTCCATATTAGGCACACTCTTAATATCCACAGGTGTTACAAGATGTGTTTTAATTAGCGAATTTGTAATCAATGTATTCTCTGTATAGATATATAGATATATATAGGTAGTGGTCGATGGTCGATAGTTCATTTAGTGTCGCGGGACGTTGGTAGACGTCGGCGGATAACAAGGTCAACTTCTTTATCCATCGACGTCTACAGACCATAAAAATACAATGTTGCATGTTGTTGTGTGAAATACATTTTTTGGACATGTTATAGACAAAATTCAAAACCAGTTGAGCCTAATGTTTCCGTTCGTGTCAGTATATAGCAAAAACAACCCGTGGGATTCTACCCATAAAATTGTTCCCATAAAATGTCATGAGTGCCAAAAAGGTTTCCTACTTCTGGGTACATATAGTATAATCTGGTGCCTGGTTTTTAACGACAAAGTTAACCAAGCACACGTCTCGCACGCACTTTTCCCTCTCCTTACAGTATAATTGTATATATTCAATCCTTTTATTTCCTAATTTGGATTTTCCCATTCAAAATGTTCCCCAAAACTGCTCAATAAAACATAAATTCAGTATTTATGATTAAAATAACTTCATCTGATAAAAACACATACCTGTTCATTGTATATCTCCAACATACTAAATGTCACCTGAAGCTGTTTTTTCTTCTCATCATTTTCCTTGATGGCTTTAAACAGTTCATCACAGGTTATCGGTACGATGCCTCTGTTGGCTCCATATCCGATCATTGAGTAACTCTTGCCTGAGCCAGTTTGTCCATAGGCAAACAATGCAGCGTTGTAACCCTGCCAAGCATTGTCCAACACACCTTGTCCCAAATCATTAAAAACTTGTCTCTGTATTAGAAATATCAGAAGGAAGTGCGGTAATATTTTCTCTATCTAAAATCAAAAAGTCTTACAGGGGCCTTGTTTGCCAAAATAATCGGCCATGCTCGTTAGTGTTATTTGCTACGATTGTTGAATACATTTACACCATGACATATTCTTTTCGTTTAGATATTAATTTTACTGCATTTGTTAACAAATGTGTGGTACATTAATCCAAAGCATCTCAGCTTTCCTGATCCTATTCATCCCATTACCACATTCACTGTCACATTGACCAATCGATTCCACCACAAGCCGATTGCCTCTGATATAGACGGATGAGCGGGTTACATCCTTGATGTCGTTGAAGTCTCTTCTCGCTTATTCACCCGCGGCGTGAATACATAACTGGTATCATATCCATGGTAATTGGATCATAATTACACTAAGAATGATAGTACATGACATACACTTTATTATTCAACACATACACATATTCCTGTCATTGGTGGATACTACATCATGTGACATAAAATATTCGGACTAGTTGCCCTAAAGAGGGCAAGAAGTTCCCATAAAAAGTACTATTGCCCTGTGATGTGGAGCTACGAGGGCAATGGAAGCTTTTTATGGGATTTCTTCCATGCTCACGGTAATTTTATGAGGATTTATGTGAGTATCATCTTTTTCATTTTTTTTTCATCAAAGAATTTCAAATGACAGGAATATTTTGATATGTTATATAAATCAAATATTTATTGGTCTCTATTCCGGAAGGTATCTGGAAAATAGTAGGCCCACGGTCTCCAATCACTTCGGGGAGCTATAATTGCGCACCATTTCCCTCATGAGCAGAAAATATTTGTATATCGGGCGATAATTTTGATCGGAGTCCAGGACTCGAGAGAGAGTGATCAAGCAAAGGAAGCATCGGTATGTATATCTTACTTGATCGGCATATCGAGCATTTGTTGGACCAAAAACACCGTCTTCAGTTTCTTCGTACCCATCATGAGACCAATAAGAATGATCAAAAGCAAACTTGTGCGTCTTGCTGTTTTCCGGGTTTGTCAAAGTTGTAGCACCTTCAGACATGGATATTATACATTTAGATTTCGCGGTCTTCTCCCTCTGTGAAAGAAAGAGAAATGAGAATAGAAACGCTGAAGTAATACGGAAAATGGCGGGAAAATGTCGCCATGTTACTTTCAAGCGTATAAAGGTTAAACAATTAGCCAGGCGGAACGAACAGCAAAAAGGATTCGTACTTGGCCTATTCTACGTTCAATAGAGTTGGTGCATGACGACGTCTAGTGTATATATCATGAAACAGGGGTATCATCTTTCTGGAATTTTGAACACAATTTAGTATTCCCGAAAAGATGGCTGCTAATTCATAACATGGATAACCCCTATTGTTTTGATTATCAAATAGTCTACCCTTATCTAAGGTATCTGAGTCTTACCATAGAAGTAACAGGTCTTACAATATGATTGAGAATGATATATAGCCCAGGGCTCAAATTTCACCAAGGCCATCGAGGCCATTGCTGTGCCCTTTTCACGTTATGCCTTGGTGCCGGCCCTAGACTTTTGTTAACTTTCAAGGTATTCTTGACCATTTAATTGTTGGCCTTTAGTGCCCCATCATAAATGTGTTCAGTGGCCTTGAAATAGAGTGCCCTCAGGAATTAAAATTTTAGCCCTGATATCGCCTCGACATCTGATTTTACTTGAATTAAGATGTTTTGTCATTGAACAAGGTTAATAAATAGATAATAAACCAGTAATGGCTTATAACAAATTTAATTCTTTTAAATCTACTCTTCAAGTCATATTTGTAGGTCTACCTGATTGAAGGGTCGAACCCGTACTGCTACTTTAACACTGTCACCAGGCATAATCCGATTCGAACCCACGTCGCCTTCAAGAAGATATTACTGTCATCTGGTCCGGCGCATGGTAATATAATTTATATATTATTCTCGGAAATCCTTCTAAAGACCTCGTGTCATTCATTCGTTTACTACACGTGAATGGCAATTTATACGGCACCGGGTTTTCCCCGTTTTATCCTAACACATCAGTTCAAAGAACATAACACGGAACTAGTATGGTATTAAACTGTTGTTGATTTCGTCATGTTTAATTAGTAAAACAAATAAAGAGTATTGGAAGATAAATGATTAGAGTAATTGTACAGACAGGTCACGGATTGACATTCATGTGTATTATAGAGCTCTGAATCATAGCTCTCTGTCTGAGAACTATGAAATAAAAGCATCTGAGTCTCTGTCGGATATTTTCATCAATATTTTTCATTATTGATCAAACTTGTGCTTCAGATATAAGATTTAGTCTCCAAAGAATCTGTATCGCTTGGTTTAAATACCTCAACCTCATTTCAATTTCCAAGAAATACTGGCTTGAACTTGGATCACCTTATTCCCGCTACAGTAACAAAATGACGTCGACTGTTTATGCTAATATTATCGTAGCTAATTCATGTGTACCTTTTACGTTTGAATCATCAGACGGAATATAAATCACAAATGTACGCATGCGGCTACGTAATCATGGTAATCAACCGAATACAAAAAAAAGTAAAAACGAAAAGAAGAAAAAAACCACAACAAAAAACCTTAATTATTAGGAGGGGGGGGGGGGGGGGGCGGGAATAATATTAATATTAACACGGATAGAGTAGATTTTATAGTTTCAGTATAGTTTCAACGTGCGATGCAATTTGTCGTCATTTTTCATACAATCAAAATACATAATTACATTAAAACCAATGGAAGTTCAAAATTCATGGCCAACCGTGTTCACCATCATGGGACCCTTATGTGGTTTGTATTTGAATAATATCATGCAACGGATATCAAATGTCCAAATTGTCCATGTAACGCATTGTTTAAGGAATTACACGAATCATACACATTTAAGTAATTTTGAAGGCATGATATCTGGCCATTGAAGGGTCAGACTAGTCATGCTAGTGTGATGTTTGGTGCTATGGTACAGGAATTTCGATTAACCTTTTTGAACATCAAAAATTGAGATTTTGGTATTAGGAAAAAGTTCTTTAAAAGGCCTAAGGAATGATTTATTAAGCATGATCATTGCAGGTGTACCAAACCAAAAGTTCTATGAACATGATTTTAAGTTATTTATTGCTTCTATCATCTAATGGAATAGTGTAACTCAATTTATTTATTTTTGGAAAAAGACTGTATTTATGACACATACGGTATTATGAAGATTATACCCGATAATATGATACACCCAATTTTTAAATAGACACTCTTAGTTAATTCTTCCATGTCCTTCTCTGTCTGAAGTAGTTATCATGGGTGGCTAGACATAAATGCTGACATCATTGTATAATTGTAGATAGCGTCTACTTAACACCTGGACTTTGGACCCGGCACGTGTCCCCGAGTCTTTCTTTTAATAGGACCAAACTACCGTAAATGCCATAACTTGTTGTCTTCCGTGATTTGATAATTCATGATTTGTGTCCTCTTTCTAAGTTCGATATTTTTTAGGGGCATTGAGAGATACGTATGGGAGGGCGCCCTCAATTTTCTGGAAATTGGTTATTTTGCGCCAAAGTAATACTTAGGCCTATACGAACTACCTGAAACCGTTTACCTTAATTCGCAGTATATCATGTAATATTTCACAATTTGGTAATTTTGATGTAGATCACATCGAAATTATCGGCAGAATTCGGCACATATATTGCTTCACCAGAATGTCATCTAGCGCCATTACTTCAACCCTTTTCCCGTGAAATATTACGTTTCAGGGTTCTATTATACCTTATCTATTGAAATTATTTTGATTCTTCAAATTTCATTTTCATAGCCAATCTCTCTGTGCCCCTTTAATGACTGAGTATGGTATCAGTTGTTTAGAGGGTATTGAAATTCCGAGGTCTGACATTAAATGTTATTTTCACAGAACCCGAGTTAACTTCAAAAGTCATTAAAGGCATATTATGTGATCTTTTCGAAGTAGCGCCCTCTATCATTGATTTTTACTATAAAGGCAGATTTTCTTGCAGATTTGCATTTTTGATCATAAATCATTAATATCTTCTAAGTTACAGATCGATACGATTCTTAATTACTTCAAAATCATGGTTTGAAAATAGATTGTACCGAGCAGTACAATCTATTTTTTCAAATTTTATTTAAATTCACTCTAAAACTATGATTTTGAGGTTATTAGGAATCGTATCGCTCTGTAACTTGGAATATATTTATGAATTATGATCAGAAAAGTAAATCTGCAAGAAAATCTGCTTCCAATTGTTTTCGAGGATTGAGGGCGTCCCCTGAAAAAGATCACATAATATACCTTTAACCTCATAGTCATTCATAAACGTAATATCAATGAATCTGTTGTTGAAAAAACACACCACAATTTGTCTAAAACATCACAGAAACATTTGTCATCATTAGGCCAATGTACACCTCCCCGTGATTTAATCGAACAACCCGCTAAGTAAAACGTACTTGCCAACGAATCAACAGTGGTTGAGCGCAAAATGGCAGCACGCATGGAAGTAATTGATGCGGCGCTTGGACATTTTTACACAACACGCACTACTCGAAAGTCATTGATGCGCGTAATTTTGACCACTTGTTGTGCGTACAGATGCCAACAAATGTTCGCGTGTCAATCATACTGTTGTTTTTCAATTACCTGGCGCCTGCGTACTGCATTAATGAATTGGTCACGTTTGATTGGGGCATATTCTGACCTATAGGGGAAGGTGGGGTAATGGCGGACGCGGGGTAATGGCGGACAGGGCTGTATCTAAAGGCAGGTGAAAGAAGGTGGTATTTTGCCACCCTGTGATGTTAGGTGCCTCTCCATTGAAATCACACAAAACCTAAATGGGATGGTTGTCTCGCAAATTCTCGCGAGAATTACAAAAATCACTTTTTGGGCAAGTTGATATTTTGGTGCATTACTTTCTCTTTGAAACTGGTATTTCTACATCAAGGAAAACAAAGTCTTATTATTTTTTTATTTAATGTATGATACCTTCTGATAAAAAAGAAATGAATTCGGAGTCACAATGATGAGCATAATAATAAGAGAGGATGTGCCCATACATTGTACATGGATTGGGGTAATCCCGGACATGTAACGTTTCCATGGTAACCAATATGGGCGTGGTCAATTTAACATCATAAATCGGTAATAGTTGTTGACCATATAAATATGTGACATTGTTCTTTGATTTCTGCTACACTTTTAAAAAGGGTATTTTTTAACTCCCATTGAAATACTGTATTCCAATAAAAATAGGGCTGCCATTGAAAATACGGTCCGTGATTACCCCCAGAGTGTGGGGTAATGCCGGACGACGCCATTTCAAAATGATGAGTTGATAAAAACTTGATAAAAGGTAGAACCATCACAGTGCTTTGTGTTTACATGATTTTTATTGTTATATGACGTATTATATGTGTGTTATACCTCTCTGACAAAATGTGTCCGCCATTACCCCACCTTCCCCTACATTATTCATGAGGTTGTGAATGTATGATCAAGGAGTATATATAATAGGAGGGGACACTTAGCTCATTTGCATATTTGCTCATTAATATGATTAACCCCGTGAACCCAGTCAAAGGTCGCCTCGAAGAGTCGAGGGGACTTTTCTATTGTTCTCAACGACAGCGTTGGGACAGCGCGTGAAGTTTCTTGTACAGAGTTGGCGATGAGCGATTGAGAAGTATAACAAAAGCATACATAAACAGATCGTAACATGAATAATGCAATGCAACAGGTCACACAACGTTCAGTCGAGCGACCGTATAAACAGTATACAAGATGCCATTTATTGTGTTCGAAATGTCGACGTTTTTACCATTCTTTCCAAAATAAGGAGTATAATCACATTACAAACACATTTTGTGCGAGAGTAACATATAAATATGGTTTAAAATGTCCAAAATGGCACGATAAAGAATCAATGGTTAAATAATAAAACTGACACAATTACACTCGTCGATCTCTGTGGCGTGCATACGTTGGCCATATCGTTTGCAATCGGCAATCACGGGTTCGAATCTCCGTGTATTCGTTGTTGTTTTCTATTTTTTTGTTTTAAAAAACCCAAAAAAACTTGATTGTGGATGTATGTAACATCATTTTTATGTCAATTTTTATAATTTATAAAGGCCGCCAATGCTTTTATAGTTTTTTCTATTCTTTTTTAATCTATTTTTCCATCTATCATTTATCTCTGGATTTCTTAAACTTTAAAATCTAAACAAATTAAAATGCGTAAAACAATATATTATTGCTCGATAAATAAGTGATTGAAGTTGAGTTCACTTTGATAATGATAGCAACACTTGTAAAACCATTTTACCAGTGTGCCCAACCATTTCTCCTTTGCACACTTTGTTTAAAATACATTCAGAGATGTCATTTTTATAGCTTGTTATAGCTAGGCTAATATACAACTGTAAGCTATTTGGATACACAAAGCAAACACATTTCCAAAACAGGCCTAGCCAATCGTACAACATGAGAAAGGAGACCGTTTATACCAATGTTAAATCTACCATGATTACCATTTTTTTTAAAATCTGTACAACCGATGAATTTCTAGAAAATCTTATCCATGCGCGGTGTTCATATTCGAATAGATAATGTACGTACGTTGTCATGTGTCATTACATGTTTTAGTACAGTGTGCTTCAAGTCCCATGCATCAAGTACACGATCGGAAAAGGGTCTCGTATATGTTTGGCACCTTCAGGATACTTTCCCAGTTAGGCCCCTTGCAATTAAATGTGAGTTTACTGTTGCCCTCGCGCGTCCAAAAGTCACCCGCGTGATATATGTAATATTTTAAAAATATTTAATTATTTCATTGTTTACAGCTTTTTCATAAGCTTTTTAACACTTTTCTGACGATAAAATTAGCCGATGAGCCGCAATTGCAATACTTCCGGGTTGGGAAAACATTTCTGGGAAGTAAAAAACTCTGCACGAAACTTGCAATTGTCGCTTTGTATTGAAATGTGTGCTTTGAAGCATATTCGTAGGCACGGCAATTGATTACTGCGCAATCGCTTCAGCGCATGACGTCACATCAAAACCGCCGAACTTTTTTTGAGTTTTCTAGTGCATTCTGTGTAATATTTCAGGTTTGTTTACGATCGCAATCTTTAAAATTCTCCGAGCTAGCGTAACGATTTTTTTTTACAAACATCGATCGAGTATCTCATTAATATTCAAAATAGGGATGCAAATATGAGTAGACTCCTTTATAAAAGAAACAAAATGCAAAGCCAAGGCAGTAGGTGGTGGTAGGACATAATTAACATCATTTGAATTGTATTCGTACCTTGGATAATAGTTAACAATGCCGACAATATTAAATCAGGTGACTTTACCCCAAAATATTACAATATTAATATTAGATCACCTCGTCCTGCTTTTCAAAACCGCAACAGTAAACTCACATTTAATTGCAAGGGGCCTTATGCATTTGTTATCACTGTTATAATATTTTGGATTATGATATTTATGTTATTTTCTATGATGAAATGGGCTATTTTTTCCTTACCAATTTTTCAATGGAATTCCATACCTTTTTGGCACATGTTCTTGGAAATCCAGACTTTTTCACATTTTAGACCCCCCCCCCCTATAGAGGACATCGGAATTCCAGACTTTTTCCCAACCAATTCTTATACTTTTTGAAGTTTGATCTGGAATTCCATACTTTTTTTAAAGTTTGATCTGGAATTCCATACTTTTTTTAAAGTTTGATCTGGAATTCCATACTTTTTTTGAAGTTTGGTCTGGAATTCCATATACCAAATGTTACGCAAAACGCTAAATGTCGATTGTCTTTTATATAGCCTTTTAGACCATGTCGCCGTCATTTATACGTGCGGGAATACCGCTGTTTTATCCCGGTGTTTGTAAATTCGAATTAAACCGATACAGGTAACTCATCCGGTTTGCAATTTACGGGTTAAAACACTTTCCACGTGGCTAGTATTATTTTTATTTTTTATCTCAAGGATTACCTAACCAATACGCGGCATGTCAGCACTTATTTTAATGCATTTCTCATTGTGATTCAAAATATGGTGATGAAATTCAATAATTTTGACATCTTTTAAACATTTTGTGAAATGTTGGAACTGTCGTCTTCAGTCGAAAGCCGCATGGAAAGGGTTAAGGACATAGGTATTGCCTTAACACTTTCCACGCGGCTATTTATAGTTTTACCATATATACAAAACAGATTTTTCAGAAAACTTTCCCAATTTCAAAGTTTATCTCATGGATTACTGAACCAATACTGGGCATGTTTGTACTTATGTCAATGCATTTCTCATGGTGATTCTAAATATGGTAATGAAATTAAATAACTTGAAACATTTTGTCAAAATTTGGAATGTCGTCTGCAGCCGCCTGCCGCATGGAAAACGTTAATAGGGTTGTGTTTCATGGCCTTAAACATGCTAAAAAGGTCGTGGTTCGACGGTAACCAAATATAACCTGTGCTTAGCTTAGAATAGACAGAGAGAACAAACGAGTTGTGTTTGATGGTATACACCACTTTGAACTTTGGGTCCTTAATTAAATAATGATTAGTGATAATGTTTTCCAGAAATAGAAATAGAAAACAGTCTGTAACTGTTAAACAAAGAAACCTGTCTTTTAATTGATAAAGCAGGCATGTGCAATTTTGCATAATCATTTTAAATGAAACCACACACCCCAGTATGATTTAGGACACCAACCAACGTATTTAATACACATGAAAAGGTGTAAAATAACGTATATGAGGACAAATTGTTACGTGATCAATGCAACCAGTCACTGATGCAACGCATTCTTGCGAAAGATTACGTTATAAGACAGCATTTTATTAAAGTCTTCATATGAGAAATGTTAAGTAATAACCCTTTCTTTAGTTTATCACTTATATATACTAAGATTATAAAATAAGTCTCATATGATAACTATATTAATATGCACCAATGGAAATATCCACATGACTGTCTACCCGGGGTTGTCTACACTGAAAAATAATTTGGTGTCATTTTGACACTAAAACAAGCGTCAAAAAATGGGTCCTCAGTTGGCCACCTAAAGTTGTCAAATTGACACCATTATGGGTGTAAAATATGACACCTTAGGGTGTCATATTCATTTTGACACCTTTGGGTGGTTACCTGAGGACCCATTTTCGAAAATGCCATTACACCCCAAATGGGGTGTAATATTGACTCTCTTTAAGTGTCATATTGAGTTTGACACCCTAAAGGTGTCAAATTGACACCATTATGGGTGTCAAATTGACACCAATATAGGTGTCAAATTGACACCTTTGGGTGTCATTCATTTTGACACCTTTGGGTGGTTACCTGAGGACCCATTTTCGAAAAATGTCATTACACCCAAATGGGGTGTAATATTGACTCTCTTAAGAGTCATATTGAGATAGCACATGTTTAGGAGCCGTTTTCTCGTCGCCATTTTGTTTGCATGTTACGAGCCGGTAAGACTGGTAAGTACCGATCTGCTCCATTTCCAGACATTTTTGATAATAATTATGATACAATTAGCGTAATGTAAGACGTCCGTATGAAAAAGATGACCACTGAGCCAGATAAATCGGGCTACATGTATGTAATGTTGCACATATCATCGTATGCATGCATGACGAACACTCACATATTACTAGTAGGTCCATGCACTGACACAGTCAAAATGCTAGTCTCTGACTATGAAATTGTAATTCATTTCATCAGTTAGTTGGCGCAATATTAAACAACATGAACAAGGCGTACATTACGCTAATTGTATCATAATTATTATCTAAAATGTCTGGAAATGGAGCAGATCGGTACTTACCAGTCTTACCGGCTCGTAACACGCAAACAAAATGGCGACGAGAAAACGCATGCGTTGATATGTTGATAGACGCCCAAATCGGTGTCAGAATTACACCAATTTGGTGTCAGAATTACACCAATTGGTGTCAGAATTACACCCGTTGGTGTCAGAATTACACCAATTGGTGTCAAAATGACACCAATTGGTGTCAAAATGACACCAATTGGTGTCATGCTGCTTCGACACCTCTAAAAACCGTGAGCTTTCCAGCCAACTATTGACGCCCTTGGAGTTATTTCAATTAATCTGACACCAGTTTTGGTGTAAATCACTAAATGATCACTGAAAGGTGTCCGTCGGACACTTAACGGTGTCAACGTAAATTATGTGCAAACCCAAATCATTGACGATTACACCAATTTTGGAGTCAAAATAACGCCTTTGTAAGTGTCATTTACAGTTGACTCCAAGAAGGCGTCGCTGTGACACCAATTTATTTTTCAGTGTAGGTATACGAACAACAAACTCTGTGAACTTAGAATATACTTTTAAACCTAACTTTTGCACAAAAAAACACCCCAAATCAGTTAAAAAGTGGTGCTTGTGGGAATCGAACCATGGACCTCTGCATACAAAGCATGTTTCTCAACCATTAGACTAGTGAGGGATGCTTTCCAGGGCCTGATTTTAATCCCTTCTAAACATTACGGAATAAAGCAATACTACTATTCAATACACACAATATTATGAATATCAATGGAGATCGTCTAAACCGGGTTGACAGTCATGGGGGGGAAGGTATTTTGCGAGTTGCGAGTTGCGAGTTGCGAGTTGCGAGTTCGAGTTGCGAGTTGCGAGTTGCGAGTTCAAATGTGCGAGTTGCGAGTTGGATTTTGCGAGTTGCGAGTTGCGAGTTGCGAGTTGCGAGTTGCGAGTTGCGAGTTCAAATATGCGAGTTGCGAGTTGGATTTTACATTTCAACTCGCAACTCGCAACTCGCAACTCGAACTCGCAACTCGCAACTATCAACTCGCAACTCGCAACTCGCACATTATCCAAACCCACAGTCATGTGGGTATTTCCACTATGTGATCAAAATATTTATTATTATTATTATTAATAATGAAATGACGTTATAATATAGCCATTGTAATAGATGAAAGCAGAAAGTGAGAGAAGCCCTATGAGGTTAAAAGAGAAAAATTGACTCTTTCTTTAAATAGTCGTATCCCGGTGCCATTGAAACCCATTTTTTTTCTCTGTAGCCTACTGAAAGCAACTTTTATCTTAACCTGTGCCATATTGTTTATGTATCATGTCCATTGATACCAAACACTCAAATTCTCACCACCACCCTGTATTGTATTTCACCGAAAGCTTCCGCATCAGTGAGATACAAGTATTTAGTTAGTTTCAAGTTTCCCCTCGATGTATTTATGGCATTCGATTTACCCTGGGACACTGTAGCGTTACATCAAGTCATTGGCAATAATACTCCACACACATCTAAATAAAATCGCATTGTGGGTGACTACCCATACTGCATTTCTGAACATTTATTCTTGGGTGTCTACATTCTTTAGACATAAGACTTAAGACCTAAGACCTAAGACCTAAGACCTAAGACCTAAGACCTAAAACCTAAGACCTAAGACCATAGACCTAAACCCAAAAATCAAGACCTTTTAAAAATGGATGTTTGCGCCCAAAAAAATGAGGGTCTTAGTTTTGTAGTTAGACGCACCGCCTCCCTCCACTACAAAACTATTTTTGGGGTGTTATTTTTGGGTGTTATTTTGTGGGTGTTATTTTGTGGGTGTTATTTTTTGGGTGTTGGTCTTTGGATGTTAGGTCTTAGGTCTTAGGGATATAGCATTTAGAGACTAAAAGATGGACACTTTGTTTTGGTTGCCGGGCTATTGTGTGACAATGGATGGGTTTGTCCATATTTTGAGTAGTGGATGTCGGCATTCTCTTTCTAATGCATAGTATCATAATTATATCACATTCCAAATAATTGTTCATGTAAATTGCAAAGGGACCCATCTTTGAAATAAAAGAACCCAGACTTCTTTTCTTCGCGGTACGGTGCTACGCTTTGAAGTGGATGCAGAACGCTGAAAACACGCGTTTACGCCCGATGTCGGAATTGCCATCCATTTATATCAGGGCCTTGGTAGTGGTATACGGCAGCAAAAAATTCGAAGTGTCCACTCAAATGCCGTATTTTTGATGATTTACATAAACACAACACCAAAAGTAAGTCCCCCCTAAACAATTCGTCATAACATCGTAAGATAAAACATTTTACCAATAAGAGGTCGTGTGTCTTGAGTTGGGACCCCTTTGTGTGACATATGCTAAAAATGGAAAAATCACATGGATTTTGCTTAAAACATTTTTAGCATTAAAACTATACATAGGAGTATACGGAAAGTATACATTTCCTGAAAGCATACAAATTTCCAAATCTCTCAATATCAATATCAAGGTCAATATACAGGGTGGGTAGATAATATATAGGGTGCAAACATCAAGAAATGCACTAAAAATTCAAAATGTTCACTGGTCATTTACATACCTTGAAGATAAAATTATAATTTTTTAAGCTGCATAATTCAAACGTATACACTAGTATTACAAAGAAAAATGTGACCACCTTTGTCTTTAGTTATAAAGGATACCTTATACAGGGTGGTCAAAATTTGTAACAATATAAGTCTGTGAAAACGTATTTCTGAAATAAAGTTAACCGTTATCATAATTTAGTGTCATAATAAATTTCAAATTTACGTTTTGTAATAATATTGCACCAAACACAAACATATGACCAATAATTACCATATTATACAGGGTGTAACAAGCGAAATGCACATGTATGATCGAGTCCTCAATCCACGCGTTTCTTCACTTTTTGATTTTATTTTTATGAAAGCAATTATAATGAAATAAAATGAAACACACATGAAATGATCATGTTACAATTAGAAATGTTGCCTGGATAACATCATATACAGGGTGTTACAAAATAAAGCACATAAGATCTAACGGAGCGCTTATTTTTGAAAACAATCTATTTTCTTCCGTTTACTGCCATAAAAATGTTTGAGCATGGGTAAAATCAAATAGTATTCGGTAATTGTGCAAGATACAATGTAAGTACTTTTGTCCGACAATGATCAACAGACTAGAAACAATGACACCGATGGACTGAAGCCCCCACACCTTCCCACATCTCGCTACGCGCCGTATATCTGTCAAAATTGATAAAGATGTCACAAATTTTGGACACATTTCAAGATTGCGCGCATGCAATATGCACACCGTATAGTATACGATTGGGATGTTAAAGCACGAGATGTACACGCGGGTTTTTTGAACTCACTCGGCATGCATGCAGTAGAGCGTGCATACCTTGTAATTTGTAAGCTGTTATTTGTCTGGTTATATCAAAGTAAACATACCACACGTACAGAATGTAAAAGGGACTTGTTTATAATGTTTCACTCCATGAGGTGGTTAATTTATTTTAAGATGATTATGCACAAGTGTATGAATTGTTATCAGTATAAATAAATCAATCGGTATACTACTAATCGGTACACAACAGCCAGTCTCTCTGACATTATATCTAGCATGTATCGTCAATGAATAATGTGAATGGAAGTATTTCATTGCGTGTCTGTGAGATTAGCTTCTCATATTCAGCGATTCCTCCTCCTCCCCCAACACTCCTGTTTACTCCTCAGATCACCGCCCGATATCTCTGACAATCCACCTAGCATGTATTGATAATCAATAAGTGAAGTGAATTCAATGAAGTATTTCATAGCTTGTCTAGAGATTGTCGCTGTGTGTGTGTGTAGGCCTATGGGACTGCTGGCTCCTCAATTATCCTCCTCCGGCTCCTCCCCCTCCTCCCCAAGCACCCGTTGATCAAATATTTGCTCCCAGTTAAAACTGAAATAATTAAGGCATTATTTTGTAGATGGTATGGAAAGAATATTTATTGTGCTTTGTAATGACACCAAATTGGTTATTTTATGACAAGAAATATAGAAACGGTGATAATATAAACATCATTAACCGTGTAAAAATGTCACACCTCCTCAAAATACGGGGTTCCAATTCGAGGCACACGACCAAGACTTAGTTAGAAATAATCCTATGACTGTTTCCTAAGTGTTGTTTGAAAATGAAAGATGTCCATGACTTCATGGCTGAATGAGCTCAAATGGAAGACAAAACTGCCCTTCTCAAAAGTCACAACAACTCACTGTGCTAATATCTGAGCCAAGAAGGGGATTTACATGGCTGAATGATCATGAATTTGATTACACGTTACAGTAATATTCGCTCAGCCACAGGTACTTTTCAATTAGTGAGAAGCAATTCATACACTTTTGTGACTTTTGAGAAGGCCAGTTTTTGTCTTCCATTCTAGCTCATTCAGCCATGAAGTAATGGACATCTTTCATTTTCTAACAACACTTAGGAAACAGTCATAGGATTATTTTTAACTAAGTTTTATTGATGAAATGTTTATCTTATGATGTTATGATGAATTGTTTAGGGGGGGGGGGGGACTTACTTTGGGTGTTTGGTGACTTTTTTAACATCAAGATATTTTGATATCAGAAGAATCCTCATATTTTTCTCATTATGTCTGTAAAATATTTTAATATGGAACATTTCTGGAAATTATAGGCTAACATGTGGTGAATTACTGCCAAAGGTGGTTAACCACCAGCCAGTTTGTTTACTACTCAATGGGCAAATTGTATGTGACCTTGTGCTTCTAAAATAAGAACCATTGGAGTTATGCAACTCAAACTTTGGAATGTGACAATTTTAAGGATGACCTTCCATGTAAAATAAAAAACATCAAGTTGTAAATCGGGCCAGCAATCAGAACATCTAACACTCCCACTGCATTAGAAGCTCCAATGCAGAGCGTTCGTCCGGTGTCCACTCAAAGAAATATGCGTTAGCTAGTTGATTAATTGCAAAAAAAACCCCATTTTAGAATTGATTTTAACACATACTTGGTTAAATTGTATACTCACCTTCCAAATTTTATATATTTTAAACAATTTTTATATACATACAAAAAAGAAAGAAAAAAGAAAGAAGAATATCACAACTTCTCTTATTATCAAAACACCTATAGAAAGTTAAAAAAACAATGTTGGACATTCATCCCTCATTAATTAAATACAATTTTATATGGATGACTTTAACTTCAATATAGTTATTGGTCTATTAGGTACCCTTAAATTGAACCAAGAACTGTGCACATCGCGGCAAGAGCTTTATCGCGGCAGTCATTAAGGGGTTCCCTATCTCACATGTTGGGAAGTTTATCGGTATTAGAACAGCCCTTCTCATAGGCCTATTAAACTCAATTAAGGGAGCTTGAACCCTTGTTTATATAGTGCATTCTTAAACAGCTAAGAATGTTTAGGCAATTCTCATTGGTTCTCAGAGAAATCGGCGATATTTATATCCGACAACTTAACATGGCGTACATTAACGAGCATGACCACCCTCGCGCATTGCGTGGTAACCAAAGTTTTCCATAACGCACACTTCTCTGCTGTGCGTCTACCGCGATTTTCACGCGTGCTTATGCAGCGCATTACGCCGACGCATGTGTACTCACCGCGCTGAATTGGATGGAATGTTTTTGGGTTATTCGATACTAACAGGGGTAAAACTTCACAAATGTGTGCAAAGGTACAATTTTGATATAACTAAATGTCTAAAGTATGACTGTTTAGGAATGAGAATAAAGGTAATGTGTTCGGTAGTATTATTTTTTTGCGTGAAATAATACCACCGTCCTCTAAATACAAAACAATGAACAGTAATTAAGACGACTTTCCAAATGTATTCTGCTTAAAAATTGAATGACATTCTTCTTTATATCTTGTCATTGCGTATTTATGGTAATACTGTTCAGCCATAATAAAATATACTGATTCATTAGCCTCGCAATTGTCAGAGAATATCTACACGGAATTCCTGACGTGCAATAGAAGATTTATATTCCAATAAACCATTTTACGTGATACTGTGGTGATATGTAACACAATATACATGGAAATTTAGCTCAAATTCCAAAATGATGATCAACGAAGAATTCTGAATTGAAAAGAAACGAAAACAAAAACTTAGCATACAGCGTGTCCCAAAAAACTGTGCTCAAAAGTTTGCGAGCTTATAACTAAAAAGTAGGAAACATGGATAGTTTATATTTAGGGATATTAATTAAAATATACTTGACCTTAATTGGTTAAACTCTGTTATTAATCCAATATAAACTTTTTGAAATACGAGGATTTTAATAGAGCGTGGTCAAAACCCATTTGTCCCACTTTTCAAGGAACACCCCCGATGTGTTGCAATTGCGTATTATTGTGAATTCATCCAAGTTTTGCCTTTGCATTCATTCTTTGCAAAGACTTGGGCAGTAAACAAAATTATCTTGGTCATATTGTAATAATACAAGTTCATTATTTACATAAACATTAAAAAAAAGTTCTTTGTTATTGTCCGAGTTATTGTTAAGTTCTTTCGGAGAATAAACCCCATGCCGGGAATACTGCACATAGTGCACAGTTTCGTGGTTTATTCCTTAAATCGGGACAAATGGGTTCTGACCACGCTCTATTCAAATCTTTGTATTTCAAAAAGTGAAAATTGGATTTGTCTTCGAATTCACCCAATTAAGGTCAAGTATATTTAGTTTGATATTCTTAAATATGAACTATCCATGATTCCTACTTATATCGTTATAAGCTCGCAAACTTTTGAACCCAATTATTTTGGGACACGCTGTAGACTACTACTATTTATGTCAACAATCACGTACATCCGGTCCTTCCTTCGATCGAGCACAGCTTTTGTTATAATCTTGAACGCCATAATAGCTCATAATCCGGTGAATTTAATATCGATTGAAAGAATGAAACTATTTTAGTAATCTATTAATACTTGACCTTACATCAAGTTTAACTAACAGGCCATACTATCTATATTTATACAATTGGTAAACAAAATACAATTTCATTGGCCTTTTATAATGATGAATTTAGTTTATGAACTGCAATGGCGTACGAGCTGAAAAATGATTTGAATACTGATGAAATAATTATGGCATATGCCTTCTTCACTGATCATAAACAATGTGATGTTTAGTGTACGTCCCTCCTTGAAGCCTAATATTTATTTAACCAGGGTCATAAATAATCCCCAAATATTTGTTTGAATAGTTGGATTTTGATTTATAAAAACGTGACCCACTTTCTTTAAATCGTTTAATCCAATCAATTACTGTCCTCTTCAACCATCATGTCAAGCCCAAAAAAATGGCTTTAGCTCTCTTCATAAATGGCACACTAATGTTCAAATCCGGGGGGGGGGGGGGGGGGGTACTCAGATTTTTTTGGTAGGGATGTGCCGCCAGCGAAATGAAAGACTGAACCATACATTTACCAATTTTCGGGGGAAAATGGACCCATACGTTTACCGGAGACCCATAATTTTCTTATATATTTGACAGATTTTGCTAAACATTTCTGTGAAAAACAGCAAAATTAAAGATTTAGACCCATACATTTACCACTAAAAATGGCTTTGAAAAAAGGGTGAAAATGGGACTCTATTTGGCGACACATCCCCGTAATCTCATATCAACTAGCCCCTCATATTTCCTCTGGTGTATTCATGCAATCCCAATCGCTTGATACCACGGGGTGGGTGGGTTAGGGTTAGGGTTAGGGTTAGGTTAGAGTTAGGGTTAGGGTTAGGGTTAGGGCTAGGTTAACCCATACCCAAACCTTTTAGGGTTAGGGTTAGGTTTAGGTTTACCCTAACACTTGCCTTACCCAACCCTAACCCTAACCCTAACCTAACCCTACTCGTAGGAAACATGGATAGTTTATATTTAGGGATATTAATTAAAATATACTTGACCTTAATTGGTTAAACTCTGTTATTAATCCAATATAAACTTTTTGAAATACGAGGATTTTAATAGAGCGTGGTCAAAACCCATTTGTCCCACTTTTCAAGGAACCCCCCCCCCGATGTGTTGCAATTGCGTATTATTGTGAATTCATCCAAGTTTTGCCTTTGCATTCATTCTTTGCAAAGACTTGGGCAGTAAACAAAATTATCTTGGTCATATTGTAATAATACAAGTTCATTATTTACATAAACATTAAAAAAAAGTTCTTTGTTATTGTCCGAGTTATTGTTAAGTTCTTTCGGAGAATAAACCCCATGCCGGGAATACTGCACATAGTGCACAGTTTCGTGGTTTATTCCTTAAATCGGGACAAATGGGTTCTGACCACGCTCTATTCAAATCTTTGTATTTCAAAAAGTGAAAATTGGATTTGTCTTCGAATTCACCCAATTAAGGTCAAGTATATTTAGTTTGATATTCTTAAATATGAACTATCCATGATTCCTACTTATATCGTTATAAGCTCGCAAACTTTTGAACCCAATTATTTTGGGACACGCTGTAGACTACTACTATTTATGTCAACAATCACGTACATCCGGTCCTTCCTTCGATCGAGCACAGCTTTCGTCATAATCTTGAACGCCGTAATAGCTCATAATCCGGTGACTTTAATATCGATTGAAAGAATGAAACTATTTTAGTAATCTATTAATACTTGACCTTACATCAAGTTTAACTAACAGGCCATACTATCTATATTTATACAATTGGTAAACAAAATACAATTTCATTGGCCTTTTATAATGATGAATTTAGTTTATGAACTGCAATGGCGTACGAGCTGAAAAATGATTTGAATACTGATGAAATAATTATGGCATATGCCTTCTTCACTGATCATAAACAATGTGATGTTTAGTGTACGTCCCTCCTTGAAGCCTAATATTTATTTAACCAGGGTCATAAATAATCCCCAAATATTTGTTTGAATAGTTGGATTTTGATTTATAAAAACGTGACCCACTTTCTTTAAATCGTTTAATCCAATCAATTACTGTCCTCTTCAACCATCATGTCAACCCCCAAAAAATGGCTTTAGCTCTCTTCATAAATGGCACACTAATGTTCAAATCCGGGGGGGGGGGGGGGGTACTCAGATTTTTTTGGTAGGGATGTGCCGCCAGCGAAATGAAAGACTGAACCATACATTTACCAATTTTCGGGGGAAAATGGACCCATACGTTTACCGGAGACCCATAATTTTCTTATATATTTGACAGATTTTGCTAAACATTTCTGTGAAAAACAGCAAAATTAAAGATTTAGACCCATACATTTACCACTAAAAATGGCTTTGAAAAAAGGGTGAAAATGGGACTCTATTTGGCGACACATCCCCGTAATCTCATATCAACTAGCCCCTCATATTTCCTCTGGTGTATTCATGCAATCCCAATCGCTTGATACCACGGGGTGGGTGGGTTAGGGTTAGGGTTAGGGTTAGGTTAGAGTTAGGGTTAGGGTTAGGGTTAGGGCTAGGTTAACCCATACCCAAACCTTTTAGGGTTAGGGTTAGGTTTAGGTTTACCCTAACACTTGCCTTACCCAACCCTAACCCTAACCCTAACCTAACCCTACTCTAATTAATGCATTGCCAACGAAGGTATCCAAACCTTTATCCCACATTGTGACTACAACAAGAGACACTCTAAAATGAACTTTCATTAGACCTACTTTATTATCAATATGACTAATCCAACACTAATATTAAACGGATTTAAACTGTTTCTTTAAGAGTTTTAGCCACATGTGCATTTTCCTTTCAGCGGAAGTGAATATTATGATACTTGCGCTATATGTTTAACACTTTCCACGCGGCAGGCAGCTGCAGACGACATTCCAAAATTTCACAAAATGTTTCAAAAATGTCAAAATTACTGTATTTCATTACCATATTTGGAATCACCATGAGAAATGCATTGAAATAAGTACAAGCATGCCTAGTGTTTGGTCAGTAATCTTTGAGATAGACTTTGAAAATTATGAAAGGTTTCTGAAAAATCTGTTTTGTGTAGTGTAAAAATAATAGCCGCGTGGAAAGCGTTAAGGGCTGATATCCAAACTCTCAGCGGTGTTACACCGGTATTACACCGATGTTATACCGGTATTACACCGATGTTATACCGGTATTACACCGATGTTATACCGGTATTACACCGATATTCTATACAAATATCGGTGTAATACCGGTATAACATCGGTGTAATACCGGTGTAACACCGCTGAGAGTTTGGATATCAGCCCTAAGTCTTATTAGCCCCGCCCCCAAGTTTGTCTCAGAAGAAACCTGAAAATGCTATGCGAAATGCGGTATCTTGTTTGTTTTTTTAACATTTTTTAAACATGAAGCAGGAAAATGAAGCTCATATGATACTTTTCACAATGTGAAATTAAGATTTGAGTTAAATACTATTTTAATATTGGGGAAAAAAACCCCATTTCATACAGTCACAACTTGGCTCACACCATACTTTTCAAAAGTTCAAGAAAAAGTGGGTTTTTTTAAAATCGAATTTTAAAAGCTACGCGCGCGGTCTTCTGAGACAAACGTGTTTATTGATTTTGCCTTAAGGGCTCAGCAGGCTCCACAACGCTCGAACTCGAACATACAATCCACCAATCAAATGACAAGGACATTTCCAACTGTTATAAAAGAATATATTGCACGAGCAATAAAAATATTACACGAGTCGGAGACGAGTGCAACATTTCTATAGCGAGTGCAATATATTCTTGTATCCGAAATTAAGACATTCAATATTAGTATTATTATTATTTATATAACAAACTGTAAAAGCTAAATAAGTTAGCCCGAACTGACCTTCTTTGCGAATATATACTCACGCGCGCGCACATCTTCTGCGCCGCACCAAAAAAATATTGGACGGCAATATTGTATGAATATTGGACGCACTTCCGGGAACTTGGTGCACATTCATTACTTTATGAATAATCGCAATAGCTGCGTACCAAGTACGTTCCAATAAAATTAATCGTTAGATGAGAACGCGAATGCCGAGCGCATGTTACTAATAATTGCCCGAAAGTACTTCGCCAAAGTGTTCGATTGTTTTGCTCATTGACCGACCAATTAAATGAAAGCCTCACGCCCCTAAACTGAATATTCAAAAAGTTATATGAGGAAACACAATTAAAGCTTACTTCTGATTGTTTGAATGATAAAAATGTTAATGAGGGATGACCCGACTTGGACTGTTTCAATAACTAAGAAGGGGTGGACAAAATAATAAACTGAAAACTAATTAATTATTAGCGCGATTATATATTGGTACAAATCAACGATTTGGATAAATATGCATCTTTTTTTCAGTAATGAATGAGAATAATGACTGCTTAACAACTGTCTTCGTGAATTTGCTTCGAAATTCTCGGTTGTTGTTCTGGTCATTCGGAATTGTCCCTCAGGGGCTGCACCCCTTCGGGACAATTCCTCAGACCAGAACAACATCCTCTGATTTCAAAACAAATTCACGAAACAGTTGTTACGCAGTCATTATTCTCTAAATATTCAATACGCACTTTTATTACCGTTTGGAAGGCCCATATAAATCAGCGATATCGGATGAAAATATTTTGTTCTGGAAATATGTTTATTAAATACACTGATTAAATACAAACTTCTGTATACCCTCCCCCCTAAAAACTTGCGATGAATAAGAAAACACCTTCATTTGAGCTTAATTCTTGTCATATCCTGACAATTTCCTGACACTGTCAACATTGAAGAAAATTGCCCTCAGGATTGACTTTGCAGGCTCCCGTGAATTGAATGCTTCGGAATTCGCAACATTTGTAAACAAAGTTGTTGTTTTTTCAAAAAGAATGACGGGCATTGCGCGCGCTTGTGATACACCACATAGAAAGCATTACAAAAGGTATAAAACCTTAGTTTTCTAGAAAATGTTCTAAAAGATTTCCTTTAAACATGTTAAAAGTTTTAAAAAACATGTCATGATGTATTTAGTAAATATACAGAATCTGTCAATATAAGGGGTATAGGTCTACTTTTATAATTTAGAGGTTTTTTTTGGGGGGGGGGGGGGTAGGGGAAATAATGTACATGAACATGATGGATATCATGTCATATGGGAGTACATGTACCTGCCCGAGGCTTCAGCACTTTTCATCGCTGCAATTATAACTTATTTATATAAAGTTCAACGACATCAGCCATTCATTACGTTGTCTGTCTTGCGTCTACTCCAGACTATTTAATATATCTGTATAACATTTAGCAAACTTTGGGTGATGGGGTTAACTGCGGGGCTCTCAGTGTTGTGGTGTGATGAGAATCGCCGGCATCCTGATGTAATACAAGGTTTATCATCCGGGAGTCCAATTAACCAACATCAGAAGTATGTTCTCTCAAAGTGAAAGTTCAAACAGTAAACATAGTATCATCTTTTAAGTGCCTCTAGGTATGCGAAGTATGAAAGAGTAGGCATTAACCGGTATACAATGGTATAGGATGGGGTCGAGTTGAGAAGTTGAAATCGTGCCCCGATGTGAAATTCTTGGAAGTAAATAGAGACGTCATGTTGCAGTGATTGTAATACACGTCAAAAACACGGACAGAAACATGAGTTGCTAATCATTCGCTTCTTTTACTATTTCAAAAGGATCGTTTCCATCCTTCGGCGGCTGAGTATATTGATTAATGTACTCTTTGGTCCATTTGACACACATATTGAAAGTAAACCTTACTGTTCTTGAAATGTATTCGATGATATTAATTAGTTTAAAAGCAAATCCATATTTTTCCATGATCGATTGTTGTTGAATTTGACGACACATTTCAGTTGCTAACAGATCAGCAGTCACCGGATCTTTAGATAAGTCTACGGCTAAATCTCCTTCGCCCGTTTGGCCGAATAAATCTCCACCAAATATGATTAAGAGACACGCGATGTTGCGTACACCGCACGCAGCAGCTGCGTGTAATGGCGTGTAGCCAAACGCATCGCGCACATTCGGATCTGCGCCGTGCGTAAGGAGTAATTTCACGCTATCTAAATTACGATTTAGGACGGCTTGGTGCAATGGTGCTAATCCTGTGTGGGTGGACTGGTTCACATCCAGTTGTGGCGGCGCCCTATTCAATTTCCCATTGCTAATCACGTAAGACCTCTTGGATTTCAAATCATTTCTACCACCACCATCGCGTCCTGTTAAGATCCGCCAAAGTTCTTGGTTTTCTTGTTGCTGAACGGCAGACTGGAAGCGCACATCCACTGCGAATGAGATGCGCCTTCCTCTCTCGACGACATCATCAATAAGCTCGCTGACACCGACATCTTCGTCGTCACCTGAATACGAAGATATGCTTGGGTAGGTCCGACATCTGGCCCGACGTAGCATCCGACAGAGAAACGGATGATGATGATCACAATAACTTTACACGAACGATGACCGTACTTGATGATTCAATAACTGTGTTACCACGAAATCGTATCTATCATTATCAATGGCTTTTACGTACAGTTCTGTAAATATGTGTGCATTTGCACTGTTTTAATAGCGTAGATTTTGGTTAATGGTTGTATACTTTAGCATTTCACACACACTGCACAGCTTGTATTGTATCCTGCCAATAACTTGAGCGTATCCAACCCGAGGGCGAATGACATGACGTAGCTTTCGATAAGTTTGTGAAGTATATCGTCAGTTGTGTTGTGTACATAACGTATGAGGTCGCCATCCGTTTATGTCGAGTACGCCGCGTATGGCATACCGTACAATACGTCTGCTGCAAGTTAAGCCATATAAAGTTAAAGTTCACTGACTGAGCATGCAACGATCATGCCCTTAGTGGAAATTGTACTAATAATAGCTACTAATACTTGCTATTGTTAAAAGTTCACTATGGCAACATGAGATGAATATATAAGGCTACACTTACAGATTCAACCAATATCTTTTAAAAGAACCCGCATGTTAAATGTTAAAACTTTGATAACTTGACATGACAATTGACAACAGAGGGCAACATGAAACAATCAAGCTTAAACATGTTAAAGGGGCACTGAAAGATACGTATTGGAGTGCGCCATCAATTTTCCTGGAAATCAGGTTTTTTGCACCTACGTAACCATGGTTTCTATACTTAAAATAAACTAACTACCATCTGAAACCGTTTACCTTAATTTGCAGTCTATCATGTCAAATTTCACGATATGGTCATTTTGATGTAGAACACATCGAAATTATCAGCACCACTCACAACAATTGCTTCAACCTAATTTCTATCTAGCGCCAGCATTCAACCATTTCCCCATAATTATTACACTTGAGAGTTCCATGTACCTATCTATTGAAACATTTTTTTCCCTCAAAACTTTCATTTTTCTTGGCAATCTCTCAGTGCCCCTTTAATATGAAAGGGAAACGATTACCAGGAGTAATTAATTTAATTTCCTACTTTGAATAATGTCACCATTCCTTGGCCAACAAGTATCACACCTGAGCACACCGATATATTGACGGTTCAGCCGCTCGATCAACTATATGGGATTCAACGAGCCAATTAGTTTTCAATTGAGTCGCTAAAGTTGAATTTCGGTAATATTAAACTCGTGCAGTGAATGAACAGAAACGTCATTTGAAACCGCTTAACAACCTGCGACAAATTGTACAACTTTGTGATGTGATGTGATGTGATGTGATGTGATGTGATGTGATGTGAAGTGACGTGACGTGACGTGACGTGACGTGACGTGACGTGACGCGATGCGATGCGATGCGATGCGATGCGATGCGATGCGATGCGATGCGATGCGATGCGATGCGATGCGTCGACGCATCGACGCATAGTGTACTCACCGCACGGGATTGGATGGAATGTTTTGGGGGTTATTCGATACTAATAGGGATAGGCCTAACAGTTGCAAAATATGGGCAATTTCAGGTACAATTTAGATTAAATAAATGTCTAAAGTACGACTGTTTAAAAATGAGAATAAAGGTAGTGTTTTTAGACCGTACGCGTGTTATAGTGTCTGACATTAATGCGTTCGGTAGTTAGACAAAAGGAAATTAGGTATTTCAATTTTCCTAGATGATTAGCGACCAAGAAGAGTATCGACCTTAGAGCAATGACTTGATTTAATACTACTGGTGCGTAAAAGGGTAATCTTCTCTCAGGGATAAATGGATTAGTAATATGGTACCTTCACTGACTTCCTGATATGAATGTTTCAAGGAATCTTTTAATACAAGAATTGTGACTATTTTTTTCTCTCACTTCCTCCTCAAGACTTATGCTTATACTTAACGTATAGCTTAGTCCTCAGACGCATTCTTACTTTTGAAGTCTCATCCCCTCGACGTTAATACTAAAATGTCATAAGAATATATATATGTTATCATACAACTGAATGATCAACTTATTGCTCTTTTATACCTTCGTACCGAGTTCTTTACCATAATTTTATACAAAAAATATTTTTTCAAAAACCTTTCTAAACTTTCAAGGTCTATCTCAAGGATTACTGAATCAATACTATTACTAGGCAGGCCTATGTGTGTACTTATTTTAATGCATTTCTTATGTTGATGATTCCAATATGGTAATGACATTTAATTATTTTGACATTTTTGAAATATTTTGTGAAATTTTGGAATGTCGTCTGCAGATGCCTGCAGCGTGAAAAGTGTTAATATTGTGACCATCATGATTTTAGTACCGGGCAAACGATCAATGCTACATCACATGGTAGGTATATGGGTAGAGTGACCGAGCCAGTCGTGGAAGGACGAACTCATCTCATCGAAAACAACGTTTATATTTTACGTCACGTGGCAGCAGCGTTTAGAAACCTTATTCCGTCAAAATCCGATGGATAGATGTTATGTTACGCCAAATGGTTTCATAGTCAACCGTAATTTGCAATGAAGAATCGATTATGTGAACATTACGCGCTACGTCACATGGTGGCAGCATTATGAGGAGACCTATTAATTGAACAGATCAGGATGTATTGCTACACTAACCATGCTAACTAAGGACCGAAAATACGTACAATTTTCGGAAAACAATAAATGACTAAAGGTGTTGGTTTAAATGGGAGGATACTATTGAGCTTCTAATGTTCTAAAGTTTATAACATTATAGGCTACTGCTACTATGCTTTGGTGTCATTTGAATACGGAAAGGTGACGCATAAGTAACTTATTTACCGTAAACAATCTTGACCTACGATTTGAAAGTGATAACCAGTCACCCATTTATAATAGATATGCTCATATTCTCCCTCACCCTTTCAACAACGAAATCAGGTCAAGTACGTCCAACACAATTAATAGGTTCATGGATACCTGAATATTTATTTAGATTTCTTGCAATTAAAAGGTAAGTGATCCGATTAAATTCACTTTTCCTTATCGAAATTGAGATGAGATGGAAAGCGGAAAGCCCATATTATATATTTCCTCACCACTGCACAACAAAATAGGCTTGGAATATGCAAGGCATTGTGTGTAATGCCTTGGAATCAGGGTTTTCTGTACACGTCAAAGTCCGCGTATTTACCCGTTCAGTCATCCATCGTACTCCCTCAAAGCTCTGCACCACACAGCAGCGCGTACAAAAAATTGTAAATGTACGCGCTCAGATTACCGAATATTTTTACCGTTGACACACTCCGAGACGTCTCCGTAGTTCTTCAGCTCCAATGTACTGCGATTTCACTACATGATTATACGGAATTTCGCTTGAAACCAACGAAATTACATTCACCCAATATTATTTTAAAACAGTCTCTTTTCCAAACCATTGACTGTCATGGCTCAAATTTTAACAATGATTGAGATACGTATTTGTAACTTTGCCTCGCTAGGTAGAGGATGCGAATGAGGCAACATTTGACCCTGCATTTTGCATGTACAAGACCTTTAACCTCTAACCTTGCTTTCCCTCTCGTAGTCAAAAGCACAGTTCGTATTATCAGTATAATTGTCAGTTCATATTGCTGTTTCGATGTAGTCAGCGCTAAATGACCATGCGATAGTGTGCATGTTTTGAATATCAGCCGTACATCGTTTACCGTTGATGAGTATTGTCGCTGTACAATCGTACATGTGCATAGCTTCGGGCGATTTTTACACACGAGGAACTGTCAGTGGCAGATTTCAATTTTTTGTTGTTGTTGATATTAAAAAGCTTTAGCCATTTAGCCAACGTGAAGTAAGAATAAATTTATGTCAAAAAAGTTGCGAAATTTTGATTGCAAAATATGACGGACCGTCAACACTGTCAGGTTTCCCAGGGGAAATCCAAAATTAAAAGTACCCCTTCAGAAAATATTTTACCCCTTCAGATCAATGTTTAAAATCATTAAAGGGTAAAAAAATAAATGTTTTACCCCGTCAGGAAAAAGCTTAAAGAAAACCCTGCTTGGAAACTGTTTCGTTTAGATGCTACAAGCAATAGAGTTGTGAATCTCCTCCAAAAAGGGATAACCAACCACCTTAGAATTTGTATCTGATTTATGAGAACATTTCAAGTGATGATTCTTTGGAGTGTATCAGAAGAACCAGTGGAGCAATTTCACTGAAATTGGGGGAATATTATTGTATTTATGATGTGTAAAATAGTAAACAAATCAAGATTTGGGCAGAAATCAGTCCATCCACCTTGTATGAATACGGAGAAGAGAAGCCAAAATGAACTACCACCACCAGTCATCCATTTAATTATAGGGATACTCATTTTCATTCTCTATCAAAACAAGGTCAAGAACTTCCAACGAATTAATAGGCCATAAATACCTGAATATTAACTTAGATTTGTTACAATTATTTATTGTCATGTGAGTGATAATACTGTATTACATTGACCCTCTATGCTGACCATCATGACTATTTATCTATCTGTGGTCGAACATGTAAATACGGGTTCAATGTAAATGATACAGGTGTAATAAGGGTATTACAATAAGATAACGGTGCAGGTGAATGATTAACTTGAAATGGATAGCGGGGCTGTAATCTAATCAGTGATACACACTTGTATAAACCATGTGCATGGCGTGAAGGTAAAACAACTTTGTTTTAATTTGTAGCTGTTTTATGCTTTTTCCGTTGTTACGTTTACTGTTTACAAGTGATTAATCACACACTAAGCACAACTATTCAATTGCATCTTCGATAATAACAGAAGAGAAACAAAATACTCTATAATGAAACAGCAACATGTTTTTTTCTTCGTGATGCAATATGATGCGATGCAATATGCAATGCGATGCAATATATGCAATGCGATGCAATATACAATGCGATGCAATATACAATGCGATGCAATATGCAATGCGATGCAATATGCAATGCGATGCAATATATGCAATGCGATGCAATATATGCAATGCGATGCAATATATGCAATGCGATGCAATATATGCAATGCGATGCAATATATGCAATGCGATGCAATATATGCAATGCGATGCAATATATGCAATGCGATGCAATATACAATGCGATGCAATATGCAATGCGATGCAATATATGCAATGCGATGCAATATACAATGCGATGCAATATGCAATGCGGTGCAATATGCAATGTGATGCAATATATGCAATGCGATGCAATATATGCAATGCGATGCTATATGCAATGCGATGCTATATGCAATGCGATGCAATATATGCAATGCGATGCAATATATGCAATGCGATGCAATATACAATTCGATGCAATATGATCAATATGCAATGCGATGCAATATGCAATGCCATACGTAATGCAATACGCAATGCAACACGCAATGCAATACGAATGCAATACGTAATGCAATACGAAATGCAATACGCAATGCAATATACAATGAATACGCAATGCAATATACAATGCAAGCAATATGCAATGCGATGCAATATACAATGCAAAGCAATATGCAATGCAATGCAATGCAATATGCAATGCAATGCAATATGCAATGCAATGCAATATGCAATGCAATGCAATATGCAATGCAATGCAATATGCAATGCAATGCAATATGCAATGCAATGCAATATGCAATGCAATATGCAATGCAATGCAATATGCAATGCAATGCAATATGCAATGCAATGCAATATGCAATGCAATGCAATGCAATATGCATTGCAATGCAATATGCAATGCAGTCTGCCATTTTCCAAAAAAAACTAACTCTATTGTTATTATTACGAAATAAGGCGAGATTTCATCAAAGCAAATCAAAGCCCCAAAGACAATTTAAATGGCTACGAACTAAACAGTATTTCGGTTTATGAACCGGGTTATGAACCATACGTCTCCGGTACTATACTCTCAATTCTGGACAGTCTAAAACAAGAGTAATAATTGTTGGAGGAATTAAATGAAGAGTTTCAACTTTTTCGTAAACACTCAAACATCCTCGTCCCCTCCAACCCCACATGAAATATGATAGCGTGTTTCGAAACTTTTAAGCAAACCCGAGTGTAGATCGCAAACAACCTTTGTCTCTGACTGATTCCCCATAATTTCACCCCAAATTTCACCCAGAGTATCAAACCATGATGTTGTTTTCACCGGTTGCCTAACGCGTTGCTATGGTAACCTGGTAACCTAAAGCTATGTTTACCAAAAATCTTAATAAAAGAAGCGTATGTTTATCACTTAACCATCAGTTTGCTTATTTTGAATCATCTTTCGTTATCATTTTATTATCAATGAAAGTTATGTAATATTTATTTTATGAAACCATTCAGGAGCGTATATTTGTCAAGTCTCTGCCTCAGTTGAGCTATCATTAGATGACATACGTCATTTCAGACGTTCAAGGTATTCCGATTAAGAGACTGATATAATAAGAGTACTATAGATGAGTTCCCAACTTTTCAAGTTCAGAAGCTGACATGGTGAAGGACCTGTATGTACATGGTTTCGTTCAATTTTCCGTTGAAATATATGTTGCGATAAGAATGAAAATGAAGAAGTGAAATATATATTGAACGTTGTGCTTTAAACATTTTGATGTATCAACATGACACAAATCTGTCATACAAGATGTTGTTGGAATGAACTTTTATGATATTGATAATAGGACCGTAACGCTGTCGGTAAGGATTTTGTTCAGTATTGTATGTATAAACAAAAGCTACCCTAGGAAGACACTATGAACCCATCAACAGGCGGCCATTTCGGATGGCACTCAGCTGGAGAAGGAGGAATAGGCGAACACTCTAAAAGTCTGATTTTCCACAACAATGCCGAACGGAAAAGGTTGGAGCGAAATGTAGAAGTCATACGACGTGGACATGAGAGAACGATGCGAGGCTATGACACCGATATACTCCAGATGCGACGAGAGATCCGCGCCTCGGGACAGTCATCTACCCCTTCTCCGATTCAGAGACCAGGCTACGTTGCTGAAGATTCTAACAAGACAAAGCAACATAATTCACGCGCTAGTCTCAGAAGACAGTATATCATATCCCGTAACTCGGGTTCCAGCTCCGGATCACGAGTAAAAGTCAGAGATTATATAAACCAAACAAGACATTCGCAAAAACAGAAAAAAGGATCGAAAAATGCAAATGATAAACATGTTTCATCAGAAGCGAGATCAAAGGAGTCAACGACGGATGATATGGAAAGTCCAGTCTCGCAAACTGAAGATGAAGAAGGCCAAGGAAAGGAGGAAAAAGACTCACCAGTTGCAACACATCTTCCACTTGTTGGTGGTGGTGGTGGCAGGGACCGTTCAGAAACAACTATAACAGATGTTGTTGACGCCCTTAGCACCCTACCACCTCTAACGAAGTCCGATGGAGGAATCATCAGTGACTACGCGCACCAATTGCGCATGAAAGTGGATCCCTTGGTTCTGACCCGTCGCAAGTTACAACAAAGTATGGCTGAAAAGAAAAATGCGAGATATCAAATTACACCTATGCTGCGGAGCATTGAACATTTTAGTTTCGTGGAACGGCAAAATAGCATTGCCAAAAATGAAGATGATCGATCAATTACCGATGAGACGTCCAACATCATGTCGACAGCGAGTAATACCCGCCGCCGTGGACATCAAAAACTGCCAAGCTGGGAGTTAGATAAATTGCGTTCAGAAGCCCATTCTCTTCCGCCATTATTGCTCAGCAGACTCAGTACAATGACTGACAAAGACTTGCAGGAGGATTTACGGAAAGTTAGATCTGCGTCAATTTTGTCTGATTCTTCCAAATCGATAGAGCCAGTAGCATATCTGCCGGCTTCAAAGCCTAACAACGAGAGTGGTGTCGGAAGCACGGGAAGTAACAATATGGCGTTATATCTTAAAATGGCGATCAGATTTCGAGTGAAATTTGGACAGGGAAGACACAGTTCACAAAGAGTGACTTCGAGACAACTTCGGCGTGGATGGGGAAATAGCATTCAGGAAGAAATAACACCAGTTGTATGAAAACGAACGGTGACTTAAATGATACAACTTTATTTGGCTGAAAAATCCTACATCCTCGTTCACACTGTGTTTTGCCCCAAGCCTTGTGTTCTTCCTGAGGAAGAAAATAACGTGGACATATTTGGAAATTGACAGTTGATACAACAATTGCATAAATGGATGCTTGTTGTAAAATACTTGTGACGTTTGGTATTGCATTTGTACTCTAATGTTTACGGCATAGCTGAACAGATTGTTAATTATTCATTAAGCTTTTCAGTTTTGACAATGGTCTCAATCCATCCGACGCTCTGAGCACATTTTCTTTGTTCACTCTATTTGAAAGAATCAAAAAATCAAAAAATGTCGCGCTCATAAAAATAGTTTTTAATGGACAGCCATTTTTGCAAGATGGTTGTACAAATGGAATTCTTTTACAGTTAAGAATGTTTAAGCAATTCTCATTGGTTCTCAGAGAAATCGGCGACATTTATATGAGACAACTTAACACGGCGTACATTAATTAGCGTGACCACCCTAGCGCAGTGCGGGGTAATTATAATTTTGTTTCATAACGCGCATTTCTTCTGTGCGTCTACATCGCTTTTCTTGCGTACTTATGCGGCGCACTACGCCGACGCATGGCGTACTCACCGCACGGACTTGGATGGAATGTTTGTGGGTTATTCGTTAATAACAGGGGTAAAAGTTGACATATGTGGGCAATTGAAGGTACAAATTTGAATAAATAAGTGTCTAAAGTATGACTGTTTAAGAATGAGCTGTGGCGTCGTTGTTCTATTCTTAAAATAATACTACCGCCCGCATTTATGTCAGACAATATAACACGGGTACGGTCTAAAAACAATATAAACCATCATCTAGGCCATATTCAAAAATTAAGGTTGATAAGTTTTGAGATGACTCCTAAGAGTACACAACCGCTACACAACAACAGTTCTGAACATGCTGAAATAACAGTTTTAAGATGCTCTGTTCATGCTGTTTCCGCATATAATAAATAGAAATACTACATCTATTTTTATTCAAATTTGTCGTGATCAAAAACATGAAAAAGAGATATAGGCATAGGGGAATATGGGGCAACTGGACCGTGGGGCAAGTGGTCCGAAATGAAGGATTTTGTTATTGTATGGGCATACTGCTTTCTTTTGAACAGTACGACTTTTGTTGATACTTGACATATATCCTTACCTTCTACAATCCAAAACGTTTTGAACTTTAGGTTATTTTCACATGTGATTTTCTCCAGTTCTTTGAAGCCAACTCCTTGAGTGACTGATTGAAAATTCACAGATAGTATGGGTGATATATAAAGATGGATTTAGATCATGTTTAATATATTTTATATGATTGACAGATATGCAATTAGTAAATATATACATGCAGTGCAGTCGTCTTAAGATGCTAGGTCCATATTGCATTTGATGGGTACTATTGTAATGCTTAGGGACTTTCCGAAATATGATTAAAACCATAGGTTGTGGTTGAAATGACCGTTAAATTGGGACATTGGTGGTTTGGATTTGCGATCAATATTATCATTTAAAGAATGCTTCAACCTAAATCATTATCACGGGTATTCATTTGATAGAGTTATTAGTTTATGAATTTGCAAATAACGAAGTACACCATTTCTTATTTTATCTAAAGACACTCGTCTACTTGTAGGACCCGAACGCCATAATATTTGCGAATTCAAAGATACTCGCTGGCTACAGAAATCTGTGTAATGGCTAAAAACAAAATTGCAGTTTTGCCTTTTTTTCTGAAATGATTGGAGTTATTGATTATTATGACAAATGGTGGTATGTTTTAAAACATTTTGGCGTTAAATGTATTACGTCACAGGCGTGTTTGAATAATGTTTCATCTCGACAAAGTGCTACGTCATTTGTTGGGGCAAGTGGTCCGAAGGGGTGTGGGGCAACAGGTCCGCCTGCAAAGACTTAATCAAAATTATAAAATTCATTTTGAAAATTAGTTGTTAGTGTCAATAAAACATGACTCGGTATTGAAATGTGAATAGAATATGAAATAATTCACATTCTTTCTAGTTCTTAGACATTTTGGGGCATTTCGGGTCTAATACCACTATTTCTGCTATTGAAGGATTACAATATGACATGAAATTGCTTTAGAATGGTTTAAAACCTCGGTATTATGAATTACATCTTTATTATATTTTGAATGGTGTCTGTAAAGGTATTTGCTATGACGAAATATCATGATTTATGTATTTTATCCACTGCTTTTTGTGTATATTAACCGTTGGGTCGTCATTGTCATACATGTATTGACTAACTTTCTCTGTAACATGAAAAGCTGGCTGAATATCAAGATGGTCTATTATAAGTACTAAATGATGATTATATGAAGTAAATAAAATCATTAAAGAAAGGGGTATACGAGGGGGTATCAAAAAGTTCTTGACATCACCAAGAAGTAAAGGAGCCAGAAACCTTTTTGTGATATGTGACCCTTCAGACATCTTTAAAAAGTCACTGTGCAAAGTCACACATTTCTCCCACTTTTTATTACCTGTCCACAGACCGCCATTGTAGAGATCCTCAGATTGACCGCCATTAATTGATTCTCAGATTGCCTCAGATTGCGTTATTTACCAAAACAGCAATAAATAGTTTAAAGTTTTGACAGAAAGGGGTCAAAGGTCATTACAAACCAGCTTGGTGACAATAATCTTATGGGTAAAATGGAGTGTACACAGATTGACCTCTAATTACCCTACATGACCTTTGACCCCTTTCTGTCAACACTTTAAATCATTTATTGCTGTTTTGGGAATAACGCAATCTAAGGCAATCTGAGGATCAATCAATGGCGGTCAATCTGAAGATCTCTACAATGGCGGTCTGTGAACAGATAATAAAAAGGTTTCTGGCTCCTTTACTTCTTGGTGATGTCAAGAACTTTTTGATACCCCTCGTATATATAATACAGACAAATGTATGGGGCATCTGAATAATACAACCATGTAACCATTTAACTAGGTTCATACCGTTTTATCTAATAATAAAATGTGTAGTCGAAAACTTCGCTTGCTTTGTACACCATTAGTATACTGCTATTTACACGTTAATCACGAAAACTGTATAAAACATGGATTTCATGAGACATGTATCCTTTTTATATACATGTTAAATAATATGGAAATGTGTTTGTAAAGAAAATACTGCCTAGTTTCCGTGTTGTCATTCACTGATTTCTGTGTATTCTAACCGTTGGAACATATAGGACCAGCTGACCCAATGGTGGGGTAACTGGTCCGTGCCAAGTAAAGTTTTCAGTTAGTGGTAATTGGCCTTTTCTTTAGATATTTTTTAACATTGATTATATGTTTTATGTTAACAGGTACATGGGTGATATTTTCATAGCAATTCCATAAATATTTACACGAGCTTTAATCTTTTATATCATGAAATATGCTTAACCGGACCAGTTGCCCCATCCTCCCCTATCTATCGAAAACCATTTCAGTGGATTTCACAGTATTGTATGAACAGAAGTGCTTCAACTCTTCAGCCTGGTTATCACTGATATCGTATCTTCGAAGTGTCTATATACACGCGTCCCTTTAGGTTCGTTCTAAAACACGGTATTCAAAAAAGAGGTAATGTACATCTTCTAACGAGCTCTAACACCAAATATACATCACTAAATGATAGATGCCAATAGTTATTGTGTGATTTTCAGTAGACCTAAACCTTGAATTTTGACATTGAAATGTCAGAGTGCTAGATAGTACCACTTCATTATTCATATTACAAAAAGGAATAACAAGACTGTGAGACAGCATGCGGCCGATAAAATATTGAGCGGAGATGCTGCAAAGCAGCATTGTCATTTTTTTTGGTCAAATCGGTGGAACTGGTTTTTCAATTATTATACATACATCTTTGTGATCCTAATTGAATTGAAATCTCAATAATATTTTCAAAAGTAAGACGATTTTGGCTATTTTCGATTATTTAAAGGTCTCCGGAATATGTCAGCTTTACTGCAATTCTCACTGTAAAAATGAGACTATAGCTCAGTTTCTTAAGTAATTGCCGGTTTGAGTGGTGAACCTGGCTGCACAGCAGCGCCGTCATTTTCAGTCAAATTGGTTTAACTGGATTTTGACCTATCTCTTTTTACGTACGTGTAATTTTAATACTGATGAAAGTTGCCTATATAAGTTAAATAATTATAAGTTGATTAATTTATCTGAAACACGTTGTACAAGTCCTCTTGTGTGCAAGAAAAAAAAATCAAAAGTCAATAAATAAATCAATAGATAATATCGATTATTATATCATTTCATAATCAGTTATATGGGGTTTTATAACAAATTTACTCCAAAGGTACATTATAACACATTTCCTTTAAACCTGTCAAATTTCATTTCCATATCAACCCCGGTCATCTATCTAAGTATTTGTATCTATCAACATTCATAAAATAGAGAGGCCCTATGCTCGTTTTGCGCCTATCTCGTGTTACATGACAGGTTTGATTTTTTTAAATCGAATTGAAATATGTCATTTTTTTTGTTAAAATAAAATTTATTTAAAGTTTACAATTTAAAACCTTTGTAAGTATCTGGTTATTATGTATTCATGCGCTATGATCTAGATGGAATAGCGCTATATAAATATTAATTGTTATGTTATGTTATGTTATTCATAGTGGGTGTGGTTTGGGATGTCAGCAATCAAATTTGATTGTTTTTTTAGTGATTTTGTTAGCCGATACGCCCATATATTATGAGACAATGTATTGTGGCGGGGCTTAATTCATTTGAAAAATAATACCTTCAGTGCGCATTATCATCGCGTTAGCGTGCCCTACACATAGTCGCCGGCGTATGTGTTGCGCGTATAACGCAGCGTTGCCGTGTGCGTGTGTGCTAAAGAACGCGATTAATTCGAAGCAGGAAGTGAGGTAAACAGCTCGCTGGATTCGCCGATTTTATAAAGGGGGGAATTTGTTGTTGTTTGATTAAAGTAAAATCTAACAAACTGCGTTACTTTATGATAAAAGATAAAAATAACCAATTAACTAGATAAGATGAGAATAACATTTGTGTATTTGTGTATTTGTGTCGTCGTGTATGGCCGCCGTCCAAATATGGTACATCCTACACATTATAAGACCATCGTATATAGCAAAACAGCTATTAGAACTATATTTTATTCTCTTATTCTTATATAGTGGGTGTGGTTTGGGATGTCAGCAGTCAATTTGATTGGTTTTTGGCTGAAATTTAGCCGATACGCTCATACATTATGAGACAATGGTGTATAGATTGGGGCGGGGCTTAATTCATTCGAAAAATAATACCTTCAGTGAGTATGATTTTTGTTGTTGTTTGATTAAAGTACCCTAAACAACATGTCATATTAAAGAGCAACGTGCAGTGTGATACGTTGTTTGAGATGACACCATCTCAATCAAAGTCAGTTTTGAACATTTGAATACAACGTACACAGAAAGAAAAAAAGTGAGTCATCATCGAAAAATGAGTCATTTTGTCCATGTAGTGACACACTATGGCTCAAAATGAGTCATTTTGTCCGTGTAGTGACTCATTTTACGATAATGACTCACTTATTTTTTTCTGTGTAGGTTTGAAAAATCTCACTCACGCCTACTTGGTGTGTACCTACAATTCATCACACATGCATCAGTGGAGCCATTTAATTTCAAAAGATTTCATTTTAGACGCCTATTTGCATTCATTGTTCATAATTTCAAATTTGAGATTGTTTCATTATAAATTAGGTATCGAAGACTCAATTACAACAACTTTGTGCACAACTCGGACATTTATTAATTAGGTGTGACGTATTGCCACTACCAAGCGTCATTAGCATATCAATACAGACCGACCATTCAAAGTTAGCGTACCGTGAAAGGGCCACACAGAAATCACGCGCTGACCTGTACACTCGTGCATGACCTCAATTAACTTGCATAGGACTTCCGCATTCAAGTCAGGCGTTCATGGTTTTCGACCAAACTGCTTTCGATCATGTAGGAAACATCATGAATATTAGAAATGACTAAGGGTCAAGGAAACATTTGGTCGATGACCTTTAGATGATATTGTGCCTTATGGTCGTTGCAACAAATAAAATTAGGTTGATTTTATGAATGGGGGACTGGCGCGGAGATACACTATGATCTAGCACGGGGAATTCTCGGTTGTCGGAAGTTGATCGAAGCGGGTGTTATGAATGGGAAATCAACCGATTTTTGAGTCCGTGGTATGAAAAGAACTGCCAAAGATGTGTAAATTAACGGTAGTGCAAAGTTAGTATTTATGATAAAAGTATGTATGGTTGCAAAGAAGAGATGTTAAGCTTTGTAAATATATAGGTTGATTACAGCAAAGGTATAACGTGAATGAGTTGTGAGTTCACAAACGCTGGCATACGTACAAAGCCCCTATACCACGTTAGTGTGATGATGTGCGTGTATGCTCGTATACGTGCAGGATGTCCTCAACTTATTGCGGGCCGGGCGGCCGGGTTGACACGACTGAGGAGCCGATTTCTCAAATTAACAAAATTTAAAACACCCCATGTTAGCAAGCAACTTCATAAATCTGTGGTTTAATCCTACAAATAGATACCAGGAGTAAACCATAGATCCTCGGTTAAACACTATATTAGGAATAGATGTTACCTACAAATAGATACCAGGAGTAAACCATAGATCCTCGGTTAAACACTATATTAGGAATAGATGTTACCTACGTAATAGATACCAGGAGTAAACCATAGATCCTCGGTTAAACACTATATTAGGAATAGATGTTACCTATGTAATAGATACCAGGAGTAAACCATAGATCCTCGGTTAAACACTATATTAGGAATAGATGTTACCTACGTAATAGATACCAGGAGTAAACCATAGATCCTCGGTTAAACACTATATTAGGAATAGATGTTACCTATGTAATAGATACCAGGAGTAAACCATAGATCCTCGGTTAAACACTATATTAGGAATAGATGTTACCTATGTAATAGATACCAGGAGTAAACCATAGATCCTCGGTTAAACAACTATACTATGAATAGATGTTACCTATGTAACGGATTAGCTGCCAACTTGTCGGGAATAATAATACTGTGTTCAAGATTTTCAGAAGGAAGATACACATGTTTCCTGCTATTAAAGGGGCATTGAGATATACGTATGGGAACTTCGCCCTCAATTTGTCTGGAAATCAGTTTTTTTGCACCCACGTAATACTTATAGGCATATTATAATAACCATCAGAAACCGTTTACCTTAATTCGATATCTATCATGTAACATTTCACGATTTGGTAATTTCGATGTAGATCACATCGAAATTATCAGCTTCACTCACCACATAACTTGCTTTAACCGAATTTCAATTATAGCGCCATTATTCAACCGTTTTCCCATAAATCATTGCAATTCAGTGTTCCTACGTTATTTATTGAAACAATTCCTCTTTTCCAAATATCATTTTTCTCGGCAAACTCTCAATGCCCCTTTAATGTAGGCCCATTTGGTAACACGGTTCATGCAATGAATTGGTTGTCATTCAATTGAATGTAGAATAGACCGGGTGCGATCCCCCCGTTGTAGTACTGTGCGCATGGCTATGGCTAACCTCTACATGATATTGAGTTACTGAAATTTATGTTATGATGATATACAGGATGACCCATATAGGTTCTTATGTTGATACTTGATGCACATCTGTAACGTTAAAGAATTATCATATGATAATCGCCAATGTTTTTGGCCTTCGTACCTGTAAACACGGTAACATCAAAACAAATCAGTCCGCCATGTTCTAAACAAAATAGTAGATTATTATCATGATTATATGGTTTTCTTTAACTTCTCTTGTGTGCTAAATCGGTTGACAAAATTATCCTTTTGATAGATCAAAATGCTGAAATTGTGTAATTGCAGGTTTTGGCATTTAGATTGAATTCGCTATTATATTCATCATAGTTACAATCAAGCCATCATATCTTACGCAAATAAGAACAGTATTATGATCAGCCAGATCCAAAGGTTAGAGGTTGGCTTGTTCTAAATTTTTGTATAAACGTCAACACATCTCAGGGTTAGGCCGAAACTAATTTTATAACCATTATAAAGCTTACTTAGTCAATATCATAAACGACTACGTCACAATTGGTATAAACAAACCACAAGGAAAACGTGTTGTTAATTCACCGTGCGTCCGGAAGCTTTGAACATTGTAAACATAAATCAGATCAACATCAAGAGAGAACGATGATGAGGAAAAAGCCTGATCTAGAAGAAGAGCGCGGTGATCCGCATCCCACCATGAATAAAGCTCGAAGAAAGAAGTATTTCCACATCTCCGAGGCGGGAAGATCGCGACTGACAAAGACTAACGCTACCATTGATCTGGCAATGCACCAGCGAGCTGTCGATATTGACATTGAGAAGAAACAACTGGCAAAAGAGCTTTTGGCAATGAACGGTGGTAGAACGACACCAAGAATAAACAGAACCTTTCGAGATGACACGCACCATCGCAGTGGGAATGGTAACGGATCCAAAACACCATCTGATAAATCGGAGATCTTATACCGGCGAAGGCGTTCGCGTAGTTTTGCTGATATATCAGAGGATATCAAGAAATTAGGTGACATTCCAGAGGATCGAAGCCGCACATCTACACCCGTTACTGCAGCTCGAGCTTCAGATGCGAGTGGAAGAATCGGGTTTACTAAGCGCACACGAAGCGTTTCAGACACTAACGCACCATTTGGCATTGGTAACAGCGCGAGCCATCAAAATGATTCTCAGAGAAGACCTAAGACTTTGTTGTCACTACCGCCCCGCCTTCGGCAACGTGCTGATGACGGAACGGTAATGGAATCACCAATAACTGCACATCAGACACCTACCTCAGCAACCCCTAGTTCCGTAAGAAAACCTGCTTTAAGACGCTCTATTTCCGAAGGTTATAAACCGAGTCAATCACAAAATCCTCAGGAGTTGGACAATCCTCAACATTCCAACCACCATACCTCACTGAAATCTGTTGCAATGACAACACGTAATACGAAATTATTCACACCGCGACCTCCTCCATCAACTACAACTGCAAAGACGTTCGAACAACGATCTCATACTCCTTTATCTCATGGTCGGCGACGCAGTTCCTCTTTAACTGATATGGCTAAGTTCCAAGAGGTAATGGAGCTACGAGAAGGTCGCATTCCTAGTCACGCGGAAATCAAGAATGAACTCCGACAACAATCTCGAATAGCCGATATGGTAGAGCGCACATCGTCAGCAGCTGCACACGCGACAGAAGTGTCTGGCAATCGTAGACGAAGCTCTTCGCTCTCTGATATAGAAAGGTTTCGGCAAATGCAAAGAGATACGCGGTTACCATCAATTGCTGGTTTGCCATCCCGTTCCCAATTGCCGCCTAAAGATGGCAGCGTGTCACGTGTTAAATCTCCTCAGACAAACAGACCACGTACAGGAGGCAACCGGAGGAGAAGCTCATCTCTCTCGGATCTAGAAACATACCAACAAATGATGAAAGATAGGCGACCTTCTGTTACGGGGGGCAGACCTCACCATATGGAAGAGCGAGCACTAGATAGGAAGCGATCAGACTCAATCTATCCAGTACGGGACCCGACACCGCACGGCTCAGGTCGCAGAAGAAGCTCTTCTTTGTCGGATATTAAATTGTACAGGAATACCCCTCGTGATCAAGGTCCGTTATTTGAAGACCGTGAACATGAGGATGATATCGCGGATCTTTCTAGTCAGTTTGATGCGCTAAAAGATTGTACCTACCTCAGGATGTACATCCCGAAATATCTGAGATGAAGAGATACTATAATAATATCTACGGTTATGTACTCAGGCATGTTTTCAAGATGATTTTCGGTAATAAAACTTTTATATAATTGTGAGCGATATGTAACACTTATATTTATATTCATTTGCTGATACACAGATTGCAACAATATCAAATATCGATATTAGACATTTACTCACTTTGCCATTTGTGGTAAATTATTGCGCAAAGGTAGCCCGATTTGTTTTATTTCCTGTTTACAATAAGCAGCATCTCTTTGTTATCCCCAATTGGAATGGAAAAACGTATTCATTGAAGAAATGTACCTACTTTGTCAACAAAAATTAATATCAGCCATAGAGAAGCACTGCAGTAAATAGTCCGTATAATATTAATTGTTACAGCTGACACATTTATTACGCGACAAGATAATCAAAATGATAATTGGAGTACGAGACCCGCGCCCGCAAAACAACTGGTCCAAATCCCGGGTTCAAGTCCAAATATATTCAAATGACATCCCTATGTCACATATCAATGTTTTCCTAAATATACGGCCAGACGTTATATATACCATGGAAGTGCGAGCCCTGGATAGAAAGTCAAAGGTCCGTTATTTTGAGGAGTTCCTTGAACATGAGGATGATATCGCGGATCTTTCTAGTCAGTTTGATGCGCTACAAGATTGTACCTACCTCAGGATGTACATCCCGAAATATCTGAGATGAAGAGATACTATAATAATATCTACGGTTATGTACTCAGGCATGTTTTCAAGATGATTTTCGCTAATAAAACTGTTATATAATTGTGAGCGATATGTAACACTTATATTTATATTCATTTGCTGATACACAGATTGCAACCATATCAAATATCGATATTAGACATTTACTCACTTTGCCATTTGTGGTAAATTATTGCGCAAAGGTAGCCCGATTTGATTTATTTCCTGTTTACAATAAGCAGCATCTCTTTGTTATCCCCAATTGGAATGGAAAAACGTATTCATTGAAGAAATGTACCTACTTTGTCAACAAAAATGGTGATTCATATAATTTCGAAATTAATATCAGCCATAGAGAAGCACTGCAGTAAATAGTCCGTATAATATTAATTGTTACAGCTGACACATTTATTACGCGACAAGATAATCAAAATGATAATTGGAGTACGAGACCCGCGCCCGCAAAACAACTGGTCCAAATCCCGGGTTCAAGTCCAAATATATTCAAATGACGTCCCTATGTCACATATCAATGTTTTCCTAAATATACGGCCAGACGTTATACCAATACCATGGAAGTGCGAGCCCTGGATAGAAAGTCAAAGGTCCGTTATTTTGAGTTCCGTGAACATGAGTATGATATCGCGGATCTTTCTAGTCAGTTTGATGCGCTACAAGATTGTACCTACCTCAGGATGTTCACTCCAACATAGGCCTAAATGAGATGAAGAGATACTAGAATATAACCACGTATGAGTCGCGTACTACATAGAAATGATTTCAAGATGATTTTCACTAATAAAACTGTTATTTATATGAGCACTAAATTGTGTTTGATAATGTTTTTGTGAGTATAACACTTTATTCACTTTTAAAATACGACCCGATTTGTTTATACTGTGTTTCTAAACTATATATGAAGGCACATCTTATTCAGAAGACCTTTTCCTATTCAGCTCCTCATATCTGGAACAGTTTACCTGTTAGCATCAGAGAATCCCACACATTATCTATATAGTTTTAAGAGTGCTTTAAAAACACATTTGTATCCTGCCTAACTCCTTTGCTTGTTTGTTCTTTTGCATGTATTTTTCTCTTTTTGCCATTTATATTTTTGGTCTAAAGCGCTGCGTTCTTTATGTAGCAGCGCTATATAAGCATTTTTAATGTATGTATGTATGTATGTATTCAAAAACTTAAGTTCAATTACTCTATCTATTGGTTCTTCTTGTAGAAAAAAAGATTCACGTTGATTTTTAAACAAAATATATAGAAAAACAGTACACACGTACTTTTGGGTGGTTAACGACTTATGAGGATAATTCTCTACTTTTTCGCTTATTAACATCTAAAGGAAACATCTCGCATACAGGCCTAATATTTCGCATATCATCTGATATCAACAACGATCCTTGGTGTATACATGCATAAGTTAGACCAGGCATTCTCAAATGGTGGCGCGCGCGCCACTTGTGGCGCATTGTGGCGCATCAAGACATCTTAAGGGCAGTGTCAACCCGGCACTTGTTTCAAAAATTGAATTTCATATTTCTCTATTATTTTATACTTTTATATGTATTCTATCATTACCATCATAAGTTACTAATCGGAAGCGATTATTTCTCGTTCTTTTGGGTGATTTTAAATTGTTGTTTTGGTAAGTTTGAGTCAGGAAAAGGCGCATAGTTATTTGGCGGGAATTTAAGCGGAGTTCCGCGCTTTTCAAATGCTGCGACAGCTGTTCGATCATTGCGTCGCGCGCTGAAACTTCCCGCGCGTAATACTAGACGCGCCGCTTAATATCCGCGACGTAGACGCGAAAAACAAAAGAGCGCAAAACAATGTCTAAAATGTAAACAAAGGCCAATCTTACGATCATTTAAATTTCAGTTTTCTTCCAATTTCTTCACATTGTGACAATATAAATTGAATCTGTTAGTTTATTATGATTGTTCATAATAGTATACTCGCTTTTTAGGTCACACGCCCGTGTGTTCCGTGAACATTTAGCTTTAAATGGTGGAAAATGTCAATATTTTTACTAAATCGATGTTTTCTAGAAGTTCAAATTTGAAGGAATTTTACGAATTTTCAGACAACATAACTAAAGATATATCAAACTATCAGGTAAGCTTTTACTACCATTGTGTAGAGGACTTTCAGCGCTAGGAGGCAATTTTTTATTTTTTCGATTATGGATTTTAAACTCGAGATATGCATCCATTTCTAGCGAAATGTACGCAAAAAGCCACGACTTTTACACTTTTCCGATGTTTTTAGCAATATCTCCAAAACCAAGCTTTATTTTGGAAAAAGAAAAAATTGCCTCCTAGACAAAATTGTTTTGTTTACAAAAACGTATATTAGAACAAATTACCATTTTTTATTTCATAGTTATGCTGTCTGAAAAATTTGGGGTAAAAAAATGGCTTTTTGGGTCATTTCTCAACATTTAGTTTATTTGGTATCACATTGATATCACCATCGGCTTCCTTATCAAATTTCCTTTCTAGAAATGTATACTTTTATGTACTTTTATTCAATATTCTCAAACTTAGAAGCATAAGTTGATCATCAAAATAATAGGGTTGACACTTCCCTTAAGTGGCGCGAGAGTGGTTAAGATTTTGTTTTTTGAAAAAAAATCATATCATGATATAGCCAAATTCCATAGGCATATGACAGTCAGATGTATAAATACAGCAATTTTTCTCGCGCTACGCGCGTATGTGCCCTCAAAACGGTAATATTAGTTATTATGCTGCCTACATAGATGTTAAAATATTTTGAAATTAATGTTATAAAGGGAATTTTGCCATTGTAAATTCTAAAAAAATATGACCAAGCAGAGCTTCAACAAGTTGGTTACTAAAATGTGGCGCTTCAGTATATCTAGTTGAGAAAGCCTGAGTTAGACAGATGTAAAGACCCCATTACGGAATAAAGCTGTATAATCCTTTGATCCGTATAGGATTTTGTGCTAGGTTAATTCCGTGCTGTCTTACACCATCATGACCATGTACATTAAGGATAAACCCATTTTAATGGGAACAACTTTAGCATGTTTAGTTCCTGGTTCACTCACCTTTAAACTATACTTTTATTTGTATTGATCGATGTAACTATTTCAAAAATACATTGTACTAATTAAATCAGTCCTCTAGTAATAAATATCATACTTTTAAATAAGTTGTGACAATACTAATTATGCGAAACAATGTGGGACAATCATCACGATTTGATAGCATGTTATAACAATAGTTTTGATTGATTGCGACAGTACAAGATAATGATGTAGACATGGTATATCGGTAATAGAGACAGATCGATTCATTCGATTAATTTATTTATTTAGTGATTAGTGATATCTTTATTTGACCTTCCACAAAATTATAAGCAAAACACAGATTATATTCTGCAACAAAATCAACGGACATTGATCGGTGGCGACGGTTAAAAGGGATGAAGGAGCATTCGGGGTTATGATTAGGCTTATGGTTGGGGTTGGGCCGTTGGTTTTGGTGTTTTTTGCGTTAATAATTCCAAAGCCAATGGAGTTGGAAATCAACTCCAGCGTGAGTCACTTTTCTTGATATTTTCCAAGTTAAACCAAGTATGAGGATCATTTCAAATCAGACACGTGTGTGGCTAGAGATTTCAGGTTATTTACCTTGATTGCAGTAGCGTAGCCAGGGGGAGGGGGAGCAAAGTGGAAGGAAGGGAAAGAGGAGAGAGAAGAGGAGACAAAGAGGGATGTAAAGGGAAAAGGGAAAGGACAGAAGAGAAAGGAAGACAGGCAAATTAGTTTGAAAATTGCAGTTTTTCACGCCGGTATGGAGACGCAACAGTACGGGGACGCAACGCCTCTACCCCCACCCCAAATTAGTCACGTGTGTGGCTAGAGATTTCATGTTATTAACCTTGATTGCAGTAGCGTAGCCAGGGGGAGAGGGGGGGGGGGGGGGGGGGGGCAAGGTGGGCAGAATGCCCCCCTGAAAAAAATTGACCGGGAACATCGGGAAGGCAAAGGAAAATCGGGAAGGCAAAGGAAGGGAAAGAAAGGGAAAGAAAGGGAGAAGAGGAGACAAAGAGGGAAGTAAAGGGAAAAGGGTAAGGAAAGGGACAGAAGGGGGAAAGGAAGACAGGCAAATTAGTTGGAAAATTGCAGTTTTTCACGCCGGTATGGGGACGCAACGCCTCTGGCGGTAAGTCATTTTTCCGCTTACAATCTAATTTAGATAAAGTGCTTGTCAAGATTTTTCCCTCATTCAATTTTTTCACAAATAACGTGTTTTATTACGGCAAACATTAAAATATTAATTTCTATTAAATACATGGTAAGGCCCTATATGAATTTTCGTTTACAAATTCCACGTATAACATTCTTTATTCCATACCGGTTTCGCCCAACCAATCCACAATAAAAACTTTTTCTCTCTGAAATATGTTGGTTTTTTTAAAACTTATTTCAAAGTACGGGACAAGATCGTTGAGGCCAGTGTTGCTTTGTTAATATTGTTTGTAGACTACTATCATGACTATTCTAGGGGTTTGCTAGATTGAAATACCGTGGCCGCCGTCGTCTGAGTGCATTAATTTAGTGCAGTGAGCCCTCTATCGTCAACATGTCTCGGATTTCGCTCCTATACCATGTATACGAAGAAATGGAAGAGCGATTCCATTTCGTCTTTTTTCATTTCGTCTCGCCATTTCGTCCTTCGTTCTTTCCTTTTTCGTCCTCTCCTATTTCGTCCTTTCCTATTTCGTCCTAAGTGCTATTTCATCCTGTTGTCATTTCATCCTGTTGCCATTTCGTCCTTTCCTATTTGTTCCTTTGCCATTTTGTCCTAATGGTATTTCGTCTTTTGCCATTTCATCCTATCGTCCTAGGCAGACGGATGCAATAGATGCTTTTGGAATCTTGAATCTCTGGACCCTCTGAGGGTGCGAATGTATGTATATGCATGAAAAGAGGCGACGTGAAAGACAATGGATTTGGTCAACTTCAAAATTGCGTTCGTTTTTTCCTTTGTGAATTTTGAATCACCAGATATTTATAGATGAGACTTACTAATATTACTTGCTATTTCTTTTCTGTTTCTCATCAAATCACTTATCGGAAAAAGAAACATTTAGATTTCCAAAACAGATAAATCTCGAGGCGCTGTCGTAAACAATTATAATGATTACATGCCAAAAGGTAACCGATACACGGTAATCGATGCCGACATGACATTTGACGGCATAGTTAAATTGTTTCAAAAATAGTTCAACCTCATGCTATGGGATCGAAGTATTGATAAAAAAAAAATACATGTATACATTATGTATCGACAAGAACATAAATCCGAACACCAACTTGCTACTTTTTGCCAGGCTTTTGTTGGAAGAGCTATAGTCAGTATTGTTAATAGTTTATGTGAACACATTGGTAATGTATCGACATGAAGTCCATCTCGTTTAAAAACAACACATACATGTATTTCAGAGATAAGACACAAAAGACGCAATAAGAAAAATTGAGCAACATTAACACTCCCAAATTCTTTGGTCGTTCAATCGGTCTGCAGGACTGAAGTCGGGAAAAGAAGTTCTCTTTGTGATATCACACTAGTAGAATCAGCTATATGGAAGCATTATATTTGACACGAATGTTCTCATTCAACATCTTCAACAATGAACATATTATTTCAAACAACAGGGGTAGCAATAGGCCAATTTTGATAAGGCCTAGGTAGGTCTCATCTTGGGTTATATAGACAGGTAACCATAGGCCTATAAGCCTAAAAAACCACGCTATACATGCTATAGGTACGCTTGAAATTACAGATCTACCATAAATTGGATAAAAACTCAGACAATCCAATATGTATCGCTCACAGACGGCCTAAATCGGGGAATTATTTAAAATAAACCTCAGCAAAATGAAGCTAATGAACAGAGATCAACTTAATTTGAACCAAGTCCATTAAATAACGCTCTGTAAATCATGATAATAGCCAAGCCAGAAAGGAGTAAAAAGCAGTTTCTTAAGACCAAACGAATCTTACGTTGGAATATATACGGTATAGAGAAAACTACATACGGCCTCAATGTGCATTGCTTTTCAACAGGCAAAGATGATACATACATTAGTATGCACAACAATATTTAGGTTACTTAGGTACCATAAATTCAGTTATCTTTCATCATGTTTTGGATCCGAATTAAATTTAGGTTTTCAATTTTAGCCTCAGTGACTTTTGAGATTGACTCCTATCATAGTAATTCTGCTTCATTTGTAATGTCCTTCCTCTCTTCTTCAAGTTGTAAAAGACATTTAAAGCTTTAAAATGATACCAAACTTGATTACATTTGGTTAATCCATTTTTGCGATATAGAAAAATTATTTGAATGTTTTCTAAGTATTTCTTTATTTCCTAGGAACGCTCTGGCGTTCTGTTGATCCGAAAGGGTTTGACATTCATCAAGAGATAACTAGACTGCAGATTGTGTAGCTCTATCATCTTCTGCATATAACAATAGGATGAAATGGCAAATGACGAAATAACATTAGGACGAAATAGCATATGACGAAATAGCATTAGGACGAAAGAGCAAAGAACGAAAAATGCAAAGGACGAAGTGACCACAAAGGACGAAATGGCAATACATTGTAGGATGACAATTAGTGGAATCTCACATTCAAAATCGAATCAAGTAATTTAAAAAATATACCTATACCTACCTATCTACATACCTACCATACCAATGGCGTATCCAGGACTGTTTTGATGTGGTGGGCGGGCCAAATGTTATCCTTGTGAGCGGAGTGATCGAAGCGATTGGAGCGACAAGCGGGTGGGTCCAGGGGCGAGCCCCAGTAAGCTCATGTGTTTCGGCATTTTTAAGGCAAAGATTCAGCATTCTGATGCAAGAAGAATTAGGGTGGTTCGAGATCCATTAGTGTTGAAACCTGTATAAAAATGTGCGCAAATGTGATTTTTAACACTAAAAAGGTACAGTATGACATTTTAAACGTCCTCCACATACCATTTAGAATATTTGGTGTGGTTAATGTTGAAACCTGCAGCCTTGAAAAAATGCGTGCAAAGCGGGTAAAATATTTCAGATTTTGAACTAAAATGGTCATGGAAAACTTGAATAATGAAACATTAAAACTAATACGCGCGAAGCGCGCAACATTTGGCATTTCTAACACTTAAATGGACCAGTATGACGTTTTTAACGTCCCCCACATTATACATTATTTGGTGTGGTTCGAGACCTATTATAAATGGTGAAACCTACTGGTCATGGAAAAGTTTCCTGAAGTCATCTTTTTCAGCTTGAATAATGAAACATTGAAACTTATACGCTCGAAGCGCGCACAGATTGGCATTTTTAACACTTAAGAGGTCCAGTATAAAGTATTTAATGTACCCCACATAATATTTGGTGTGGTTCGAGACCCATTATGTTGAAACATGTAGAAAGAATGCGCGCGAAGCGCACAAAGATTTTCAGTTTTTAAACTAAAATGGTCATGGAACATTTTCAGTTTGAATAATGAAACATTGAAACTAATACGCGCGAAGCGCGAAAAAAAAATAAAAAATTAACACTTAAAGGTCCAGTATGAAGTTTTAACGTTCCCCACATAATATTTAGAATGTTTACGGTGGTTCGAGACCCATGTTGAAACCTGTAGGAAAAATGAGCGCGAATCGAACAAAAAAATATCAGTTTTTGAACTAAAAAACGTTCCTGTCGCCATCTTAATGAAACCATGTATAATTAAACATTAAAACTATTAATACGTGCAAAGCCCGCAAAATTGGTATTTTTAACACTAAAAAGGTCCAGTATAACGTTTTTAACGTATAAGGACGTGACCCCGAAACCCCCCTCCCATTAGCGCCGCCAATGCCCTACCCTTCCTCCCCCCTCTTCCAGGGGTCGCATTCTGACGCGTCTGCGCGTCCTAGACCTCTCACTTTTAAATAGTGACGCGTCAGGTTTCAAATTAGAAAGACTTGCGGGTCCCGATCAAAATTGAAGGGACCCCTTAAATTTGACGATGTATGGAAATGGAAACCTTAAGAAATTCTGTAAATTACATATCCATCCTTTGCTCACAATGTAAATTAATTAAAACTGTCCGTAAAAAAGTAAAATTTTCAAATACCCAAACTTCAGGACCCCTCAATTTCTTGGGGGACCCCTTACATTTGTTTTTTGAAGTCCTACGGGGTCCTGAAAAATGTCATGGGACCTCTCACATTTTTGATCCAGTGCTATCCCTGCCCTCTTCTTCCCCTTCTTCACCTCTTCCTTCTTCTTCTCCTCTTTCTCTTTCTCCTCTTCCCCTTCTCCTCTTCCTCCTTCTTCTCCCCTTCCTCCACCTTCTCCTCTTCCACATTTTTTTTAAATCCTTTTGTAAATGGGGTGGGGGGGGGGGGGGGGGCAAGGCCTGCTTCCCCACCCGCCCCCCATTTATTGATTTTTTTTTATTGATTTTTTAAATGTAATATTATTATTATTATTTTGTTTTGTTTTTGGTAATCCAATATATCACGTTCAACAGCTGTTGTCTACAAAAATGAGCTAAGTAATGCGACTGGTGGTTGAATGACTAGGAAATAAATTGGGTCAAATCAATACCACTTTCACTGTCCAACTGGAATGTTAATTAGAGGGCGCTAGTCCCTGCAAGACCACAGTCTGACCACACCTTTTAATGACCTAACAGAAACTCATTCATCCAGAAACTAAAGCACGTCCGGTTGACACCAACACCACTGTCACTACTGTCAAACCCATTTATTCATCTACTACCATACACAGCATACACACGCATCCAATACCACCACCGTATAATAGTATTTGCATTATTTTTACGGTAGCGCATCTTTCCCGCCGTATTTATTCATCATGCCTGATATGCCCGGTCTCCCGAAACCTAGCCGTGCAACAAGAATGAAGCTGTTCTTTCTCAGATGTTGCTCTTGTTGTACTTGCTGCATCAAGAAACCCGGTCTGCCATAGAGACTAGAGAGGTAACAAAATCACAAAATATCATCACTAACATCATCCATGTAGAATGGTCATCTGTGCCTGACCTTTGATGCTTGACCTTGATGTATTAAAACCGGTCAAATCACTGGCTAATTAGTATTGTAATGGTTGAAGTGGAAGGTGTGGAGTGTTATGGACGTTCTTGCAATTACACCAGCAGCTCAACAAATTGATCAAATTATGCCCTGTTTTATATTATAAAATTCATCATTCACATATCGTCTGGATCTGTTGAAATGTATGTTAGGCTATATGATAAGCATTTATAATTTGTAAATGCTTATCATATACATGTATAAACCATAACCCGGGGATATAACCAAGGCCGAGTTATATAACCATATTCAGCTGATTGTGTGGTGCTGGGGTGTGGTGACGGTTAATATTAATATTATAAGGTGAAATGGGTGTATGGGTACGAGGGCCCCCTCTCCCCCCTCTCCTCGGCCTAGACCTCGCCCCTCAAGTTCATATGATATGAAAGGTTAAATCAGGGCAAACCGAAAACGTTACAAAATGAGAACAAGAATACCTTTCCCAAATCATGCAGACTTGAGAATGATAGGGCCAAACAAAAAAAAAAGTTTGTCTCAAAGCTTGCGAAGGCTTCAAAATCGGGCGACGCGCGCTGTTTTTTGTCTTCCATATTTTTTTTTTTACATTTTTTTTTATTTGTGTGGCAATTTTTACTCTTACTATTTGCAACCGTTGACACTTTCTGATATTTGTTTTTTCTATTTGAAATGAATATTGTGATGTAGTTGTGTATAAGAACAATTGTGCAGCGTTTTTTGAAGACCTGAGTCATGTAAAAGTTTGAGAAAAGGAAAATCTGCCGATATTTGTAATAAAAACTCGAAATAAAAATTTGTAGGGAAAAAAAAAATTGATTTGACAATTTTCTGCATTTCAGACGCGGTATTTTGGCATTTCAAAACCAATGCGCGCGCAAGCTTTGAGACGAACCATTTATTTTGTTTGGCCTAGTATACAGCATTTGATATGGTGAAAACACATACCACTCGGCAAACCCTACAGTCATGATAGTGTGGAATCTGGAATCTCATGTACACATTTAAATTCACAAAAACAGAGTCAATGTGAAAGTGCCATATAGTGATAATTAATAATTAGTCCGGTTTTTTACAGAATGTGTACTCATCCTGATCATGCTGAATGTTATTGAAACAAGTTGGAATATAGTTTTAGTGGGTGGGTTTTGGTATGCCACCTCATATAAACATAATATTCTCCGACGACTCTTAGAAAGGGCCCAAGTAGAGTTCAATGCTGAAATTTCGTGCTCATATTATATATTTAATTAATTAAATTTAAAATATAGCAAAATAGATTAATCTCGGGCACTATAACCAGGTGTTGCCTATTATGAGCAAGATATTAATGAATGGATTGAAGCTCATCAACATACAACCTTGGAAAAAGCCTCCTATTTTGTCTTAACTACAACCGATTTATATATTGAATTAGGTTTTAACTATTCAATAGGTTTAATATTGGTGATTTCGTGAATATCTTGCTATAGGTGCTATAGGTAGGCCTACTACGTATATAGAACTAATACAAAAATTGACCTCCGTGGAACAATGTGAAAATTGTCACGCAAAATATAAACCATGGCTAGCTGCTGCATAAATCCCAACCAAAAGTTAAACGGCGGTGCGGATGATTGAACAATCATAAATACAGGAATTTGGTATATTGCTAAATAAAGTCAATGAATTTGAAAGAGTGTTTGTATTGGTTTGTAAAATGCGTGGTAAATCTGATTTAATACTATAGTAGCTGGCAATGTAGCGGAAAATATTGAAAGCCGGTGTGTGATCCCGTGTGTGATACTAGTGTTACAATAATATTGACTTGATCGAGCGCTTAACAAAGGTTCTAAGGTAGATTTCAGATTTGTATCCACAAAACGACCGTTTTCTACCACACGAAAAAATCCAGGAACAACACTCATGGTAGCCATTATCTTACCGCTAATTTACATTGTAACACTGCCTTGTAGCCTGGTATAACAATCAACCTATTTTAGGATATGTTACAGTGCAACATTCCACACTTTCTTCAAAATAGAACTCCAAATGCAGCAATTGTTGGAACTGGAAAATGCAAGAATTTAGCATGAATTTGAGCTTTTATAGCACACAAATGGTAAAAACATTGAAAGAAGACCGTCAAGAGTTGCCAAGGGATGGATTTGAAGTTGCAAAACCCCTAAAAATGGGTAGGCCTACTGATTTTTCCAAAATCACCCCCAAAATGGGTAAGGGTTTTGAATCTCCAGCGGCACCCCCCCCCCCCCCCCCCCCCCCCCCCCCATCAAAACCAAATCCGAGTACCCACCCGAGGGCTGTGACCAGGACCCGGGCAGGTACCCGCCCGTTTAGTTTCTGCCCGTTTCTTATACATTTTTTCTCAATTTTCTAAGTTGTAAACAGGACTTTAGATGACCCATATTTGACCATAAATGACCCACATGATACCCATGACACACAACATGGGAATGGTAACTCCTAACTTAAGATCCTATTAATAAATTATTCTAATCAAAAAGTATGATTTCTGAGGACCGTTATATATAAAATACAATTTATTTTAAAAGCAACAACATCTTAATTCAGTACATTATGTACATTTTGTTTGTTAACTAAATATTGCAATAGAAGTGTTGCCTGTCACATGATATAACGTTAGAAATATTTATAAATATTCAATGATAATTTACAGAATTGGGGTATTTTGCATGTATGTCTCTGTTTAGAATAAATTAATATATTTCTTAATTATTTCAAACAACACTATAGAAGGTATATGGGTATGGTGTGGGGTCACACGAGGGGTCACGTATAGGGTCAGTCGAGGTCATTTAGGTGACATATTTAAATTAATTAAAAAAATTAACAATTATTTTATTTATGTATTTAATGTTTTTGTTTGTTTTTTGTTTTGTTTTTTGTTTGTTTTTTGTTTGTGGTTTGTCTGTTTAATTGGTGGTGTTTTTTTTTTTGGGGGGGGGGGAAGGTCAGATACCCGGGTACAAAATTACACGTGCATTCACATCCCTAACATGTCATGTGATAATAATGCCCATCTTTGTATTGATATGTGTGTGATATGATTGGGCGTGTGTTTATTTGTGATAAGTTTGAATGCAACACCGCTTGATATGGATGTTGCTCTGTCGAGAAAAGGGCATCCTGCAGAGAAAGGTTCATCATTATTATGATCATTAGTTTGCAATAAAAGTCGCATCAAAAGATAACAGTCTATAACAGTACAAACTTGTTATCAAAAAACAATCGATCCGGGCAATCGATTTGCGGCCCGCCAAAACCAGCCACTGAAAATCTTCTGGCTGTTCTAATATAAGGGTTCCCGCCGTGTACGATAGTTTAAAGTTAAACATAAACGATCATATCATAACATAAGCAAACTCGGAATGTTATTATAGGAAAACGGTATGTAAACTGGTTACTGGTACGGTATGTTACTAAACTTCCTATCGTTACAGCTGTACCACACTGTACAGGTAAACCGTGTTTATTCATTCATAATATTTATACATGTAAAATTGTAAAACTACCTGTTGAGTCCGGCTTTTGTATGCGTTCCAGACCAGTGAAGTTGCGTGGGTTTGTATTGGAGGTCAGAGGTGGATTTAAAGGCCACATTGTAGACTTGTTTCAAGTCCTTAGCAGTGTTCTGTAAAGATTGTTTCGGCAGCGATGCATACGCCAACGCCAGTATTTGGACAGGACATAAAACGTTAAAAAGAACAGTCAAATGTACGTTTCGGTCTCAGAAATCGTGACTGTATAGACATTTATATCCTAAGCTCTGTATTTATCAATATAAAATCACGAACACAAATTCTGATAATTGGTGCTCTTTATATCCCTATAATTAAATGACAATCTGCGCTCTTGAGCACTTCCTGCGTCCGAAATTCGGCGATTTAGGGTAAAACGCCTGCACTTTGGGTTATGCCCGATTGTCATGCCTAAAGTTGCTTTAAACTCCAACAACTCACGCGATCAGTAACACTCAGTGTCATAGGGTGATTTAAACAATCCAGTATAATTGAAAGGGTAGGCGTTTCAAAGACCAAACGCCCGGCCGAATATTGGCGCGTATAGCATGAGCCTGACATCGAAGGCAAGTTCAGATCGTGACTCAAGAGGTACATTAGTCGGAAAGAATTATTTGTGGTATGTGTATTCCCTTCCTGGTGAACTAAACATGGATATTATATTAGACTTCGTGAATCGAGGATTCATATTCAAATCATCGGGGTTCGTCGGGTTTGATTGTCAGCGTTCTTCGACATTGGCCGGTCACGGAGTCGTCAAAGTATCATTTTGATCAATCTGCGATACCACCACAGTTTCAGGTGTTGGCATATGGATAGTAATCACTAGACAAAATGCCATGTATTAATTAAAATCATTATTTGAATACGTTTATACCAGGGAGGTGTTTCTACATTCGTACTTAACACACAGTCCGTCGCCAAAGTTTGCCGGGGGTTGCCCGGTAGTTGAGCCTCGCGAATGACGTTCAAAAGCATATAACATAGTATAAGAAGTACATGTACGTATTTTGATACAAATATGCTTGAAATATCTGGAAAATACTGATATTCTGGAGTGATGGCAGCGTGTCTGCGGATATTTGCCGTGAATATGACGCTTTAGTACCTGACGACGCCGCCACCGACGGCTGTCAAATACTTCGATTACATTCTACAATTGATTCTGAAAAGTGCGAGACTTCGAAACAGTCTAAATGCGTACGAGCAGTTTAGTGTACATTTAAATGGGAATTCTTGTATAAACTGAACTGAACGGTAGATAATACGAGCGTTGAGTTCGAAAACGCAGACAGGGCCGGTTGTCAGTTGGAGATGAAGGCGTTGCTGGCCAAAATGCGTAAAGTGGTGCAGTGTGTATAGACACTGGGTATGATGGACGTATATTATCATCATTATATATGTAGACAAGGAATTCATTTTTAATCATAATTTTCTCATGCAACTTCGCACAAATCTTAACTAAATTAAAAACGCCTAATTACATAATACTCAATTCTTCTTAACCACGTTTAGGACCATTTACTGTGTGAGAACCTGGCTAGCATGCTACGTGTTTAGGGTTTTCTAGTTTTATGAAGCACATTGCTAGCAAATATCCAAGTTAACAAGTATCCTAGCGCTTTAAAGTGACATATCATTTGTTGAAAGGATCCATAACTTACAACTTTTTCCAAATGATTGCCACATTTTTACAAAACCACATGATATTGACGATGACGAGTGACGACGCAAGTTACAAAACCTACGGTATTTAGGGTTATGGGTGGCATCTCAGGTTATGAGTTAGTATAGCGTATCGTCTTATTAAGTTTAAACCACTTTCAATTACAAAACGCGAGATAATTGTTACATGGTCGAAAGCCTCAAATCACAGATCATTCTAATGCAGGTTTTGAGTCATTTGAATGTTTCATTCAGTTGTCATTCGGTTGTCGGTTAAGATTAATTAACTTACTAACAAAAACTCGCCATACGAAAGCGATCTTCAAGTGCATCTCGTATGTTGCAGCCCGCTCAAATCTTATTTGGTTTCACATATATATATTTCATGGGCGCAGCCATTGTTAGCGAAGTTAATGCAGACGTCGCTGATGCTCGGTGTCTGTGTGTGCACAGAGCATACTGTGTGTATTACGTGTTCGTCGCAGTGACAAATACACACAGCGAACCATCCGCACTTTTAATATCCTCCTCAGACGGAGAATCAGCGTAGTGATGGAACGGTGTAAAATGTATTTCATCAACTTCTCATCTACATTATAGCATTTGCGGGGACCCCAATAGATAGCTGGATGCGTCATGATTTTAATAGGATACGAAAATAGATTTCATTTAGCCCGAACACAATTATTATTATGCATGTACACGTCGTCTTACACAGTATTGAGCTGTAATTAAATTAATATCTGTGATGTGATGATGTACGGTCTATAGAGCGTGTCTTATACCCTGGAGAGGTTTAACACTATATTGTACTGGCAATCATGCAATTATTAATTAAATTAAACTATGGTTTTCTGGCTGTGTCGGTATTTGTTTGTGTCATGTTTTGCATTTCCTCAGTTTGGTCGTACGCCGGCGGTACGCCGACACCTGGTTTGTCTCTGCAAATTTCCAGGGTATCGATCAGCAGTGTACTTCTTGTTTAATTTAAAAGATATGTTCTGGGTGTTTTATTCATGTTGTGCATTCACACGACCTCTGGCTTTATCATGATGTTTTCAAATTTAAGATTTTTCTTGAATTTCTTATCCACTTATAACAATTAGTATCATCCCCGTGATGCTCTTAAATTTTCTCTGTCACATTCTGGATGTGACGATAAGTCTTAAATTGCATGCAGCGATACTTTCCTGTCTTCTTAGGGCATCCTCCCGCCTGCTGTTCAAGAAATGAGGACAATTTATATCTTGTCTTATATTCGTCATCCGTGCATCTGTGAAAACACCAACTGACATGTTAATTGTTTTTTGGAACATAGCGAGAGAGCGAAAGCCTTTTAGACGACGCGCAACAATCACTGCAGAGCATGCGCTAATTGAAATACCTGGCTTCTTATTAAAATATTATCCCATCTTCAGTATCACATTATGATAATGCAACGTACATTATACACCTTATATCTTGTCATATGTGGAAATTTGATCTTTTCTGCAGTTTCCATCAAGATAGTCATTTGATCTATGCATTTGTGAAAGGGGAATTATGTGTGGATTGCTGATTGCAACATCTCCTCTTATTGGATAAAGACTTGATATAAGGCAATCATTTTGTTGCCGGCAACAAAATACGAGGGCGCTTTTTTGGTAGGTTAGGTAGCTAGGTAGGCCACACCTAATACAAGCCATCCTGTTGTTTTTCTCGTCCGGTGACAAACTGGTGCCTTTTAATTACATCCGATTGGTGGACTATCATTCTTCCTCATAATGCCGGACATCGTACCAGACAAAATGAAACCAGGCTGTGGGACGAGATGCAAATTATTCTTCTTGAAATGTTGCAGTTGTTGTGTTAAAAAGCCATCGTTGTCGTTACCAGGAAAGGTAATGTGATCAAAAAATCGTATCCAATATGTCCGCCCTATTCGACGACCTTGTCGTTTCATGGATATAATATACATATATGGAAGTTAAATCGGTAGATGAACAGTATGATGAGACCAATAGAAAGAGATAAAACACCGACTTTGTACTTTTTGATGTAATGATTTGGAATATTTTATCAAAAATTGCAGCTGCAAATGACGAAAGATGGATAATATGAGCGATACGCAGGTCTTTTTTTAACCGAGTTAACAGTGTGTATGTGTATATACGTTGCAGTATGTGTATTGTTACGAGGCCCGGTCGATAGACCACTGTTTATCAAATGGAAAATGGCGGGAATTTTGTCAAGTTGACCGATAAATCTGATGTTTTAACCAGGTTTATGCCCAAATTTTAAAGTATTCACAAATAAGATATATAACTTTTTGTTCCAAATTGGAGTTTTGTGAATTCGTCAAATTGGATATACATTAGGTCTACGTACGCGTGGTACATATCTGCATTTCGCTACGCGGCGATTTTTATGTGTTTGATTTGCCTATAATGATGCCGATCGATGTTTGTGTCATTTTCCCAATTTCGGCCTTTTTATTTTTTTCTCTAAAAGTTTCATTTATCATTGTTCATCGTACGAGCGCCAAAATAAGGTGCTTTTTATTGAATTCGACGCAATGCCATGTGTATTAGATGCCATTTAAACATGGTGGCTTGTTTTGACAGTGTGCTTCCGGGTCATCGTAGTTAGAGGTCATATAGTGACTACCCTCGTTCCCGCCTTAAAGATATTAGTAGAAATTGTAAATTGCACTATGCTTTTAATTATATGGGAATTATGTGTGTCTTAAAGCGAATAGGTGCCCGAGGGCAGAGTTTGTAACAAAAACGTCAGAAAGCAACGATTCCGAGATTTTTCAAAGATTCATTTTTCATAGGCTTATTAAAACTTCCGCGGACGAGGCAGTGCAAAAAACCGTTACGTCTATTAAATAATGCACGCTGATATTATCGGGATCGAGTTTTGAAACAAAAGTACACATGTTTAGATTATTCCATAAATAAAGAAGACGAAAGTTTTTTCAACATAATTGTGTTAATTTTGCAAGAACAATTTTTCTTTGAAATTCTGCAATGGATGTAATGAACAAATACAAAACTGCCCGGACAGATTACTACCCTGTATGTACTACAATTGGCGTGCTCGGATTTAATGCGCATGCTCAACATTGATTGTGAGTTGTATTGTAGTGTAGTATTGTATGCCTATGCCTCAAATCAAAGTTGATAAATTTACTCGCTGAAAATTGTGGTACACGTAGTACTAGTAGTGAATTATATCATTTGTTGCAATAGCTTATAATAGGCAATGATAGGCCCGATTGTATCATTAGAATGATACTAAAATGTATTGTCATTACTATTTTCTTCCAATTGCAACAGCCCATGTTATGTGCTGAATTCGGTCTCCCTGTCCGCATACTGCACAGGCAGAACATTTTATTTTTTCCCATGCACGTCTGTATGAATAAGATAACCAAAACAGGAAGAACAGCATCAAATAATAAGTTATCGTCGGATGTGTGGTAACATTTTATCTGTATAATATTAAACTTAGATATCTTATTATTTATTAAATTTATAATTAATGCGGCATACCATTAATGCCATGCAATGTTTTTGTATTTTATAGCAGTGAAATGAAAATAAATGCCAGGCCTAGATTATGCCCACTCTCTGAATGTTTCTCCTTATATTTTTAAATAATCACAGCAGTAATTTAATGTTGAGTCTGATTGCTATCGATATGAAATGATATGAAATGTGTCAACATTATTATATTAAAGGCTGATAAATTAATTCAACAGGGCAGTGGCTGTCCCGAAGTGCACGTTATTTTACGCATAACTTGGGCAATGAACCATGGATCGAATCTGAATATCTCTCTCAATGAAATTTACTTGTAGAATGCATTGCATATAATGTGGGTGTTTTCGCTTCGTACCGTATGTCCACATGCATAGACAAGCACTTTCCACGTTTGTGTTTGATATCAATATCTATCTGATCATGTAATATATACAACATTACAGACCAGGCTTGGATTCAATTAATTGATGGTATATAAATATAATATAAATACATAACAATATAATATTTATACAATCTAAGCCACTTTTATTATTCTTTTTTTTTTGACCACCACTTCCATTATTCTTTTTTTTAACCCACTTCCAAGATACAAAATGTTGAACGGAATTTTTATTTTTCCATTCTTTGACTGTTATCTCTTTTTTCATAATATGTGTTTTCAAAGTAAATACAGTTACTATTTTCGGTGTTATCAAAGTCTGTGGTGTTTTTATACAGACGATGATTTTATCACCATTTCATTTCATTCAAAATGAAGCACTTAAAAGGCCTATCCTTGCTGTGTATATAGCGTGCGGTTTTATAATCATGAATAATTTCTCTATCAAAACGTTTTGACAAATAGTACCTACATTTAAAAGCAAATTTTCCAGCCGTTGGAATTTTCGCGAAATGTGCAATGTACATTCCAAAATACCTTACCGTACGATTTTATTAAACGTAAATGTCTATTTTGATCAATGCATAGACATGTGCGTGCACAGTATTGGTTGGGCTTGGCAGTACTATAATGTTTCTCGATTCAATGCTTTTAACTAGATGCACGCGAAATGGCGATATTTAATTAAAACTTATTCAGCGGTATTTTGGGTTCAAGGTTCGTTATCAATTGTATCAGAAAAATTAAATATTACTGATAGCTATAGCTGTATAGATAGTCACTGGTTAAAATACAGGAGTTTGTTTCAGTATATCAGATAGCTTGCTTGACGGCTTGTTAACACTTGCCACGCGGCTATTAGTTTTACCATGTACAAAACAGATTTGTCAGAAACCGGCCTTTCCCAACTTTCAAAAGCCTAATCTTAGTCGTATTAGAATTACTGAACAATACTAGGCATGGTAATTACAAGTATGGTGATGAATTTCAATAATTGTGACATTTTTGAAACATTTTGTAAAATTTTGGAACTGTCGTCTGCATGCAGACGACATGCCGCGTGGAAAGCGTTACAAATATTGAAAATATCCAATGATGTCGGACAATTTTTCGTTTTTCAACAAACCGTGTGCATAATATTATTGTCA
>CM069441.1:54142140-54197609 GCA_035610835.1 Ophiura sarsii
AGGTTTTTTTTAATAGTTCGAATGAAATTGTTAAAAATGAAGTATATTTAAATTATGTTCTTATTTGCATTGTTTATTTATGAAATGGCGTTCAAATCCTTTGTCGTTGTTGAAAGGGATTAAATCATGTTTCAGCGTAAATTATGTGCATCACCAATCTACAACTTGCATTCTGAGCGCGCATGTTTATTTTACTCATCGTGCGGGCGTTGCTCTCATGCAATAAAAACCCACGTAGACGGACGCGAACGCGATTGCAGATTGGTGATACATATACGCTGAAACCTGATTGAATCCCTAAAAAATTAACTCACCAGCGATGAAAAAAGTGACGAATTCATCTATCATTTCTTCCATAACAGGCAATCCGTCACCGTTATCACAAGCGGCTTGCAAGATGTGAGCTATCACGTTTCTGCTTAGTGGTTCTCCTTTTCGTACTTTGTCCAGTTGTTTCTCGATGGCATTTCGACCAGCGTCACGATAAATTGACAGGACTGAGCAAAACCTCGACGTACCTCACGGGCTTTTCTGGATGGATTAATCTGAATTATAATAAAAAAGAAAAACATACGATTTTGTCCCCCTCTACACAGTGGTAATGTTCCATGCAATCATTTTGTTTTGGTTTTAAATTTGGTTTTGTTTCACATATAGGGCCTAGAGGCAAATCAGAGCCAAGGAAAATGCATAAAACAAGTTTGGGTATAACGCGATATTGAGAGGCCAGATGATTAATCTCTATAGTTGTAATCCTTGGTAACACATTCAAGTCTTCCAAGGTCAAAGGTCATCTGGGGTCAAATTAAAAAGTCGCCCGATTGTCCTCAAACATGAAAAAACTCCCTTTTTCGTAAACCCAACGGTTATGGGTCAAAGGTCAAAATAGGTCAAATTTTAAATAAGTTCAAATGACAAAAGCAATATTGCGGAAGTGTTGCCCTAGGTCAAATAAAAAATTTAAAAAATTAAAAAAATCAACGGTGACCTCTTCGTAGGCTATATGCTGAATTTATGACCATCAAAAAATGGCATGTTTGGACTCATTCATTGCATTGTAGCCTATAACGTCTAAATGTAACATATCTTGCGCCAAATACAGAACTAATATAATGACTATTTTAAGTTTTTAAAGTCTATTCAATATCGCGTTATACCCAAACTTGTTTCATGCATGCTTTTGGACAAAAACATGCATTTTCCCCTTGGCCTTGAAAAACATTACATCGATTACGTCACCAAATAAAATGTGGCCCTTTTATTGCATAACATTTTGTTGGACAGCTTACGCAAACAAATGATCCTTAATATCACACCATGGTGGCAAAATTCGAGGCCACGTTTGCACTTTTCAACACAGTGGTGCGATACTTTTTTCAATGTGTATATAAAGTTTGGCTTTAATCAGGAAAGACTTTGCAGTTTCCTGGACTCAAAAAATTATATCTTGACCGTATGTTCCGTAAAAAACCCATCAAAGAACTTTACTAAATCATAAAGGAAATCTGCTTCCAATTTGGGAATTTATCAACATATTTTGTTCGACTTTCATCATTTAGTATTCCCTACTATATAGTATTCACTTATGTACAGCTGTGATGGTACTTTAGTAGCCGGAAGCGATTTTCCCCGTAACCTAAAAATAGCGAGATTTTAACCCTAATCCTAAACCCGTGTAACAAACAATCCCTCACTGCATGCACTGGGTTATTAAAATGCATGCAAATGAACAAAATATCATCTCACAAAGTGTTCCAAAATTGGAAAGCACTCTGACTGGCCACGGTGGAACCATGGTGGAAAGGTATCAGATAATTCGAGCAACGAGAACAGTGTGAAATAATAAAAGGGCAGAAGCGGCAGGCATTGGCTTCTATAAGGGACCAGACAATCATTAAGGTCATGACATGTGAGAAAGGAATTGTGTCATCAGTATTGTAAATAGTATAATAGAAGATGAATGCACCATGTATGAATGCACCGAGGATGGACTAGACTGAATCCATTCGTCTCCTAACATGGCGCACGGACGCGAAGCTGTGCTGTGTTGAAGACTGAAGAACAAGCAGCTCAAACGGTGCCGGGGTTTTTGCGGTTCTGCGCGATATGCGTCTGTTGCGACATCCGCGGCCATTGTGTTATCGCGCGCGTTTAATTTCAAGATGCGCTACATATCACGCACAGCCGCCGCTGGTCTTGCTTGGCGTGCGGGAATCACTCAATTAACATGTGTTTGTTGCAGGCTTGGTTTGTTGTCATTATTATAAAATGACAGTGTTGTGTGTGAAGTTGATCAAATACGAACGAACGTTCTCATTCATCAAGGGCAAAACATTCTATACATTATTCAATCGGAATTGACTTATTTTGTCCACTTTCGGAACTTTATTGGTGTGTTGTTGAGCAGGTTTGTTGGTATTAAATCTGATTTATATCTCTCGTCGATTCATGTATCATTAAAATTCATGGTAATTTCTCTATTTGGAAAATATAGAAGCATGCGTGACCGCGGCCGCGATGGAAAATATTTCGTATAGGGACCATTCATTAGGCCAAATAAAAAATAACATGTTTCACGTCCCTTACTGCTTCCTCTTTGAAGATTTTGCCATTTTATTTTTATTTTGCATACTTTCAGTAAACCTATCCTAAAATCGTAGGCTTAAGGCCAAGTAAAAAAATAAATCAGTTTCTCGTCCCCTCCCGCACCATTTTTCAGGAATTCTATGATTTTTTTGATTTTTTCCATAACTTTTTTTAAAAACAATTAAAAAAAAGTGCCCTCATCCTCCTTTTTTCAAAAGTTAGGACGAGAAACTAGTTTTATTTTTATTTGGCCTAATATAGCTTTGCAAATTTTATCAGAAGCATTTGTGGAGAGTTTTGTTCTCCGTCCAGTGCGGTATCCTGTAAGTGCAAGAATCCCTGTTTTCTTCAACAAATCATGTGTCCCAGGCTCCCAGCCTAGAGTCAAGGACAATCGTGAAACAAGTTGGCACTCATGTCTTGGGGTCAAATATTGAGTCTCAGAATCCATGGTCAGAATGTCAGTTCAATTCCAAAACAAGACAAATTGAGTTATTCATAGAAAATTAATAAAGATAATTAATTCTGCTCAATCAACGCTGCGCAATGACGTCAGAGAGTTTACTATAGATTGACGCAGCATTTCAGCGGTGCCAGAAGTTATCTTATTACTATTATGCACTTATCAATTGCATCCCCGGCCCAGGGATAGCGGGGATTAGTCCGGGACGTACAAATTGCCGATGTGATGTCCCGGGTACAGTCGTGTACGGTTCCCGCAGGGCGGGGAGCCATTTTGTGTACGTCCCCGCTAACAGTCCCGGCCAGGGGCGTAACAGAGGTTGGTTGTCAGGGGGGGCACAGCCAAACAAATTCCTGGTTAGAATAATTCCGTCCCAGAATTTTTCTTAAAATGTTGCCCCAATCTTTTTCCCAGTCAGTCACCTCGTGAATTTCACGTAAGTGGGGGTGGGGGGGGGGGGGGGGGGGGGGGGGGGAATGTCAAAAAATTTCGCACGGTAACAAAATTTTGCACGGTCACAAAATTTCGCAGTACAATAAGCACAACAGTCAACAATTTGTTGACTGTGGTGCTTTTTGTACTGCGAATTTTCTTTCTTTCTTTCTTTCCCTTTCTTCTTTTCTTTCTTTCCCCTTTTTTTCTCCTTTTACTTTTACTTTCTCTCTCTCTCTTTTCTTTCCCTTCCCCCTTCTTTTCCTCTTTTCCCTTCCCCCCATTTTTCCTGGTGGGTAGTTTGAATTTCCTGCTGAGCACCTTCAGGGGGCACTGTGCCCCCCCGGCTGTTACGCCACTGGTCCCGGCCCCCATAGCAGGGACAAAGTATACGGCGGCGTATAGTCCCAGCCTCCCCCATAGCTGGGACAAAGTGTACACTCCGGCTACTGTCCCTGTACATACATTGTGTGTACCTTATCAGCATACGTCCACTATGTATGTGTACACCCCGGCTATGCCCGGGCCCGGGTTATACATTTGTATACCCTAGCGTACGCCCCTGCTACATTGCCCGGCCAGCCCGGCCAGCCCGCCTTATTTGCTCAGTGATGTGCGTCCCGCTACATGCCCTGGCTAGCGGGGACACCTTTTGTATGTCCCCGGTACATGCCCCCGCATAGCCGGGCAAACGTTTTTGTATGTTTGTGTACGGTCCCCGCAGGGTGGGGCCATGGATGCAATTGATAAGTGCATTAGTGTGCAAAAGGTGCATGTTTCATGGACTATCAGAGTGAGATCATGAGATGCTCTGCATGTACTGTTCAAAAGATGTCATGAACACTATACTCTATTTGGTTTCCTCTCTGGACAGCGACGTAACTTAACAGACGCAGCTTTTACGCACGCGCATGTATCTTCCGTATACTAAGTAATACAACAGCACTTCGAGAAGGCGCGCGTGTTATGTGCTGCGATTAGTAGAATACGCAGTTACATCACTGTCTTGTGATGGCCAAATAGACTATGTAGAGTGAGATGCATAGATAAAACAATCAACACAATTTTAGGGACCTCTCTAGAGCCTAGGCCTAGTAGGCCTACAGCAAACCCATTCGTTGGTGCTACTCAGACGTTGGTGCATACACACGGGCGTTGAAAGACAGAAGATGCATACGCATGAGTGCGTAAATGCTGCGCCTGTTAAGTTACGTCACTGTCAAGAGGAAGCAAATAGTCATAGAGTATAATACCTTGACTTGTGTGTACTATTGTTCATCAGTTCCAAACTGGCGAGAAATATTCTGTTTTTATCTATCCGTGCGCAAAAGTAATCAAGCGTAAAGCACAATTTTGGCGTACGCAAGCGTCACACATTCAATGACATTGCGACATTGCGCAAAAGTAATCCAAGCATATTGGCCTAAACAAGCGGGATTTTGGCATACGCAAGCGTCACACATTCAATGACATTGCGACATTGCGCAAAAGTAATCCAAGCGTATAGGCCTAAATAAGCGGGATTTTGGCATACGCAAGCGTCACACATTCAACGACATTGCGAAAAAGTAATCCAAGCGTATAGGCCTAAATAAGCGGGATTTTGGCATACGCAAGCGTCACACATTCAACGACATTGCGCAAAAGTAATCCAAGCGTATAGGCCTAAATAAGCTGAATTCATCGGCTGCTGTAGGCTAAACAGGTTTTGCCAATTTGGAACTGTCTGAACTATTATAGCCTAGGCCTGCGGCTATATCATTCCAGAATTAAATAATGACAAATAAGGCTAAGCCTTTAGTTAGGCCTACCCTATTCATTTTTTACTAGTTCATTTTTCTTTATCGTGACCCGTCTATTTTATGAATATGATGCCTAGCTAGCTTAATATTTAAAAGCCTACAGCTAGTAGTACACTGCAGTCCTACATTAATTATAAAGCCTGAATACGCTATTTATGAATCAATTACATTTTAGGCTTAAATAATAATGCTTAGTAATAGTAGTAATACGGTTTTGCAGTTTGATTTTATTGTGTCAATTTGGTGATCAACAAATTCAAAATCAATTCCGAGAAGCAAGAAGACGTGAAAAAAAAATACGCCAAGACTGCAATCTCAGGATACACATGCCTACCTCTATACTCAACATGACATCCAACGTTAAATTGTTGAAACCTTGACTTGTCACGAAAGATTAATTAATTAAATGTACAAGTATACTATTAATTAAATTTCTAGTAGTATTTAAATGTATTACTATAATAGTAGTATGGATTGGTTGGATTGGATGTCATGTATTTTATGATTTCGATCCCCGATTTGAATGTCCCGTTTGTTGTTGTTTTTGTTCATGATGAAATTAACTGTTGACTCGCCTGAGAACTGCAAACAATCCATTCAATTTCAAACACAAATCAAACATGAAAGTTATCTTTTTCGGTCTTTTTAATAATAAATGTGTAAACTAATTTCCCACGCCACAATTTCACAACATGTCATATGGTGAAAAGTGAAATGCATCACTCGCTGTATCAGCTGTTTGTTATGTTATTGTATTGGTGTAGGCCTAGGCCTACTTCATGACGCGTGACGGAATATAAATTAACCAAAATACCTACCTGAAATATGTCCAACACTTGAATTAAAGCTTCTTTTAATGCTGATAGTACGATAAGTTAAGAGTATAAACCACATAATTGAGTATAAACAAAGTCAAGTCAAGTGTTTAAAAATGTGGAGATTTGACAGTCCCGCGGTATGCAAATGTTCGTGAAACCACCCAGGTCAACACGTCTACGGGGCGGTCATCGTATAAATTATCATAATTATCGGTTCTCTGAACGATATTTTCACGAAATTATAATTTCGTTAATCTGTATTGGTGGTAAAACGGCTTTTATTACTCATGTATTTCCCCAAAAGAGCCGATAGCTGGACGATGCTTACTGTTTATCCGTGTGCGTCCCGGTGTGCGTATTTGATTTACACATTAACAAGTACGCGGAAATCGGTGACAGGAATCCTGTCACCAAAGTCCGGCACGCATGCGCACAAAAGATAATGAGGCCGACGTTGGGGCCCAGATAGCAAGACTACGTTGTGTCAACGTTGGCAATGGTCGGCAAGGTCGCGGTCGGAAAGCCAACGTCTAGCCAACGTCTAGCCAACGTTGAGTGTTAACAGGATTTTATGTCGGGTATTGGTTGCCAAATGAACGTCAACATGGCGTTGGTAAATGGTCGGTAGGCAAACGGTCGGCGGGCCAGCGTTGGCCCGACGATTTCATTACGACCGTACTTCGAATATTTGTCCTTGAGCTCAGTTTTCAGGAGCTTGCTTTCGTAAAATTTGGAACCCGGTAATATATTTTAGTGGAATAAATCGTATTAAAAACTGGAAACCATCGCATGACCAGGCTGCCGTTAATAAGTTAGGATAAATCCTCCAGTCTCTTAACATGGCGCACGGTCGCATGCGCACAAAAGATAATGAGGCCGACGTTGGGGGACTGGTGGAGATAGGTGTACGCCCTCTATTGGTGGGTTTCGTATTGTATGTTTGGTATAACACTTTTTATTAAAAGTTCTACATTCCAAAATGTAAAAAGCTTCAAACATGTTTAACATTTAATATACATTAATAAAAATAAGAAACAAATAAAATATGTTTATTTTTAAAATTTAGTAGTAATATTTTTATGTTATTTTAAATAAATAACATCGAAAACTATATTTAAGTTTGTGAATATAAATATGCACTTAAAAACAACGTAATCATTAATAATAGTCTCTGCTTTTAGTCACCACCTGATAGTGATACCCACGACAAAAACTCACACGGGATTTATAGAGGTAAGTTCATAATTATTTGTATTTTGAAATGGCGAGTAGGCCTATTGTGAAAATCAAGAACAAAACAATATAACATTAACAATCGGATCATCTGCGTAGAATCGCCAGCAGAGAAACTGCCGACTACCGTAGCCTCTCTAGTCTCTCTCGACCATGTAACAATCCTAGCAGGTGGCCAAATTGTCCCACCGAGTAAATTGGCAAATATGGCCACCAAGACAAAATGCGTAATAAATTCACTATTTTTCATGTTTGGGAGTTCCTTTAGTATACCCTCCCACTGCATGTCTTCAATGGGGACTTTTAAAGAACGACCCATTCATAATTTCATCATACACTTGCAGTTAGTTGCACAGTGTATGTACTACTAACTAGTAGTGAGGAAGTGGTAGGGTATTTGAAGCTTACCCTCCTAGTCCTAGTCTTCTTGATTGTTATGAGCTGTATCTCCAAGCATTTATTGATGGGTTGCCTTTATTAAAGAGAAAGGGCTTACTGTTTTGGCCCATACTAGGCAGAATTGAGGACAAAGACTGTACTTTTCCCCCAGTGTTCTCTCTTCGTATTCAGAGGGGTAACACATGATCGTTCCAGGATCTTGAAGTTGAAATACCCCCTATTTGACAGCGTTTCGCAGACAATTTCGCTAATTTGACCCCCTTTTCGCACAAAAACGAGAACATTTTGACTGAAAATAATCCCCCTTTTTTCACCATTTCAAGGAAACTTTCTATATAGTCCCCCTATTTGCGCAAAAACGAGGACACATATGGTTCAAAATACCCCTTTTTACTTCTTCGCGGACATAGCCTCTCCAAAAACACCCCTAATGTTTTGAAATCGCGGACATAGCTTCCAAAATGACCCCTTATTTTTGGAAATCGCGGACATACTTTTTTGTAGCTTCAAAAAACACCCCTAATTTGTGAAAATCGCGGACATTGTACAGAAAACCCACCCTTTTTCGCGATTTTTGGAACGATCATGCGTACCCAAAGTTAATGTTGACTGAAACCACTGGGACTTTTTCAACAACACCATTTACAATTGGGCTTTTTTAGGGGATTCAAAACCAGCAGTGCTAATAATTTTTTACAAGAATTTGTGGATGAGTTGAAATCTAAATTTGAGCAATGGTTGTTCAGGTCAAGTTCATATGGCTAATTTTTAAGATTGATTGGAGGTACGGTTTTCTAGATGCCAATTTTATTGTAAAAAAACCATTTTAAGTCATTTTGAATTCTTTTGTTTTGTACTGTTTTTTGGCCAACAGAGGGCAGTCTATTTTCTTTTGTTTTATGTTGGTTTTTTGACTCCCTAGGTAAAATTTCTATACAAATGTAGTTTTTTGTTTAAAGTGCCCTAATTTTTTATTCAAAACTCCATTAGGCGCATGAAAGTCAATTGCGAATTTCCTGTTACTTTTTTTCTCAAAGTGATGAGGCGATACGGTGCTCATTTAAATAAATATAAAAACGTATAATGCATCAAAATAATGTTCACGGAAGGTAGGTTTACGATTTAAAAAGCCTTGCTTATGAGCCTAGTTCTCAAAATTCATATTTTAAGAAAGTGAAAAATGTGTTCAAATTAATAAAACTGGCAACAATTGTGTTTAAAAATAAATAATGATTTTTTGGGGAAATCTTGAAATTTTGACGCGGGTGAAAAAAAGTGATGCGGGCGGGTAACAGGAAACTCGATATCGACTTACATGCGCCTTAGATTCCTGCAGCACAGGAATTAAAGAGAGTTGTATAGCTAACGTATACACCAAGTGGCATTACATTTAGTAAAGTGCATGAACTTGAAAAAAATAATTAAGTGCATTAATTAGCCTATTATTCTTTTTATAATTTATTATGTCTTACAGCCTCCCGCAGAACAGGAAACTTTCTAAAAACTTAATTCAATAACAAGCTCCCAAAATTTCAGCTTTGTAGTATTTATACTTTTCTTGTAAAAATTAATTAATCATTTTTGCATAGATTAAATACATTTTCTTTGTATTTTGCTAGGGGGTCAAAAAAAATTAGCCATACATGTAGGAACAACCTTTAAGTTCAATGGCAAGACAATGCAGGTGAAATTCAAGAATATGAACTGTGACACACCAGAGCTTTTGTAAAATGTACAAAGGGACATTCAGGTTATTAATAGCTGTGATAAATATGTGACCAAATGGTATTTTATACTGAACACCGTGTCCGTGTGACACTTCCTCGTGTTGATGCAAATTGTAGAACGGATCAGAGCTTTGAGAACCAAGAAAATGAGGAGCACCAGTTGTTTAATTCAAGTTGATAGGTATGATTTCACAATTCTCTTTGGATTATATGCATCTCATAATTAATGCATCTCATAATAATGAAATAACACAGATTTTTTACCTACTTCGCAGATCAAATGGCTGAACCGTCTGGGGGGACAATCAGAGCAGCAGGTAGTTAGTTGTGAGGATAATGGCTGAACTGATGACGGACGACTTCGCCAGACTGTGTAATTGGAAGGGCAGGGGAGCCAAAACTGGCTTGGCCAGTTCACAAGTGGTGTTGTTTGCCGTAAGTAATTTATCATTGTTGGTCATTTTTCTGTTATGTAGGGATCAGTAACTTACTTATAATCCGTGTTGTAGTACTCAAGTCCGGACTCGGTCTCGAGTCCCCTTGAAGGACTTGAACACGGAGGAGGGCTCAAACACTGAGAACTTAGGAATTTTACCTCAGTCCAAAGGCCAGTATTGGCATAATTTATAAGAATTTAAAATGTCATCATCCTTATCTTCAGTTCTTGAGAAATATTGTCATAAAACATAATAAATACCTCTGACTGTTGAAAATATAAGAAGCCGAAATCATAGAAATCCTAACTATAATGTAAAGAGTGTGCAAAAATGAGAATATACAATTAAGGATATTTTTACGAGGAAAATGTTCTTTGTCTGTGTTTTCAACAAAAATGATCTTTCATTAGCAATTTTTAGCTTCAAAGAGCAGCTCAGTCTCCTCACTCTTACTCCACAGAGTAGAATCTGTTAGATTATCACAACCAGGGTTGTAGTTACGCCAGGCGGCGCCGGGCCTGGAATTGGGCTGGCCGCCCGGCACTCTAAAAACAAATAATAATAATAATATTTTTTTAACAATTTGTGGATAAAATCATTAAACTACCTCATAAAACAAGACATTATGTGGCAGGAACCCTCAAAGTGCATTAAAAAGGCCTAAAAACATCCCGGCCCCTGAGCCGCAAGAATTGTGTAACCAAATAGCGAAATATTGCGCCTGGCACTCAAAATGCTCTGGCTACAACCCTGATCACAACTTAACTTTGTTCTTAAGTTTGACATTTCTCAATGTATAACACTTTTTTCAATTGCTGACCACATATCCGAGTCGAGCATCAAAATCCTCACTACACCGTTGATTCAAAATGGTATCCAAATGTGTCCATGAATATAAAACAGGGGTAAAAAGTAGTATGTTTGCGTGGCCTGTAGAGAGCAAAATATATGATATGAAATATTATCAGAACTTAAAATATATGAGGACTCGGTCCCCAACTTGGTATTGGACTCAGACAGTAAGAATTGGGACTCGAGAAACAAGTACTTAGGGTGCACTCGGCTACAACACTGGTGATAATTGTTAGTGAAGCCTGCATTGTCTCTTTCTTGTTACTTCTGACCATGCTTTATGACAAATATTTGTTTATTTATCTTTATAGATATCCCTAACCCCGGTTTAGGGTTTTAAACCGGGATCACAATTTTCGAGGAAAAAACACCAACTAAATCTCAAGGGAAACCTGCCGTTATTTGATCCGGGGATCCTCTGTTCCACCCACTAAGCCACGGTCCTCAGCTACTCATTCGCGCAGTCTGCGCTTACTATTATAGGCTCCGTTGACTACGTCATCAAAAACCGGCGGCACAGGCACTTGGAGAGGGACTTAAGATTGGCATTATTTAACATTCAGGGGGTAAGGGTTAACATAAAAGATGTATTCTCATTTTGCACATACTTTGAGCATCACAGTTCCTCAGTAGTTTTAATGATTTACTGTCTGTCTTATTTTTTTAGGTGCCTCAAGAAAGGTATGGAATAGCTCCGACGATACCTCTGCAGGCAACTACATCAAAAGCTGGTTGAAGTATGCAGCAGATAGATCGGGAGGAAGGAAAGACAGAGAGAAAAGGAAAGTCTCTGCCAAACAAGGTAATTATTTTGGGGTTTTTATAAAACAATTGGAACAGAATACTAAATGTGTAAACATTCTATTCCACACCCATGATAAACAAATTTCAAGTTAATTAAAAAGATGTGATATTTCAGAATTAAAAATTTGTCTGTGGTATCATAACAAAATTAAATTAAAAAGTCATATACAATCTGATTAAGAACTTGAGACCACTCCCTGTCCTACTGCATGCTGTATTCTCCCTTCCATTCAGCTTCAAACCTTATATTGATCATATTCTTGTGAAATTGAAAATAGAACTCATGTTTGAAATATCTGTTTGAAACATGTGGTACACTACCTGATGGTAAATTCTGATTATCTGATCACTTGTACTGAATAAGCATGTTTCTTATCAAGTTGCGATGTTTGGCGATTCCCCATAATTATTTTATCCAACGCAATACAACAATAGATGGTTGAAGAGCTTCCAGATGTAGAGCTAAGAAAGTTGAGCATATCTTGACTTCGAAATGAGGATTCAGATAAGTTGGTGAGACCAGTGCCTCTTTTGTTAGAATGTCCATTGGACCTGAAAACTATATTCAAATTAATTATACATTTCAATTTGATACAGTTATTATTATATTTGTGTTTTATTTTACTCAGCTGACAGTGCAGATGAAAATGCAGAGGCAGACATGGAAAATGCAGAGGCTATGTCTGCGATGGATGATGATGAGACCGACCAATCCAATGGAAGCCTTCCGCCCCTAAACTGAATATTCAAAGCGGATAGGTGAATGAAGGTGGATCAAGAAAGTATCCATATTTTTGAGGCACCCAAGTAGAACATAATGTTGTGCACAAAGTTGGCTAATGTTATTACTGCATGCTTGCAGAACAATTGTGGTAACCTCGCACAAGTCAGCGTCATCACCATTATTCACATTGGTTCAGTGAAACATTGTGCTGTTCTAAAGAGACTAGTAACATCCTGATGAAGTCAGACATCTGATAAAATGTTGACTATCTATTTCAGTCTTACAATATACAGTGTACTGTGTTCTTGTTTATAGCGACTAATTTAACAGTTGAGTAGATTATAACAAACCTCGGTTAGTGCTCATCTCTGTATTCAGGCAAAATATAACCTAAGGAAGTTAAGATTCAGAAGTCAAGACAAGAAAATGTTTCATTTTAGTAGGTCTCATAGAGTAATTTGATGTGTGTATTTTATGAAAGTGTTATTACAACTGCCCACTGGTTTGACTGCTAGACTAAAAAGGAGGTGGAGAGCCACAAGGGTAGATATCTCCACAGTGGAGCGATATCAGTTTTGACTTAATACAGAGATGATTTAAACCACATTGAAAGATTTGATGAAACAATTTTCATCCGTTATTGTTTGTATCCTGAAGTACATCATTGAACTAATATGCAAATATTTCTGCATAATATGTTGTAATAAAACAAAATCTGTCTGAACCAAGAAGAGAAGGGGGTTTTATTTTTAGACATATTGGAACAAAAGAAAGACAGACGATATGTTTTTGCAAATATCTTGCCTTTCGGGAGGTTATCACACATCAAACAATCTCAGCAGTTGCGTTAAAATGCTGTGTGTTCATTGTGGCCAAACAAGATCGATATCAGACAGCATCAACTGGGAACTTCTCAGAATATTATTGTTATGAAAACGTGGCAAAACATACATTCTCAACCGTTCATCGGTTGATCACTGTTTGCAAGTTTTCAATATCTTTTTCCATGCCTTTGGTCATGGTTGTAAGGAGGAGACATAATTTTGGGGTTCGCTGCCTCACATAATGTCATCCTCAATTGAAATACAATACAAGTGAGATACAGGTTTTCACCTATTTTAAATACATGTAATATGATGCCATATTCATTTGGATGATAAAGATATGTTGATAAAATTGACATAAGTAAGAAACATGTTCACCTTAATATTCTATTTATTACACTTAGAAAGCAATGCTGTTTTTAAATATTTATTATTTCTTAAAACCGGGTATACATGTACATCATTTTGGACACCCTGTATTTTCCAATGGCTTATTTTGGTAAAGTTTATTTTACAGGAGATTTTTGTTTATAGCTACAATTGTAATGGAGCCAACAAAATTGAATTTGACATGATTGTAAAATGTTGTTTTAACATAAGGGGTCGTCCAAAATGCAAAATGTTCCTCATTTTTAAAACATGAGGAGAATTGGGTCCACATCATTTTGTGTACAATTTTTTTTTGATATTTATTTGATTTACTCTTTGTGGTGGTAAACCAATCAGAAAGCAGGAATTTCAAAATCTGCGGAGTGCATTTAAAGTGTCTAAAGCAATCTGCGTGTATGCCGTTCAATGCGTGCAACACACGCCTTGTTTTGATGAAATGCTTGCTGCCAGTGTTAGCAGACTTGTTGACATTTTTTTATTTGTTATAATGTAGATCAAAATTATGCTAAAATTGTGAATTTTGATTTGTATAGTGTTGTGGACTTGTGTATGAAGTAGGTCAATGTAAAATATGAAAAATGAATGCACTTGAGCTGGTGTTGATTTGCTCACAATGCCACCGTATGTAACATATTGACATTGCATCGTTTAACGCAGGATGTAATATTTTTCCGACAAAAGTCTCAAAGCTCTTCAGTTTTTCAAAACCTAATGCGGAATGCGGGTTTTTTTAAAGTTTTTTTTTTAAATATAAAATATTGAAATCCTTGTAAAAGTGACCTTTTCTATTTAAAATGATGTGATCAATGAAAAATCGGTGCAATTTTAAGATTTTTAATTTTTTTAAATATATATATATTTTTTTCCCTTCCAACGCGCATCAATTAACTAACACGCATCAATTAACTAACGCGCGCGGGAGCTTTGAGACAAATGATTTTTTTAATATTATAGCCAATGTGTTTGTTAAGAAAATACTGCCTGGTTTCCATGTTTTCATTCACTGATTTCTGTGTAATCTAACCGTTGGAACATAACAAGTTACATTTTCAGTTAGTGGTGATTGACATTTTATGGAAATATTTTTCAACATTGATTATTATGTTATATGTAAACACTTACTTGGGTGATGTTATTTTTCATAGCAATTTGATAAATATTTACACACGCTTTAATCTTTTATATCCTGAAATACAGGGTGACCCAGAAAATGTTGAACCCAAAAATCATAAACTTAAAATAAAAAAAATGACAAATGAAAATAAATAAATATGGCATTCTGTTTTCAACAATTATGTAAACAATTGATTCAGCTTTCTGGAGAACTTGTAAGATCATGTAAATTGGCCTACCAAACTTAAGATACACTTGATTGTGTGACAGGCGGTGTTTTCTCCCTTTTGTAAAAGTGAAAGAATTGTAACTTGGTTCAGATATGAACTTAATTCTGTTCTAAGTACGGTGAGTTAAGTAATCTTTTCTTTTGATCTGTATTTATCAAATTAACATTTTCAAATGAAGTCAAGGGGACTTACGTTTTTGTTTTCAAAGTCTCTTATAAAATGATAATATTGATTTACATAATAAATGAATATTGATGAGATACTGTGCAGAAATGGTTTCAAACAAACAGGTACTTGTTCTGCTTATGTATCATGAAACCATTTTTTTTGCACTTCACTTACACTACAAAACAATACTTCCCTCAAAATTACACGTATTTTAAGTTTCGTGTGGCCTATTTTTATGATCTAAAATGTTTCAGAAAGTTAAATGTTTGGTGCACATAGCTGGTGAACGAGTTATGCAATATTTTGTTATTTTAATGGTAAAAAAATATATTGAATTTTTTGATTTTTGGGTTCAACATTTTCTGGGTCACCCTGTATGCTTCACTGGACCAGTTGCCCCATCCTCCCCTATTAAACCCTAATACATTCAACCCTAATAACCATTTTAGTCGCACCGTTTTGGGCAGGAACAGGTTGTAGCTATGTTCTTTCGTGTGTATTGTAACTATATTACAGATTATTCATGATACCAATAAAACAGAAGATTTCAAATAAATTGTTACCAATGAATTTGTGTGTTTTATCTACAGTGTTATGTGTTCTTTCAAAGGTTGGGCAAACGCTGAAGTAACGTACATTAGTTTACAAGACAAAATCCGGCAAAACGTTGGCCCAACAGACAAATATATTGCACTAACGTTGTGCCAATGTTGTTTAACATTGAAACGTTAGGGCAATGTTGGACCTGAACGTTGGCTGAATACATAAATCTACATGGCATTAACGTAGTGCCAACGCTGCTGTTGAAATGTTGGGCCAACGTTGAGCCAACGTTGTGCCAACGCTGTTGTTGAGACGTTGGGCCAATGTAGTGCCAACGCTGTTGTTTATACGTTGGGCTAACATTGGGCCAACGTTGTGCCAACGCTGTTGTTGAAATGTTGGACCAACGTTGAGCCAACGTTGTGCCAACGCTGTTGTTGAAACGTTGGGCCAAAGTTGGGCCAACATTGTGCCAACGTCAAACAACTGATGTTGAGCCAACGTTGTTTAGCCGGACAAAATTACGTTGGCCCAATGTCACATTTTGACGTTGCCCCAACGTAAGTGATTACGTTGTCCCAACCTTGGCCCAACGTTGTATTGCTATCTGGGGGGACTGGCGGAGATAGTCTAAGGATGGACAATGACTAAAAGGATTCGCTCATCCAAGCTCATATCCCTGGGGAAAACTGCTGTTATGTAATGGCTAAAAATGGGCTGAATGAGGGGTAAACTCCTCATGACGTCGAACCCAGGACTGGACATACCCCCCCCCCCCCCCCCCCCCCCAACCCGAGTGGGAGTCAGTCCCTACCTCTGACTGGTTCGCCAAGTGAGTTTAGCGTAGCAAAACTAAGTTTTCAAACGGTTCTATTAGCCCATCTCGATTGCGATAGCCATTGTACGGAAGAGATTTAGTGCCAGGCGGTTAGGGTTATGAACGCACGAACTCACGAACTCGTGCCAACAATCCCGAGTTCGTGAGTTCGTGACTTGTACACTTTGAAAATATAGAAATAGTAAAGAAATTTTGGCTCCAAGTCACAAACTCATGAAACTCCTAATTTTTTCACTTCTAGCGAGTTAGTTAGTTTTATCAAACAAACCCAACCGCCTCTTTCCTGGAAATATCCTGAGTTCGTGAGTTCGTATGCAAACACAACCGCCTGATTTTGTGGATATCGTGTGTTCGTGAGTTCGTGTGTTCATATGCTGCAAACACAACCGCCTGACTTTGGCACGAGTTCGTGAGTTCGTGTGTTGTCAACACAAGCCGCCGGATTTTCAGCACGAGTTCGTGACTTCGTGCGTCCGTGTGTTGCAAACACAACCGCCTGATATTTGGCACGAGTTCGTGACTTCGTGAGTTCGTGTGTTGTCAACACAAGCCGCCGGATTTTCAGACTTTTCTATGTACAGTGTACTGCACTTACGCTATCCCATGGGTTTTTGTGGGAATGAGCTAGTCCCTTCAGTGCAGTGATCACTGCTTCAGTGAAAAGGCAGGCGGTTTCATCAGTAGAACCATAAATATTCCAATCTATTCCAAATGCAACCTGGTGAAATAATAATAACTATTAATTATATTATTAAAATGTTTCAACCTTTGAAGGATTAACTTAAGTGTATTGGATAAGAAAGAATTCGGTCCAGAGCACTGCTTGCAGATGGCACAACCCATAGTTGTGTAAAACTATAGTTCCATGTGGGGACACCAAATCTACATGTATGCTGATTTTTCGGGCACAAACGTATGGTGCCAGGTGCCCTTGTATGCGCTTTGCTTCCTTGTCTCCTCATTCTTCTCTTTCTTAACAGGATATAATTTTAAAATGGTCTTGTAGCATGGTTTCGCATTACAAATGGTCCTAGTTAGGATAAGTATGTAGGCCTATAGCATTAAGCTACTTTGTATTTATGTTTGAGTGTTGCTTGAGTCTTTAAAGTCGAGCACACCTCTAGAGTTCATATGCCATTTAAAATATATATAGCCTATACAACGAATGTTACCCTTTTACAGCCGTGACTTAAGGTACATTGTATGACATGCATAATGATCCGAAAAAGTACCAACCTTTCCAATAATATCCATGGCAACCTTATTAAGTTCCTCCAGCATGGTAACTTCTTCTTTGCCATTCGCTTTTGTCTTCAAATCCTCTATAAAAATATCGGAACTGGCGTTGAACTGGTCCATGCATGTTTTCAGATAGCTTTTCCAAAAGAAATAAATGAAAATACGAATAAGAATTGCACTGTGTGATTGTATTTTTAAGGCATCCATCACCGACTATTTTAAACTACACATTTGATATTTTCATTTCATCCGGTCGGTTTTTACACCATGGACATGGTTTAAAAGAAAAACATATTTCATACATGATTCATCCGATTTCAACAACATTGGAATTGGATATTTATGGTTCACTCTTAACGTAGTAATACATTAAGTATGTTTTAAGTTGTATAGATAAAGAGGAATTCATACACTCTTAGTAGTGTCGAACCAATCAGAATGCAAGAAACTGATACGCGGAGTGTATTGAAAGTGTCTAATGTACTCCGCGTGTGCGCCGTTTAATGCGCGAACCACGCGCTTTGTTTGATGCGTGGTTCAGGAACCGCGAGTTCGCCGATTTTCACTGCGGGTGGGTGTTAGCAAACTTGTTTTTATTCGTTTTACACAGATCAAAATTATGCTCAAATTGTGAATTTTGATTTGTATAGTGTCGTGTATGAATTAGGTCAATACTAGCGTATGTTTTGTTTCTCGGAAAATTAGAAAAATCAATGCACTTGCGCAAATGTTAATATGCTCACAATAGCAATCCCCCTGCGGGGTCGTGCCATTATTCACACATCAACGCGCGCATGCATTGATTTGTCTAATTTCTCTCGAAACAACACATAGGCCCTACGCATTTATTGACCTATAAAATACTGAACGTCGTTCTACAATCAACAAAACTACGTGTCTGTAGCCCATCTTGTTTCCTTGTATGATTCTTTATATTTCGATATTCATCTACAGTGTAGATGAATATCGAAATATAAAGAATCATACAAGGAAACAAGATGGTTGAAGGAAGGAAGGAAGCCATCTAGATGCGCAGGAGGGGAAGACCACTCTCAACAGAGATGAAGATGCTTATGATCTCATCTCGAACGCCCTTTACGTTCAGTAGTTGTCACAAAAAAAGTGGTAAGAGCTGATGATATTAATAGTCAATTAAGTACTCATTTTTGATAAGCAAGGAAATATTCGCGTGAGTAAAACGATTTATATTCTTTCATATTTGGATTTGTTAGTTAAAAACAAAAATGTCATAATCTTCCTATACATCAATTCATTCCTTCTTACCTACGGTGAAAAGCTGGGTTGAACATATTGCGTGTTTTCTGCCATTTGCCACGGTCCATCTGCGTTACCAATCCATTGCCCATAAATCGTGCGCCCCACAAAGACTGCAGTCTTTTGTACGCATATGGTGATTTCCTGTAGTTCGATGTGACTAACATTTCCTATTGTAAATGGTAAAAATAAAAAGATTAATAAAAAGGCTACATGGTATGCTTACTTATACTAGTAAACATATAGCCTATATCCTAACCTCAATTTATAGCATATAGCCTATGTACACACAATTGATGTTCGTCAGATCCAAATAAATAGTCAATTCTATCTATTCATAAAAGCAATATCCTGCTTAGATGTACATGTATGTATACTAAGCTGCAAAAATCCCACCTTATTACTTCTTTTCAAGGACAACAATTAAAATTCTCTGCATAAGAATGGACAGTATTTGTGATTGGAGCGATATCTTGATTATTGGCATGTGTTCATGAATTAGGTAGGCCTATTGCAATTACAAAGATGGTGTGCAAATTACGCAAAAGTTACCCAATGGGAAGATGGGTGGGTGCTATTTCCAGGCCTGCGTTTATCTATGGTAGCATGAAATACACTTTGGGCTTTCAACTTACTTTTACGGCTTCAGGTGATTGGATGAAGACTAGTGTATACCACAAGATATAGACCACTAAAACTGGCCCGTATTCCTTCGTCCTAGGTCATGTAGGTAGTAGATAGGAGGATTAACGTATTAAATAAAAATTGTTTTAAAGAAAGATTATTAGCGATTCAAAAACCTCATGAATATACGCGATACGTGTGTCAATCAAATGCATGCCGTCCTTTTAACTACTTACGCAAAAATAAGCGCAGGTTTACGGAGAAACGACACCATGTAAACATTAATCACCCGGCGTCAGGGGCGTAACCAGAGGGGGGGGGGGGGGGGTTTGCCCACCCCTCCTACCCCCTTGCTAGAAGGCTCGCCTTCCCCCTCATGTACCCCAAATGAAATGACAAGCTCTATATGTATATTATAAAATTGACAAAAAGTAGTCGGTTATGCCCCTAATAACATACCTGCCAACCCCCTCATGCCCCCACAATTAAAGACCCTATTTACGCGCGCTACTGCCCCGCGTACACTGCGTATCAACTGTTCCACCGAGAAAACAAGGTCGCGTAATGCATAGCGCGATCATAGACTAACTACTTAGCGTATGCCACACTAAACAGCACAGCGTATTTGCGCCACGCAGTATAGCCTACTCGCCATGCGGATGGTTCGTTTGCTCGATTTTTCGACCATCATTTGGGCTGCCCCTTGCCCGATGATTTGAGAGTATGTGCCCTTTCCCACTTGTGAAAGATTGGTGTCTCTGATAAGAGCCGTTCAGATGGATTGCCGATTTTCCACTGAACAGAGATGGTGGCTCTGAAAAAGCTCAAAACGTAGGTTGCCACTGGCCTACTATAAATTTGGCTCTAGAACCTATTCCAAAGGACTGCCTCTTGACCAATGGAAATAACGTAGACTGCCCCTTGTCTACTACAAAAAGTCTATTACACGGTCACTGATCTGTAAAGATCGTTTGACCTGTTGACGTAAAAAAAGTTACTAGGATACATCGGAATTTCCCTCAGGAGGGCTACGCCCTTTGTGCAATTCCTTAGTTCCCAAGTAAAAATGTTATGATTCTTCACAGTATCTCTTAACAACTGATACGCACCCAGATAGCAAGACTACGTTGTATCAACGTTGGCAATGGTCGGCAAGGTCGCGGTCGGAAAGCCATCGTCTAGCCAACGTCTAGCCAACGTTGAGTGTTAACAGGATTTTCTGTCGGGTATTGGTTGGCAAATGAACGTCAACATGACGTTGGTAAATGGTCGGTAGGCAAACGGTCGGCGGGCCAGCGTTGGCCCGACGATTTCATTACGACCATACTTCGAATATTTGTCCTTGAGCTCGAGAGTTCAGCAGCTTGCTTTCGTACAATTTGGAACCCGGTGTTATATTATAGTGCAATAAATCGTATTAAAAACTGGAAACCATCACATGACCAGGCTGCCGTTAATAGGTGAATGTCGGACAACTCGGCCAAGACAACTCGGCCTTTGAGACAACTCGGCCTACGAGACATCAACTCGGCATCCGAGATTCTGCCTCCCACACAACTCGGCCATTAGACAATCTATAAGCTTATAAATTAATTTTAAGTTAACATGTCAAACTTCAGAATATATTTGAATTCTTTTTGGCAGTTCCTCATCACTGATTGAAATGAATTTCAACATTAATGACATTATTACATGATTTGTATGAATTCTTTTTATGAGATCTTGTCACTGTGATCCCATTCACTCTTAAACTAGTCGCAGTCTTTATTTTCATTAAAAGATTGATTTAAAATATAATAATTGTGTGGGTTTCGTTTTGTTTGGTGGCATTTAAAATTGCCGCGCAAATACTGTGGCCGATATGGGCTTATTGTCTATTAAATGGGCTATGATTCACACCCACCACTAATGCAGGATCAATACATTTTCCTAGTTATATTAATATGATTAATATTAATAATATTTGCGAGTGCAATAATAAGTTAACAATTAACAAAATGCTAAGAGTAAAAGCAAGATATACCAACAGGGTGTGGGCAAACAGGTAATAACAAGGGAGAATAACGCGATAAAAAACCCCCAAAAAACCCCCAATAACACACGGAAATGCACTGGGACAAGCAATACAAATTGCTGTGCAATGAAACAATAAAGACTGACGTTTCAAGTGGATATACCACCCTTCATCAGGGACAAAATATAAAAACAAAAGTGTTAAGAACTATAAATAAGATAATGAACTAGACAAGTCCACCACTGTAATTATAGCACAATGTCAGTAATAGATGTTGCCTACTAGACATCCAGGTTAACACTGCCCAGACTAATACACAAGTACAAATCCATGTTGCTAGGCAAACTAACAAACATGTACAAAAAAATCAATAGACAACACATCATGCATATGCATGAGTGATAAGTGACAATAATAGACAGGAAATGGTGGAACAATGGGAAAATAAATGCCACAGAAATAGTAAATTAACTAAGCCTAATATGAATGAACTGCGTGGAAGGGGGTGGGGGCATAAATAATAATAATAAATAATAAATAAACGGAAGAAAAAAACCAAATTAATCAAAAATTACTACATAAATTAATGAGGAAATCAATAAATCATATTAAGCAAATGGAGAGAAAGAGAGAATTTTTTTTTTGGGTAAATAATAATAATAAAATAGAATAAATCATGAGGAAGAATTGCTGCAATGAGAGCAGACTCACAAGAATAAAAAAAGGGGGGGGGGGTGGGGGGACACAGGAAACTTAAGCCCCAGACAGGGCACTCAAGTTATAAGAAACAAATAGGCCTATGGATGTATGGACTGTAAAATACAGGCATGTTGACAAAAAAATTAATGTGTGCGAGATGTCTCATTGTCAATGTTTAGTGGCCGAGTTGTTTTATTGGCCGAGTTGTGTGGGCAGAATCTCGAAGGCCGAGTTATCTCGAAGGCCGAGTTGTCTTGGCCGAGTTGTCTAGAAGGCCGAGTTGTCCTGACACCGTGCACCGTGAATGAAATACTGGCGATATTGTTACCACATTATTATTTTAATACAGAAATAAATAGTCGAATTGAAGTCGGGACTCACCCGGGATTTATGGAGGTAAGTTCATAATTATTTGTAGGCCCTATTTTGAAATGGCAAGTATTGTGAAAATCAAGAACAAAAACATATTATTATCGGAGGTAGGAAAACTGCCGAATTCGTAGCCTCTCTCTCCGTATGCACTTGACTTGTCTAATATCAACTGATGTCCCGGCCGCGATCTTTATTACCGTAAACAACATTTGATCCTTGACGGAGTAAAGCGCATAGTAATGTACATTGTACAGCAATACATATACAGTGAGTGAGTACGGTTAATAAAATCGCGTCCCGGCCCGGGGGGGGGGGGGGGGGGGGGGGGGATATGGCCGAGTCTTGTAACGCACTTAGCCGAGATTTTACTGATTTTTAGTGCCCGGATGGCCGGGTTTTGTAGGTTGTTTGTGCCGGGATTTGTTAAGATAAGAGGATTGCATTGCAACACCAATCAAAATAGCCGGGATATTGGTGTCGGGTGTGGCCGTGACTGTGCCGGGATTTGTTAGAGGATTGCAAACCAATCAAAATAGCCGGGATATTTGGTGTCGGGCTTTTGTTATGAAGTTGACCGGGACCCGCCGCTTCCAATGCTTCAAGAGTCAAGAGTATCATATCGTCGTCATGATCGTCCGATAGACAATAAGAGTACTGTCTGAGCTTCAAATATATGGTCTCCGAGTTGAATGTGAATCCAATGAGGGTGTTTTTTTTTGGGGGGGGGGGGGTAGGGTTGATCAGAACTGTCATTTTTAGTATTTTTGTTTTTATCATGAGAATTTTGCGGAAAATTCGTTGAGAGAATTTAGAAACCGGCAAAATATTTTATCTTAAATTTCCTTGGAAATGTGCCACTAGTTTGTCGAAATTTACAAAATTAATGTAACCTAATGTAATAATATGATCAATGTGGATTTATTTGAAAGTGTTCTGAGTGTTTTTCATTTCCTTTTGGTCTTTTGAAATATAAATTGGACGTCTCATTTCACTTCCGGGCTTTCCGCCATTTTGACTTTGTATGCTATTTTATGTGTTTCATTCCGAGGCTCAATTTTTGCATTTTTGCATCGCAATTCCCAGCAGGCTGGGGCCAGGATTTGTACGGGGGTTCACACAAAATGTGTGCCTGGCAGGACCGGGACTTGTGCGGGGGTTTACACACAATTTGTGCCTGGCGCTGCCGAGACTTGACCGAGATTTGGCCGGGGAATGTCATTTTGAAATTTACATTTTACTTGCAAGTCCCGGCCATCCCCGGGTACCCAGGGGGCAGGGACATCAGTGCATAAACAGTGACAGCGATGCTGCCAGTGAGGTCGACAGGCTCAGTCAGGGGTGTGCCAGGGATACTATTAATTTTGGGATAGGAAAGTCCTATACTAACACACGTAGCGAAAACGGTGCCGTTTGCATAAATTACATAAATCATGGTAATCATCGGAATGTGTCGGTGACCGGCGTTGAACGTGTTTAACCAGGTTTAACGTAATATTTGGTCAGCATAGGTTTGAGGGCGTTGTGGATTTACACAGACGACGGTGGCCACGCAAAACCTAAATGTTGAATACGTAATGAATAAGGGGAATAACACGTAATCGCGAATGTTAATCTTATCATTTTGACAAATTCATCATAATTAGAAGAATTGTCAACGTTAACCGGGCGATGACTGTTAAAAATAATTCAAAATAGTGCACTCCCGTTGACATTATTGGGTCGTCTGAGAGACGCGTGGCCAGCGTCGTGTCGTCTGCTACAATCACGCCTGATCTGAGCGCCACCAGTTCTATGCTGACCAAATTTTAATTTAAAAGTGGACCCGATCGGCAAGCTCACTGGCACACCCCTGGGTGTGCCACTGAGCTTGCCGATCGGAGGCCACTTTTAAATTATAATTTGGTCGGCATAGAACTGGTGGCGCAATACCGATCAGGCGTGATTGTAGCAGACGACACGACGCTGGCCACGCATCTCGCAGACGCCCCAAATATGTCAACGGGGTTAGGCATGTTCATAAAATTTTGAGCATAAAATTATCTCTTTGAAAATGGAATACATGGAAACATAGTACTTTACAATAAAAAATGATGGTTCAACCTTGTCTGCAGGCTGAATAATAAAAAAAGTTATAACCAAAAGTAGTTTGCCTCATATTGCTGAAAACTGGGCAAGTCATGCACATTTTAAATCATTTTAGGTAAAAAGGGTTTACTTTCATGATGTCCAGTTGCTTGTGTGGGGTTATTTAGACATCAGTGAATACACCCAGCTTGTTTCATACTTTTCCGCTGGATTTAAAAGAGGTAAACATGAAGTTTTCTACATATTTTTGAAAAAGAAATTCAAAAAAAATGTCGCCCTCTATAGTCAATGATATGAACATCCCTATACAACGGGGGTGCACTATTTTGAATTATTTTTAACAGTCATCGCCCGGTTAACGAAGACAATTCTTCTAATTATGATAAATTTGTCAAAATGATAAGATTAGCATTTGCGATTACGTGTTAAATTCATTACGTATTCAACATTTAGGTTTTGCGTGGCCACCGTCGTCTGTGTAAATAAATCCACAGCGCCTTCAAACCTATGCCGACCAAATATTACGTTAAACCAGGTTAAACATTGTTAAACGCGTTAAACGCCGGTCACCGACACATTCCGATGATCACCATAATTAATGTAATGCAAAAGGGACCGTTTTCGCTACGTGCGATAGTATAGGACTTTCCTATCCCAAAATTAATAGTATCCCTGGTAGTGGCGTAGCTAGGATTTTTTCAGGGGGGGGGGCAAGATTTAAAAGGTTGCCCCCAATTTTTTACCAAATCGTGAATTTCACGTAAGTGTTGGGGGGGGGGGGGGGGGGAGGGATTCCCTCCCCCCCTGAGGTACGCCACTGATCCCTGGCTCAGTCTCATGCCTATCATGGAGATCCAGGAGGATGCATGTGGAATTGAAAGTGTGTGTGTGCTTTCAAAGGTTGGGGCAATGTACTGAAGTGAGGCATACAAATAAATGGTAGGGTATTCTAGACTAAAGCTTACCCTCCTAGTCTTCTTGATTGTGATGAGCTGTATCTCCAAGCATTTATTGATGGGTTGCCTTTATTCAAGAGAAAAGGCTCACAGTTTTGGCCCATACTAGGCAGAATTGAGGACAAAGACTGTACTTTTTCAACAACACCATTTACAATTGGGCTTTTTTTAGGGGATTCAAATCCAGCAGTGCTAATAATTTTTTACAAGAATTTGTGGATGAGTTGAAATCTATTTTTGAGCAATGGAGTTAAGGTTGTTCCTATGGCTAATTTTTTAGCTTGATCGGAGGTACGGTTTTCTAGATTTATTTTGTCAAAGAAACATGTTGGGCGGTTTTAAAAAAAATGGCTGAAAATGGCATATTCAACATTTTGCCCGTTTTTGATCATATAAAGAACTTTTATAGAATAGCCAATTATTCCAAAATATGTGCTAAGATAGTAATTTCTTTGTGCCAGAATATGATGGCCCTTGCTTGTTGCAAAAAAAACTTCTGCCCGTTTTTGATGCTAAAACAGTCAGGAGTGTAACACTTTTTTTTTACATAAAAATTGAACATGCATTTTTATTAAGCTAGTACAAGAAAACCATCTTTGATATTCATTTCAGAGATATACATTTTGAAATATTGAAGGGTCCATCTTAATCAGAATGAGTCACTGTGAAATTGAACTTGCATAAGTCCAATAAATTATTGATTGTTACACTACAGTATGTCAAAATGAAGAAAGGAGTCAAACTCAAATATTGAAATTAATCCAGCTTGATAAGGCCAAACAAAATAATAGGTTCGTCTCAAAGCTTGCGCGCGCATTGGTTTTGAAATGCCAAAATACCGCGTCTGAAATGCAGGAAATTGTCAAATCAATTTTTTTTTTCCCTACAAATTTTTATTTTTGAGTTTTTATTAAAAATATCGGCAGATTTTCCTTTTCTCAAACTTTTACATGACTCAGTTCTTCAAAAAACGCTGCACAATTGTTCTTTACACAACTACATCACAATATTCATTTCAAATAGAAAAAACAAATATCAGAAAGTGTCAACGGTTGCAAATAGTAAGAGTAAAAATTGCCACACAAATAAAAAAATGTAAAAAAAAAAAAAAATGGAAGACAAAAAACAGCGCGCGTCGCCCGATTTTGAAGCCTTCGCAAGCTTTGAGACAAATCTTTTTTTTTGTTTGGCCTAATAAAAATGATGAAAGGTTATGCATTTGTCATTCCATATTTTGTATACGTATACACTTGGCTTGCCATATATGGTCAAGTGGCATTGGTAATCACATCATAGCATTTGTGGTCAAAGGTTTACTGGGAGAACTCCAAAATGTCAGGAGTGTAACATTGACATGCCATCTAAATTTTGCAAACTTCCATATATATTTAATTTAGTTATATCAGTTTATTATAGTAGTACATGATGTAAATTAATAAATAGTAACAAATAAAATTGTGTTACATTGAATATGTCTACTACAGATAGTAAATAGGGTTCAGTCAGGAGTGTAACAAATATGTAGAAATGTAAATACATTTTGGATGGCCCACTGCCGTGCCATAAACTGTAATATAAACTTGAAACTGTCCATGTATACCTTTGATATGGCCATATTCTGATGTTTAAAACTCTTAAAATCAAACCTATTAACTAATAATTAGTTAAAACAAAACAAAAACAGGCCTTTATTGTGTAAAAATAGGGGTTTTGTGTGGAAAATCTGATTTTCTTCCCAATTTAGTTGTTAAAGGCATGCATGAAATTGTATTTTCTATGCTTACTAATCTTCCAAGTTGAGAGGAACTGTACTTTATACTTAAAGGTTGTGTTTTTTATCCACCAAACCTATTTTATCCACCATTATTAGACATGTCAGGAGTGTAACACAATGTAGAAATGTATTATATGCATTTTGAATGGCCCACTGCTTTGCCGTAGATTGTAGTATGAACTTGAAACATTCCATATATATACTATGATATTGCCATATTCTGATGTTTAAAACTATTAAAATTAAACCTAATAACTAATAATTAGTTAAAACAAAACAAAAACAGGCCTTTATTGTGTAAAAATAGGGGTTTTGTGTGGAAAATCTGATTTTTTCCCCATTAATTTAGTGGTTAAAGGCATAATGAAATTATATTTTTTATGCTTACCAATCTTCCAAAGTTGAGATACTATACTTTGTACTTAAAGGTAGTGTTTCTATCAACAAAACTTCTATTATCGACCATTATTACAATGTCAGGAGTGTAACACAATACAAAAGTATGTAGAAATGCCTTTTGAATGGCCCACTGCTTTGCCGTAGATTGTAGTATGAACTTGAAACATTCCATATACTTTAATATTACCATTTTCTGATGTTTAAAACTATTAAAATCAAACCTAAATTAATAATTTGTTTAAAATTTTTAAAAAATCCCTATATTGAGGGGAAAATAAGGGTTTTATGTGGAAAATCTCTTTTTTTTATAAATTTGATTGATTTAGGCCTAAACAAACTGCATTTTCTAATGTTACCAATCCTCCAGAGACGAGCTGTACCTTAAACTTGTTGATTTTAAACATAATTGTGTTAATATTTAACAAATGAATGTTTTGAGATTTTACCCCAAAAAAGAAACGTTCTACAATAAATAGTGTTAAAAAAAAATATGAGGACTATTTTGTGTGTTTCTTGATTTGTTTTACATACTTTAATATATTGGGATTACAATAAGATATAGAAATCATTAATATATCCAATTTGAAATTTTGGAATTTTGGGAACACAATCTCCCATTTCTCAGCCATTTTTTTTAAAACCGCCCTTATGTCATTTTGAATTCAAGAATATGAGCTGTGTACAAAGGGACATTCAGGTTATGTGACCAAATGGGATTTTACACTGAACACCGTGTCCGTGTGACATTTCCTTGTGTTGATGCAAATTGTAGAACTGATCAGAGCTTTGAGAACCAAGAAAATGAGGAGCACCACAATGACACCAGTTGTTTGAGTTTGATTCAAGTTGATATAGGTATGGTTTCACAATTCCCTTTGGATTATATGCATCTCATAATAATGCATCTCATAATAATGAAATAACACAGATTTTTTACCTACTTTGCAGATCAAATGGCTGAACCGTCTGGGGGGGGACAATCAGAGCAGCAGGTAGTTGTGAGGATAATGGCTGAACTGATGACAGACAACTTCGCCAGACTGTGTAATTGGAAGGGAAGGGGAGCCAAAACTGGCTTGGCCAGTTCACAAGTGGTAATGTTGTTTGCCGTGAGTAATATCAGTGTTGGTTATTTTTCTGTTATGCAGGGATCAGTAACTTACTTATAATCCAGTCTCGAAGGACTTGAACTCGGAGGAGGGCTCAAACACTGAGAACTTATGAATTTTACCTCAGTCCAAAGGCCAGTAAATATTGTCATCAAACATAATAAATACCTCTGACTGTTGAAAATATAAGAAGCCGAAAAACATGTTTATCATAGAGATCCAATAACTGAAATGTAAAGAGACTTAAAATAGTGTGCAAAAATGAAAATATACAATTAAGGATATTTTTACGAGGAACATGTTCTTTGTCTGTGTTTTCAACAAAAATGATCTTTCATTAGCAATTTTTAGCTTCAAAGAGCAGCTCTTCTCAACTCTTACTCCACAGAGTAGAATTAGGGATGAAACCTTTAATGAAATGAAATGGCAGGTCAATTTGTAATCTGTTAGATTATCACAACTTAACTTTGTTATTAAGTTTGACATTTTTCAATGTATAAAACACTTTTTTCAATTGCTGACCACATATATCCGAGCATCAAAATCCTCACTACACCGTTGATTCAAAATGGTATCCAAATGTGTCCATGAATATAAAACAGGGGTAAAAAGTAGTATGTTTGCGTGGCCTGTAGAGAGCAAAATATATGATATGAAATATTATCAGAACTTAAAATATATGAGGACTCGGTCCCCAACTTGGTATTGGACTCAGACAGTAAGAATTGGGACTCGAGAAACAAGTACTTGGGTGCACTCGGCTACAACACTGGTGATAATTGTTAGTGAAGCCTGCATTGTCTCTTTCTTGTTACTTTATGACAAATATTTGTTTATTTATCTTTATAGAAATCCCTAACCCCGGTTTAGGGTTTTAAACCGGGATCACAATTTTCGAGGAAAAAACACCAACTAAATCTCAAGGGAAACCTGCCGGGATTTGATCCGGGGATCCTCTGTTCCACCCACTAAGCCACGGTCCTCAGCTACTCATTCGCGCAGTCTGCGCTTACTATTATAGGCTCCGTTGACTACGTCATCAAAAACCGGCGGCACAGGCACTTGGAGAGGGACTTAAGATTGGCATTATTTAACATTCAGGGGGTAAGGGTTAACATAAAAGATGTATTCTCAATTTGTACATACTTTGAGCATCACAGTTCCTCAGTAGTTTTAATGATTTACTGTCTGTCTTATTTTTTTAGGTGCCTCGAGAAAGGTATGGAAGAGCTCCGACGATACCTCTGCAGGCAACTACATCAAAAGCTGGTTGAAGTATGCAGCAGATAGATCGAGAGGAAGGAAAGACAGAGAGAAAAGGAAAGTCGCTGCCAAACAAGGTAATTATTTTGGGTTTTTATAAAACAATTGGAACAGAATACTAAATGTGTAAACATTCTATTCCACACCCATGATAAACAAATTTCAAGTTAATTAAAAAGATGTGATATTTCAGAATTAAAAATTTGTCTGTGGTATCATAACAAAATTAAATTAAAAAGTCATATACAATCTGATTAAGAACTTGAGACCACTCCCTGTCCTACTGCATGCTGTATTCTTCCTTCTATTCAGCTTCAAACCTTATATTGATCCTATTCTTGTGAAATTGAAAATAGAACTCATGTTTGAAATATCTGTTTGAAACATGTGGTACACTACCTGATGGTAAATTCTGATTATCTGATCACTTGTACTGAATAAGCATGTTTCTCATCAAGTTGCGATGTTTGGCGATTCCCCATATTTTATCCAACGCAATACAACAATAGATGGTTGAAGAGCTTCCAGATGTAGAGCTAAGAAAGTTGAGCATATCTAGACCTCGAAATGAGGATTCAGATAAGTTGGTGAGACCAGTGCCTCTTTTGTTAGAGTGTCCATTGGACCTGAAAACTATATTCAAATTAATTATACATATCAATTTGATACAGTTATTATTATATTTGTGTTTTACTTTACTCAGCTGACAGTGCAGATGAAAATGCAGAGGCAGACATGGAAAATGCAGAGGCTATGTCTGCGATGAATGATGATGAGACCGACCAATCCAATGGAAGCCTTCCGCCCCTAAACTGAATATTCAAAGCGGATAGGTGAATGAAGGTGGATCAAGAAAGTATCCATATTTTTGAGGCACCCAAGTAGAACATAATGTTGTGCACAAAGGCTAATGTTATTGCTGCATGCTTGCAGAACAATTGTGGTAACCTAGCACACAAGTCAGCATCATCACCATTATTCACATTGGTTCAGTGAAACATTGTGCTGTTCTAAAGAGACTAGTTACATTAGTCCTGATGAAGTCAGACATCTGATAAAATGTTGACTATCTATTTCAGTCTTACAATATACAGTGTACTGTGTTCTTGTTAATAGCGACTAATTTAACAGTTGAGTAGATTATAACAAACCTCGGTTAGTGCTCATCTCTGTATTCAGGCAAAATATAACCTAAGGAAGTTAAGATTCAGAAGCCAAGACAAGAAAATGTTTCATTTTAGGAGGTCTCATAGAGTAATTTGATGTGTGTATTTTATGAAAGTGTTATTACAACTGCCCACTGGTTTGACTGCTAGACTAAAAAGGAGGTGGAGAGCCACAAGGGTAGATATCTACACAGTGGAGCGATATCAGTTTTGACTTAATACAGAGATGATTTAAACCACATTGAATGATTTGATGAAACAATTTTCATCCGTTATTGTTTGTATCCTGAAGTACATCATTGAACTAATATGCAAAAATTTCTGCATAATATGTTGTAATAAAACAAAATCTGTCTGAACCAAGAAGAGAAGGGGGGTTTATTTTTAGACATATTGGAACAAAAGAAAGACAGACGATATGTTTTTTGCAAATATCTTGCCTTTCGGGAGGTTATCACACATCAAACAATCTCAGCAGTTGCGTTAAAATGCTGTGTGTTCATTGTGGCCAAACAAGATCGATATCAGACAACGTCAACTGGGAACTTCTCAGAAAATTATTGTTATGAAAACGTGGCAAAACATACATTCTCAACCGTTCATCGGTTGATCACTGTTTGCAAGTTTTCAATATCTTTTTCCATGCCTTTGGTCATGGTTGTAAGGAGGAGACATAATTTTGGGGTTCGCTGCCTCACATAATGTCATCCTCAATTGAAATACAATACAAGTTAAATACAGGTTTTCACCTATTTTAAATACATGTAATATGATGCCATATTCATTTGGATGATAAAGATATGTTGATAAAATTGACATAAGTAAGAAACATGTTCACCTTAATATTCTATTTATTACACTTAGAAAGCAATGCTGTTTTTAAATATTTATTATTTCTTAAAACCGGGTATACATGTACATCATTTTGGACACCCTGTATTTTCCAATGGCTTATTTTGGTAAAGTTTATTTTACAGGAGATTTTTGTTTATAGCTACAAATGGAGCCAACAAAATTGAATTTGACATGATTGTAAAATGTTGTTTTAACATAAGGGGTCGTCCAAAATGCAAAATGTTCCCCATTTTTAAAACATGAGGAGAATTGGGTCCACATCATTTTGTGTACAATTTTTTTTGATATTTATTCGATTTACTCTTTGTGGTGATAAACCAATCAGAAAGCAGGAATTTCAAAATCTGCGGAGTGCATTTAACGTGTCTAAAGCAATCTGCGTGTATGCCGTTCAATGCGTGCAACACACGCCTTGTTTTGATGAAATGCTTGCTGCCGGTGTTAGCAGACTTGTTGACATTTTTTTATTTGTTATAACGTAGATCAAAATTATTCTAAAATTGTGAATTTTGATTTGTATAGTGTTGTGTATGAAGTAGGTCAATGTAAAATATGAAAAATGAATGCACTTGAGCTGGTGTTGATTTGCTCACAATGCCACCGTATGTAACATATTTACATTGCATCGTTTAACGCAGGATGTAATATTTTTTCGACAAAAGTCTCAAAGCTCTACAGTTTTTCAAAACCTAATGCGGAATGCGGGTTTTTTTTAAGGGGTTTTTTTAAATATAAAATATTGAAATCCTTGTAAAAGTGACCTTTTCTATTTAAAATGATGTGATCAATGAAAAATCGGTGTAATTTTAAGATTTTTAATTTTTTTAAATATATATATATATATTTTCCCCTTCCAACGCGCATCAATTAACTAACACGCATCAATTAACTAACGCGCATCAATTAACTAACGCGCGCGGGAGCTTTGAGACAAATGATTTTTTTTAATATTATAGCCAATGTGTTTGTTAAGAAAATACTGCCTGGTTTCCATGTTTTCATTCACTGATTTCTGTGTAATCTAACCGTTGGAACATAACAAGTTACATTTTCAGTTAGTGGTGATTGACATTTTATGGAAATATTTTTCAACATTGATTATTATGTTATATGTAAACAGTTACTTGGGTGATGTTATTTTTCATAGCAATTTGATAAATATTTACACACGCTTTAATCTTTTATATCCTGAAATACAGGGTGACTCAGGAAATGTTGAACCCAAAAATCATAAACTTAAAATTAAAAAAATGAAAATAAATAAATATGGCATTCTGTTTTCAACAATTATGTAAACAATTGATTCAGCTTTCTGGAGAACTTGTAAGATCATGTAAATTGGCCTTACCAAACTTTAAGATACACTTGATTGTGTGATAGGCGGTGTTTTCTCCCTTTTGTAAAAGTGAAAGAATTGTAACTTGGTTCAGATATGAACTTAATTCTGTTCTAAGTACGGTGAGTTAAGTAATCTTTTCTTTTGATCTGTATTTATTAAATTAACATTTTCAAATGAAGTCAAGGGGACTTACGTTTTTGTTTTCAAAGTCTCTTATAAAATGATAATATTGATTTACATAATAAATGAATATTGATGAGATACTGTGCAGAAATGGTTTCAAACAATCAGGTACTTATTCTGCTTATGTTTCATGAAACCATTTTTTTTGCACTTCACTTACACTACAAAATAACACTTCCCTCAAAATTACACGTATTTTAAGTTTCGTGTGGCCTATTTTTATGATCTAAAATGTTTCAGAAAGTTAAATGTTTGGTGCACATAGCTGGTGAATGAGTTATGCAATATTTTGTTATTTTAATGGTAAAAAAATATATTGAATTTTTTGATTTTTGGGTTCAACATTTTCTGGCTCACCCTGTATGCTTCACTGGACCAGTTGCCCCATCCTCCCCTATTAAACCCTAATACATTTAACCCTAATAACCATTTTAGTCGCACCGTTTTGGGCAGGAACAGGTTGTAGCTAGGTTCTTTCGTGTGTATTGTAACTATATTACAGATTATTCATGATACCAATAAAACAGAAGATTTCAAATAAATTGTTACCAATGAATTTGTGTGTTTTATCTACAGTGTTATGTGTTCTTTCAAAGGTTGGGCAAACGCTGAAGTAACGTACATTAGTTTACAAGACAAAATCCGGCAAAACGTTGGCCCAACAGACAAATATATTGCACTAACGTTGTGCCAATGTTGTTTAACATTGAAACGTTAGGGCAATTTTGGACCAACGTTGGCTGAATACATAAATCTACATGGCATTAACGTAGTGCCAACGCTGCTGTTGAAATGTTGGGCCAACGTTGAGCCAACGTAGTGCCAACGCTGTTGTTGAGACGTTGGGCCAATGTAGTGCCAACGCTGTTGTTTATACGTTGGGCTAACATTGGGCCAACGTTGTGCCAACGCTGTTGTTGAAATGTTGGACCAACGTTGAGCCAACGTTGTGCCAACGCTGTTGTTGAAACGTTGGGCCAAAGTTGGGCCAACATTGTGCCAACGTCAAACAACTGATGTTGAGCCAACGTTGTTTAGCCGGACAAAATTACGTTGGCCCAATGTCATATTTTGACGTTGCCCCAACGTAAGTGATTACGTTGTCCCAACCTTGGCCCAACGTTGTATTGCTATCTGGGCAGTCATTATCCTTTAAACAAATCCGTTATATCAACTCAGATCAGGTCTTAAACAGTTTTGTCAACCTGGTCCGTTTCTTCGTCAGTACATGTACGGTTTGATCAACCAGGATTTTCCCGCGAGAGTTGTTATTCTCGTTCCCAGTATGCGTTGTTCTGTTGAATGGATGACATTGATCAGGGCATTGACAATGCCCTTTAGTGCGTTGATGATATGCTTGTTCTTGTCATGTTGACAGGCCCGTAACCAGGATGTTTGCCTAAGGGAGGGCGGATTTGGTCAATGTGGACATTTCCTTCCAAAATATGGACCTTTTAACCAGGATGGGGCGACGAGTTTTACCAAAATGCTGACAAAAAAGCGTTAAAACCCTAATTTCATTCGCTCCATACGCTCGCAAACAGCATTTTTTTACCCTTTTCAGATTTGGGGGCGGAGGCGTGACTGTTAAAAATGCCTTGTTGTTGAATTCAGTTTGCTATGTACCACACCCCTTGTAGCGGCCTTCTTTGAACATGTTGAACAATCTGTTCTGCTTACTTGCGCACAAAGAACAATGTGCGAACGTGCAGTGGATGTCTTTCTATATCTGATGAGTGCGCCATCCACAGAATTATAACTTTTAAGTCTATGGCTCCATCCCACCGGTTTGAATAACCGAGTCCTATAACTTACCAATCTAGAATGGCATCACCCGCAATCTTATCCTCATCAAAGTATTTCTGTATTTGTGTTGCGTTACCCAGAAAAAAACTGTGCAATGAATAATAAAATAGAATGGGAATCGTTAAGCAAAGACAACTTGCAGAAACATGATAAAACGGAATCAGGACAACTCGGCTTTTGAGACAACTCGGTCATAACATAAGACAACACGGCCTCCGCGGTAACTCGGCCTACGTGACAACATGCCATATACATACATGTAAGGCACCTACAGACTTGTGTTGCCCTTGACATTTTCTTACTTTCTATATTATAACAGCTTATAACAGAACAATTGTTTCCACAAATACTTTGTCGTGTGTCGCCTTCTGGACATCAAATGATATACGACCCCCCCCCCCCCCCCCCCCTTGCTAAAATAGCCAGGAATTTTGTTACAATGTTTCGTGTGTGTGAGGGGTGCGTGGGGTGTTGCATGCAGGGATGTATACATGTAGTATACATGTCTGTAGGTGTTAGCCCATTTAATTAGGATGGACTGTTCAGATTTCACACCACTAAATCTTTCGCCTATAGGTTTACATGCTAAAGAGTGTTACAAAATGCTAATTTTCTCGCTTATAAAGCGACTGGATTTTTCAATTTGACATTTTCCTTAAATTTCATGATATCTTTGACCATTTAACCAAAACAATTATATATGGTATCCCCGAAAGTTCCGAGAAATTAGCCCCAGAGTTGGACAACTGGTGTAGCGCCCTCATTTATCAGGAAAATTTGAGAAATATTGCCAGAACATTTACAATCAAAATGCATCCAAAAAACCTACAAAATGCATTAACAATATTTCTTTTTGCACTACAACTTTAATCATTTGGGAGTGGTGTGGAATCTTTAGTGCTTTTATTAGAATGTGAATCGGTCACTTACGCCGTCACGGTTTTATTACCCTGATTTCGAACGGCGAATCGAATATTATTTCCTGTTGATAGCAAAGTCCAGTCCAAACAATTTTATTTGTATCAGGTCAATTGTCACCTTATTATCTATGTTTTGCCTTGATGTGTGGTTATCATCCAATATTGATTAGAACTGGAATCGGCAACTTAAAATGGCAAGAAATCAGACAATATGTTACAATTGAAATTCGTACGGAGGCCGAGTCGTCTTATGGCCGCGTTGTCTCAGAGGCCGAGTTGTCTCGCTCGAAGGCCGAGTTGTCCGACATACGATAAAACATTACTACATGTAGAAGCGATGAGCTTAGAAAAGTGTTGAAAATTCACCAAAATGTTTACGAAAATTTAGGGGAAAACTAGTAGCGGTCCGTAACACGGTTTTTCGTCGTCTATGCAATATCATAGTTATCATGTTATAATGATATCATCCGTAACACGGTTTTTTGTCGCCTATGCACTACTTATAACGATGCCCTAAAAGGGGGCATCCCGGGGGCATCATGAAAAGGGTTGGATTGGAAACCTATAGACGTTATTCGTAATTGCCGCACTTACGTCAAAAGAGGGCCGTGCTATCCAACTGAGCATGCTCAGAGCAATTAGTTCTCTGAAAACGAGGCTAGGGAGTGTAGCCGAGACGAGAGTGATGTAGTTTTTCAATGTGGTGAACATTGCAGTAATCATAACATTCGTCATACTTCTGAGCTGTTCAATATTTGACCTTATTACATTCGTGAATAAACTTGAACGCATAAACTGTCTATTCCACTAGTTTGAAATGAAATGTTTGCTGGTAAACCGACACTATATAGGAAGATGTTCACAGTTCACAGTTCACAGTTCATTATTTATATTGCAATTGCAGTAAAAGTACGAGATTGGATGTTTATCGGCGTGACATCTAGTATGTCTCCCTCTTTCTCATGAAATCGCCAATTACGAATAACGTCTATTATAGGCCTAGATGATAACACGGTACATTAGGCCTGAGATGAACCCACAATTTCATACAAAGAATGACCCGCGATATCGGATGTTTCTATATACCTATTGTCAAAATACAGTATAGCTAGCAACTGTTACCTTTATAAAGTTTTTCATTTTGTATACACAGGACGGGACACAGGAAGATCAGATGAATTCAATTATTGACTGATAATGACTAATCATAACTATATAGTTGACTACAATACTTATTTATGTCTATTACAGCTAAAACTCCTGAGTACCAATGATGAAAACAGACTAAACAACCAATGCACTCACAGTTGATTTCTTTCAACTTGTGATTATAGTCCACTTTAAACTTTAAATACTCATGCATAAACATGATAAAAGGCAAAAAAACCAAAACAGGTTTGTCTCAGAGGGCCACACGCAGAGGTTTTACAATATTGGCATTTCATAGCATCACTTTTAAAAAAAGAAGGTTTTTTAGGTTTAGAGCAAAAAACATACGAGGACTACAACTGGGAAAACCTCTTATCCACGGGCAAGCTGGGTAAACTTTTGGTCAGTGAGTTGGAAAAATACTTGCACCAACACGATCTTCCTGCAACTGGCAAAAACAGGACAAAATGAGGCGCATCACTGCTCTAGGAAGATCAGATGAATACAATTGAGGACCCTAGATCTAAAAGGGGGTTAAGTCACAATCTTGTGAATTTGTAGTTAGGTATCAGTTTCTGCTACAAGGAGGATCTCTGCACCCTCTGTTCAAATGTTACAGTTAAGTCGTGTGGTAAAGCTATATAAGAGTCCATGGGAGGTACAACCCGAGTGGGTCAAGTCCACACATGGACACAATGAAACCCAGTTTTTGCCATTTTTCTCAATGTGACTTAACCCCCTTTTAGATCTAGGGTCCTCAATTATTGACTGATAATGACTAATCATAACTATATAGTTGACTACAATACTTATTTATGTCTATTACAGCTAAAACTCCTGAGTACCAATGATGAAAACAGACTAAACAACCAATGCACTCACAGTTGATTTCTTTCAACTTGTGATTATAGTCCACTTTAAACTTTAAATACTCATGCATAAAAGGCAAAAAAAACCAAAACAGGTTTGTCTCAGAGGGCCACACGCAGAAGTTTTACAATTGGCATTTCATAGCATCACTTTAAAAAAAAAAGTTTTTTAGGTTTAGAGCAAAAACATACGAGGACTACAACTGGGAAAACCTCTTATCCACGGGCAAGCTGGGTAAACTTTTGGTCAGTGAGTTGGAAAAATACTTGCACCAACACGATCTTCCTGCAACTGGCAAAAACAGGACAAAATTAGGCGCATCACTGCTCATGGGAGGCAGGAACGTGACATTCCTGACATGGAAATAGAATATGATTCCAGTAGTGATGAGTCTGAAAGTGATGATGAGGTCGAGAGTGTAGATGAATCATTAGAATCATCCAGTGCTCAGAAAAAGAGGAAGAGGAGGCTGAAATTCAAATTGTGATGAAAACACGCTCAGGAAGGATGTCCAGAAAGAAAGAACTAGATGATTTTGTTTATTAGAAGGGTGGACTATACAGACGCATATTAAAGTTGATATCTTCAAGACAACACTTTGATACTCATCACTACTGGAATCATATTTTATATCAATGTCAGGAATGTTGTACCGAGTGTCTCAGAAAAAGCATCCCCCACAAATGTTGTGCCCTATTCTGTAATGAACAAGGATCTTTATATTTTGTATTAGATTACAATGTCACAATGTTTAGCTAGCTATCATTAGCAAAAAACAGGGGTTCATTTGATGAGGTAGTTTTGTATTGAAAATGACTTTTAAATGTGGACTTTGATGCAAGACCAATTTTACAATTTGTTTTTGTATTGTATAGTGTGTGTGTGTGTGTGTGCAATCAACTACTATAAAAACAGAAAAAGTACAAAAATTGTCCTGCAACTATAGTTTACGTTTGAAGTCATATGAAAATACTTTATCAAATTCACTCCTGTCTTTTGGTATTATTAAATTATACGGTACTTGAACTTCTTGAATGCAAAATAACTTAACTTTTACTTTCCTTTTCAAAAGTGAAAGTGAATTTCCTAGAGTATTTCACTCCCAGTATATTTTACAGAATTGCTGTACTAGTATGTATGAAGTACAACATATTTTGATGCTGGAATATTGTTGGCAAAACTATGTACCTATTACATAATAGTATGTAATAGTTTTGAATGTTGATTGATGATTCATGTATTATGTGACTCTCTATTGTTTTGATGTATAGATTATTAAATGAAAGTAAAATATTGACAAAATGTTTTGTTGCAAACACATAGGCCTATGCCTTTGTGTACACCAACATAAGTTTTTCTACTGTGATTTCCATATGATATGACTGTATGGACTGTATGCAGTGAAAAGGCAGGAGTATATAATATTTTATCCCATATTTGTATAAAACAAGCAAGATAAAAACAAATCAAGGTTTTGTGGTGGTGGGGGGGGGGGGGGGGTCATATGGTTTTTATGTGATAGGAAGGGGGGGTTCATAGGCTTTTCTAAGGTGGTTTGCCTTTGGATCCCGGCCACCGTGCACCCCTCCGATGGAAATAATGAGCGGGTCCTTACCTTGCACGAGGTGGTCCTGGTATATGGCTATACTTGCAGTGCACATAATGAATGTAGGCAGAAAGCAGGAGAAAAACCGTAAACAACAGGATCACAACACTCCCTAGTATCCACCCCGCAATCGTCCACCACAACATTGCTAAAATGTCACCAAACCCGTTTTCTTCAGTAGGCCTATCTGTATTCTGTATCCAAGCTCTGATCAACTGCACATCTCTTGAAAGCTTCAAGCAGGGTGATGTGCAATCCGTCCAGCTCCGCTAAGCCAGCTTAAGCCAGCCGAGTTGTTTTTTAGCCGCACCTTTATGTTTGCTGTTTACCTGCACTGTATACATTATATCACACCCTTGCATGCATGCAATCAACATGATCAACGCAGTACGTATAATACACCAGATGGTGGACTGTACTTTACCGGAAGAGAGAGAGAGAGAGTAGTGAAATTTACGATCGCGAGTAATGCCGGTGAAATGCAGCAGGAGCAGTACCAGTGATATTACAGTGCAACAGAGCATAAATTTCCAAATATTGAATTATGAATGTGCCTCCTGAGTGTTGTACAACCATGCACATTTCAATCCTAAGTATGCGTATCATGTATAATCAAAACAGGAAAAAATAGTACGGGAAAAAATAGGTTTAGTACTTTCACATATAATATAAAACAAAACTTCAACAGTTCGTTCTTTCGCTTTCTGTAACAATGGCGGCGACCTACATATCTGCACGTTGCAAACTTGGTACAAAAACTATTGACCGAGTTTGCAGTGTTGCAACCGATGCGACAATATTGGAGATCGAAACCAGCAGTGTGAACATTAACAGTGTCAAGGAGTATATATAATAAGAGGGGACACTTAGCTCATTTGCATATTTGCTCATTACTATGATTAACCCCGCGAACCCAGTCAAAGGTCGCAGATAACGCCCTCTGGAGAGTCGAAGGGACTTTTCTATTGTTCTCTAACGACAGCGTTGGGACAGCTCATGAAGCTTCTTGTACAGAGCATCTAGCTTCATGTACAGAGTTGGCGATGAGCGATTGAAAAGTATAACAAAAGCATACATAAACAGATCGTAACATGAATAATGCAATGTAACACGTCACACAACGTTCAGTCGAGCAATACTTGTGGACTGTATAAACAGTATACATGACGCCATTTATTGTGTTCGAAAATGTCAACGTTTTTACCAGAGGCCGAGTTGTCTCGCTCGAAGGCCGAGTTGTCCGACATACGATAAAACATTACTACATGTAGAAGCGATGAGCTTAGAAAAGTGTTGAAAATTCACCAAAATGTTTACGAAAATTTAGGGGAAAACTAGTAGCGGTCCGTTCGTCGTCTATGCAATATCATAGTTATCATGTTATAATGATATCATCCGTAACACGGTTTTTTGTCGCCTATGCACTACTTATAACGATGCCCTAAAAGGGGGCATCCCGGGGGCATCATGAAAAGGGTTGGATTGGAAACCTATAGACGTTATTCGTAATTGCCGCACTTACGTCAAAAGAGGGCCGTGCTATCCAACTGAGCATGCTCAGAGCAATTAGTTCTCTGAAAACGAGGCTAGGGAGTGTAGCCGAGACCTACATATCTGCACGTTGCAAACTTGGTACAAAAACTATTGACCGAGTTTGCAGTGTTGCAACCGATGCGACAATATTGGAATCGAAACCAGCAGTGTGAACATTAACAGTGTCAAGGAGTATATATAATAAGAGGGGACACTTAGCTCATTTGCATATTTGCTCATTACTATGATTAACCCCGCGAACCCAGTCAAAGGTCGCAGATAACGCCCTCTGGAGAGTCGAAGGGATTTTTCTATTGTTCTCTAACGACAGCGTTGGGACAGCTCATGAAGCTTCTTGTACAGAGCATCTAGCTTCATGTACAGAGTTGGCGATGAGCGATTGAAAAGTATAACAAAAGCATACATAAACAGATCGTAACATGAATAATGCAATGTAACACGTCACACAACGTTCAGTCGAGCAATAATTGTGGACTGTATAAACAGTATACATGACGCCATTTATTGTGTTCGAAAATGTCAACGTTTTTACCATTCTTTCCAAAATAAGGAGTATAATCACATTACAAACACATTTTGTGCGAGAGTAACATATAAATATGGTATAAAATGTCAAAAATGGCACGATAAAAATCCGTTCGTTATAAATAAAAGAATAAATGGTTAAATAATAAAACTATCACAATTACACTCGTCGATCTCTGTGGCGTGCATACGTTGGCCATATTGTTTGCAATTGGCAATCGCCGGTTCGAATCTCCGTGTATTCCTTGTTGTTCTTTTTTATTTTATTTTTAAACTTGATTGAGGATATAATATAACATTATTTTTATGTCAATTTTTATAATTTATAAAGGTCGCCAATGCTTTCATATTTTTTTTTCTATACTTTTTTTAAATCTATTTTTCTATCTATCATTTATCTCTGGATTTATTTAACTTCATAATCTAAACAATTAAAATGCGTAAATAATATTGAAGTAAACAATATGCTTGACAAAACCAATATAATACTCACATATTAATATTTCATCCTCATACATCGGAGGATTTCATCAGAATGGCAATGATCCACTTTGGCGCGAAGAAACATCATCTTCAGAGTTGGCAGTTGGTTTTACTTTTAGAAGTGGATCATATACGTGACCATGGTGACTGAGCAAAAAAGTCCCCTCCTCTCGGTTGAGTGTTTTGTCCCCTCTCTTTCTGATTTCCATCGCCTCGCGTATCTCTCTGGATCTCCTGTTGTGTTCTCGACCTAATATGGTGGCCTCATTCCAGTCTATTACATGATTTGCCCTAGCCTACATGGTCCGAAATAGCTGATTTTGTCTGTTCCTGCTCTGATGCATTTCTCTCAGATCTCGTGTATTTTTTGGTGTCTGCCTTCTTAGTCTCGGCTTGATGTTCTGATAAGCGGACTCCGAAAAGACGACAAGTCTCACCAACATACGTCAGCTTGCAGTTTTTGCATGGAATTTCGTAAATACAGTTGCTGGTTCTCTTTCGATTTTTAAGTTAAACCTATGTCCGTGAAATAGTCACATGATAGCCTTGTCTTTTTGGTATGGTTCCCCCTTACACATTTGCCTGAACAAGTACTGAAAAGGACTACGTGAGCTCGTGGTATCAATGAATTCACGCCAGCCGATTACCTTGAATTATAATTGACTATAACTATCCGCATTCATTAACGTAGGCAAATAACCTTATAAATAGCGTATAAATGACAACAAACACCAACATAGTATGCCAGTGACTAAGAATGAGAGGAAACTGATTGATGAAATACAATAAATACAAACACAAACCACATTTTAATTCCATGTAATTCGGGGTCTACTTCTTATTCGTAGAGACTATCGATGGGGCGCATCACTGTACATCCTAACACATAGCGAAATCGCACGCAAAAGATTCTGGCCTTATTATTATGCTCCCGGAACACATGTAAGCAATATCGAACGCGATAATAATATAGAACTAGGAGCATAACATATGGACTATAATTTTTTCCCGCCATGGCTTACAGAGACGTGCCTTGGTTATCGGCCCCAAAACACCTTAGATACGCCTAATTCTAAAATATTTTGGACCTCAAAATTATTTTTATGCAGTAGGTATGAATATAATATACAACATATTAAAGTTTCGTCCAACCTACACCCTTACTTTTTCCCCTTTTTTTTTACAAACGAATCACGCTATAACGCAGTAACTGTACCGTGATTACACAACACATAGGACAAAACCTACCAAAAATGAGCCGCTCAGAATAATGCCGACGAATACAGTATTCGAGGACTGGTAGTCATCTCATAAATATGCGTACACTCTTTTGATCTGTGAAGCATAAAATTAAAAGACTAAGACATAAATAAAATCGATTTCCATATCAATCAGAAGGGGTGGTTGTTTCATAATGATTGATACGCGTCATGTTGAAAATCTTTTTGTTGAAAATTGTATGAAAAACTATTTATATTGCGTTACCAAAAATAATGTTTGAAATCAAATGCTAAATTCTTTTGTGGTTTTATTTGTCATTTCAGGATGGTTAACAAACAAAAAACCTAAACTGTACTGGTCTACATGGATACAGCATATTCAAGCCCATCTTCCAGGCACATGTCGTCATTGGATCAAGCTCAACTATTATAGGGCAACTGATGGAATAACGCCCTCTGTATCGTCATGATTAACCCTAACACTCTTGAGTACTAATGTACGAATTACTACGATGCGGTGTGCTTGTGTCACCTGGTTCGGCAGGTGTTCGATGAAATATGGTATATACATAACGAAGTATACTGAGCCAGGTATGGTTGACCCCCGTGGTCTAGCGGTAGATCGTCTGCCTCTGAACCCAGTTAAAATGAGTAGTTAAAACGTATTTAGTGTATAGTAGTTTAGTTTTAAAACCCATCATCTATTTTATTTATACTACAAGATTAAGAATATAGATCAAGCCTATTATTGTTATTATTTAAGTTTAAGTTTCATTTTCATGAAATAGATCGTAAATATTTGGCGATTTAATTGAAGGTGATCAGAATATTTAAATATTAAAGGGGTTGGTTGCTTCTTGGTGCATCATGTTTAAATATATGTATATGTTAATTGATATGTTATCAGTGTTCCTAAAGATTTCATGTACTGTATGGTCGTTGTATGTCTGGTATGTCTAGTTCGAAAAGTGCCTGCCTCTCATATTGCGCTCTGGCGCTGTCACACGCAGAACACCCCATCTAGACCTGTAGAATGAATTTAATGTATTACGCGTAGGCTACTATCCATCTGTACAGAAGGTGTATATTATCAAAATGTAAAGAGTGAAATTCCACTTTGAATGGTTTATTGCATCTGAGGATCTGAAGACTCCAATAAGGTGAATTGCATTCTATTCCATCCGGATTTCCAATCCAAAAACGATTGAAATCAGTTTATTCTGTTTCGTAGTGAACTTTCACTCTTTCAACAAGTGTTTACTGTGATCGATCTTCTGAGCGTATTAATTGTCAAGATTGTGATATTTTAAAAATAAATATGACATGGCTTTTAGGTAGTTTTGTCTTGCATAAACATATGGATATGCATACTTCCAACTACCTGTTTTCTTTCTTATGCCGACATCACTATTAATATGCAAATGTGCAAATGTCGTACTAAAGTAACACACTGCGCATATTTCAAACAATCTCGCCTAGTAGAATAATGAGCCGCCTATTTGCATAAATGGGATCAAATTATGTAGCAATAACCTATAACATTTTAATACAAAATATGGATTTGACTCAGTTTAATGTTCGCATAGTTAAATGATAGTAATTTCTTTAAATATTATTGAGAGCTTTCAAGAAAAAAAATGAATACTTTACAAGGACTTCAGCGAAAGAATGTTATTGTTACAACCGCTTTATGAAAAACGTCAGATGGATTATTAATCCTCAAACCTTATTGATTTGATTGGAAAACATCGAACCGAAATGCATTTTGATACCTAATATGGTGCGTTTTTAAACTTGTAATTATCTAAACAAATGTCATAAATTCTCTCATAAAATTTTGAAGACAAGATTGTAAAAATATATTATATTAGTACACCATACTACCATAGCATGTTTAATTCGATACCGACATATACAAGCAATGGAAAGAAAGCCGATGAATTTACCATTGGTCCTTAACCATTGTAATGTCAAATGCTCTTTGCATAGTGTGGGATTGAATTTCGGTGCATTGTGGGATTGAATTGCGGTGCATTGTGGGATTGAATTTCGGTGCATCTCGGCATCTTCGGCTGTACCCATTCTCTCACAATAGTGAATTGGAAATCTAAACGCCAAACACATCCAGTTCAACCAAATTTATTCTCATTGTCAACATAGTCAATAAAACAAGTTCAACCATAAGTAGTGTCATTGTCGACAGTCCAGAAGGTATTATAGGCCGCTTTACGTTTATTACATTGGGGCTGAGGAATACGGCACCAGAATCGGTTGAATATGATTGCAATTGCTAACAAGATAATTGTAATCATCACGGTAAAAACGTTAGTTTAAAATTTTTAAACAACTAAGGTTGCTAAAAAAAATTAAACAACTAAGCTTGCTAAAAAAACATCTATTTACATACTCACAAGTTGTTAAAATAATTTTAAAAAAACTTACAAAGATCATGGCATGATGACATCGCCAGGAGCCATAACAATACACATTAAAAACTTTTTTATGAAAGGTTGTTGATTTAATTTTATTAGGTACTCAAAACATCATATAGAGAAACATTTAAGCATACAAACATGTAAAAGATTGCACAAACCTATTTGAAAAACATATAGACATAATAAAATATGAGCAAAAGTACCAAGGATAGCCCAAAAAGCTATCTTTGAGCACCAAGCTTATTTCCATTGGGGTTCCTTGCTTCAAACAACAACTATTTACATATGCACACGTTGTTAAAATATTAACAAAGTTACAAAAGTCATGGCATGATGACATCGCCAGGAGCCATAACAATTATATTAACATCGTATGAAAAAGCATCAGGGTTGTTTAACGAAGTTCCGCCTCTGATTGTATCTATCTTCAAATAATAACAAATGTGCGTTTAACTCCAAGATCCAAGATGGCTGCGACTACAAAATCCTCTCATGATTGTACACGGGGTTGCCTATCTTCATATTGCTTTAACAAAACATCTGCATCCATCCTTAGGTTTAATTGTGAGATCCTCGATAACTCCCATCGACTGACCTGGTACCCACTCAAACTCAAAATGCTGTAGCAATTTTGACAACACCACACGGGCTTCGATCTAGATAAAGAATATAGAAAGAGATGGCAAACAAAACGAACTTTATCTTGATCATTTTAGGTTATTATTTGCAAAGGTTATTTAACCCAAATCAAGTTATCTCAGATCTTGTTCCAACTCCGCTCCAGTGGTATTTGAAGCGCCTGCTGGAAATGGACCTCAACCGTCTCTACATGTAACACTATTCTGAAAACCTGTAAGTTAGTCTTTGCGTTCCGATGTGAAGAAACTTAACCAGTTCTAGTCGCCATTATTGCGATTGATGCATCGATGGAGATTCCTCTTTATTGGGTGCACATTATACGCCAAGTATGCAAAGACACGGTTAAAAGTCGATACGTGTTTTTAAATTCATATTGATTTTGGAACAACCTTTTACTTCTATGGAATCAACTGAGTGATATCGACGTGGATTTCATTATGCCTTATAAATCCCCCCATAAGAAAATAAAATATTTGTCAAAATGTTAGGATTTTACAATAAATGGTTGTAGTCACAGTTAAATGTATAATAAAAGGAGGATTTTAGCATGGTTTCGCTTATTTACACACTCACCAATGCAAACTTATCTCCAATACATCCTCGTGGACCAAGAGAAAATGGAAAATAAGAATACGATCCCCTGGAGAAATAAAAAGGAGGGAGATATATCAATTATCATGCATAATTTTAATACTTCTTCACTATGAAGGTGGATAATAATATGGGTAGATTGTTCAGGAATGGCAAATCTACCTTATCGTCAGCCTGCTTCGATAATTGCCTAACTCACTTTTCAGCAAAATTGAGTTTTTTGCATAAATCATGACTTCATTACATTATGCACATGCTGTTATAATACCTTAGTCATTGACCAATCAAAAGTGTTGATAAATGAAGAGCTTTGTTGCAAAAGGGCCACCAGACCACTCCAACATGTTACTCATTTTGCATTATTGAATTTGCATTGACAAATCCATGGAATTAATCAAGTTATTGTATGGCTGTGTTCATCTGTTTCTATATGACTTGGATTAGTGCATCCATGCACGCCAATTGAGGCATCAACAATACAAGTCACATTCCACATAATGAATATCCATCCATCAATAATGCAAAATGTGTAACAGGTACACAGGTAACAGGTTTCATACTTTTGTTGTTTTCTAAGAACTAGAAAAAATGAGTTAGGCAATTATCGAAGCAGGCTGACGTTATGTTGTTGTTGATCAATGTAGATTTGCCATTCCTGGTTCACACTGTAATACAATTTATTTCAAAATCAACAATATCTTAATTAAATTAGGTGGAGATGCAGGAAAATGAAATTATTATTATAATTACATTATAACCAGGAATGGCAAATCTACATTAATCAACAACAAAATAAGGTAGATTTGCCATTCCTGGGTCTAACTGTTAAGACAACTAAACCTGTATGTTAATGTACACTTTCATTTTCAGTGTTAAAAAAATGATACTTTTGATAAGAATGAATTAAATAATTTAGTATAAGATCTTAGGTTAGGAGTTATTATCCCCAATGGTGTGGGTCATGGGGGAATTATGTGGGTTATTAAGAGTCAAATACCGTACGAGTCATTTAAGGTCCTGTGTTTGACTTAACAACAACAAAAAAGAAAAAAGGGCAGGGCGGGGGCGGGTACCCGCCCGAAAAATATTTCGGGTACCCGGGCATACAATTACCCGAATGTCAACGTCTCCACTCTATACCTCCAACAAATTCACAATGATACTTACTTCTCTTCAAGATGAATAAATCTATCAGGATTGTATGTCAATGGGTCTGTGAAATGCTCCTCCATACGTGACATTGTATACGTTAGTACCTTGGTAAAACAACACAAAACACATATTGTATACGTTAGTACCTTGGTAAAACAACACAAAACACATATCAAATCACCATCGTGTCTTGGATGGAGCTGCGAAATAAATACGCTTGGTTGCAGCGTAAAAGTGACTTTTACTCCGGACTAAATGATGAAGGAATCAGGATTGTAAAAATAATTCGCGCGGAGCGCTAAAAGATTGGTTATTGTATATTTATAAAAAAAGGGTTAGAAAAACATTCCTGAAGCCATCTTGTTAAGCTTGAATAATAAAGCATTGACATTTAAGAAAAATTGGTTATTTTAACAGCACTGGTCCTGAAAACATTCCTGAAGCCACCTTGTTAAGCTTGATTCCTTGAACAATAAAAATTGAAAATAATTCGCGCGTAGCGTGAAAAAAATTAATTATAAAACAGGAATTAATTTGATTATTTTTTATTTTAAGACTAGAATGGTTCTGAAAAACGTTCCTGAAGCCACCTTGTTAAATAGAATAATAATACATTTAAATTAATTTACGCGTAGCACGCAAACATTGGATATTTTAACATTAAAATGGTCCTGAAAACGTTCATGAAGCCATCTTGTTCCAAACGCGCAAACATGTCTAGTTATCTAACTATAATGGTCCAGAAAACGTTTCTGTAATATGTTATCAGACAGCGAACAGAATAAGTCGGCCATCGCGGATCATGCGGCGAGAAACATAATAGACTGGGAGGCCTGAGGAGGCTAGGATAGTAGACAAAGAGGAGGAACGTATAAAATGGTGGATCAAGGAAGCGATTTGGATTAAGAAGAGGGGCAAGCGCAACTTGATGAACCGGGACGAGGGGACCTTCATGCTGAGTAATCTCTACAATCCGCTGTTGAAGAAAGAATCAGGCAACTCTGATTCCCGCGTATCTAGCAACACCAGTTCCCGCGGTTCCAACAGTGGATCACAACTCTGATGAAATCTGACTGACCTAGTCAGAAGAAACGTTAGTTGGTGAGTGAATATTTATATTTATTCGCCTCAATCACTGGTTTTGATAAACATGTTTAATCTAATTATGTTCCTGTAATATGTTGTTATAAATCTTGAATAATAAACATTGGATCCAATTCGGGCGAAGCGCGCAAAAAACGGCTATTTTTACACTAACTAATTTTGTATGACAATGCTTTTTTTTCTTATTTAACTAAATTGGGTTGTTTTTTGTTTGTTTTTTGGGGGGGGGGGGGCACACTGAGGGGCAAGAATGTTTTCTGTGGGAATGCCCCCCCCCCCCCCCCCCCCCCCCCCCCCCCCCTTTGGCACGCGCCTGCTGACTTCGCCATCCATCTAATAAAGTTATGGTTGTCCTCGTTCTACTTACACAAACCTGGGCACCTTTCGGAATCTTCAAACCACTGAAGACACAGTTTGATGGTGCTTCGCGTATTATTCCTGTTGCCGGTGGATGCAATCTCAGTGATTCTTTGAACACCTTCATAATAGTCAAAAGAAAAATAATCATATGAGTTCAACCATTTACATTAATTTTGTTCAAACGATATTGATTAATGTCAATGGACGTCGATTGCTTGAGGATTAAGGAGATATGTGTGGTGTAATGAAATGCAATGGCATTGCTCGATTCTAGTTTTTTAAGGAGTTCTCTCTCTCCAGTTAAACTACAAGGATGGGGGAATAAGAAAAAGAACATTTCATCCAATATTTGACCAACAAAAGCTACTGAAAGATTCGAGACAAATGAGACTGCCCAGCCAAAATAATACATTCATGTATGTGTGGTTTGATTTCAAGTTATTGCTTCAATTCATCAGCAGACTCGACTAATACGGTATTTTGAAGGACTCATCATAATGTGTGTATAATTGAACACACCCTAACTCATTCTGAAGATTATCATATGGTATACATAATACAATTATAGGCTAAGTACTTACTGCATTCATATATTCCAATTTGCTCAAGTCTTCAAAAGCAATGGAGGATTTTTCTCCAAGCACTGCGTCTACCTCTGTTTTCAATCTGATGAAACAAATACGAAAATAGATAAGGTCCATTTGAGCGACGAAAAAACCACTCTGTTCTACGGGCGAACAGACCTTTCAGGAAGGTCGGTTGGTCAGTGAGTTGTTTGTTTTGGGGTGTTTTCTTGGGGGGGGGGTCGAAATGTTCATTAATTTTCGAAATTGTCAAATAAATCCCAACAATTTCAAAATATTTCCTAAGATTTCTAAGTTTAAAAAAAAAAATGCAAAAAACTTCAATCTTTTTTTTAATAAAAAGAATGGTTAAAACTAAGACTAATACCTATTTTAGTCTCAGGTTAAAAAGGGTTTTAAAAAAAGAGTAGTTTGAAGAAGAAAAAAATGGTTTCTTAACCCCCACTTTTTCAGACAATTTTTCCGCAAGGCGAAAAGTAGCCCAAAATATCGCCGCGACCCCCCCCCCCCCCCCCCCCACACCGGCACACGGGACTTGGGATTTTCCACGAGTGTCAAGGCTACTTGACGCAGTATACTGCGCCAAGTATATAGGCTGGGTCCATTTTTTCAGCGAGATTAGGGTTAATTAATTTAATAACTATGTATGTACTCAGCATGTTTATTCAATAGTAAATTGAATTATTAATAAACTTGATTATTTACCTGTAGGCGATTTGTGGATTGTGCGTAAGTTCCATTATCGTCAACGACAGCAAGTTGGCTGTTGTTTCTTGTCCTGTGTTAAAAATGAAAATAAATGAATAATCATGATTTTAATTGTAATTACTAAGAGTTGCAGTTGAACAACCAAAAGCTCAGACCGTTTATATCAATATACATTATGTCATTGCACCCGATGACATAATGAGACATACGAGTTACACTTCTTAAGTTTTCAATTCTTCTTAGGAATATTGTGTAAGAATGTGTGAGTTAATCTTCATGATATAAACCCTAAAACAAAATTATAGAACTTTACCCTTCTTCTTAAAGCTTAACTTGGAAATAATTCGTAAATATTCTTCTAAACCAGGCGAGTTAAGAATAACTCTTCCTAAGTTCACTTATATTTGTGCAATAGGGTCTGATCATAAAATCACGGTTAAGATTTATGGAAATCATGATATGGGAAAAACAATTCGGCAGATGTTTGAGTTTTTAGAGTATCATAGCCTTATTGTTGTTAGATCAATTCAAGCACAGAGTTGTTAATTTGAGATCAACAACCACGCTGTTGCTTTGCTTATGGCAACCAGCACGCCAATCGAACCGCACCATCCGGATTATTAATATGTTTACGCGCGTTGCGGACGCAGCCGCAGTGTGTGATATTTTTCGAATGATCGCTGTTTACATCGACTTTTGAAACTAAAAAAGGAACTTTATTGTTATTCTAATTTGGTCATTTTATTGGTAAGGTTTTTGAAAATATTTTGAATGAAACTGTTAAAAATGAAATATTTTAATTATGTTCTTATTTGCATTGTTCATTTATTAGGCGTTCAAATCCTTGGTCGTTGTTGAAAGGGATTAAATCATGTTGCAGCGTAATTTATATGTGTATCACCAATCTACGACTTGCGTTCTGAGCGCGCATGTGTATTTCACTAATATCGTTCGTTGCTCTCGTGAAATAAACCACGTAGACGAAGGAAGCGAACGCGGTTGCATTTGGTGATACATATACGCTGAAACCTGATTGAACCTCTAAAAATATAACTCACCAGCGATGAAAAAGGTGACGAATTCATCTATCATTTCTTCCATAACAGGCATTCCGTCACCGTTATCACAAGCGGCTTGCAAGATGTGAGCTATCACGTTTCTGCCCAGTGGTTCTCCTTTTCGTACTTTGTCCAGTTGTTTCTCGATGGCGTTTCGACCAGCGTCACGGATAAATTGACAGGACTGAGCAAAACCTCGACGTATCTCACGGGCTTTTTTGGAGGGATTAATCTGAATTATAACGAACAAAGAAAATTATGAGGTGACTTCAAAAAGGTGTCAACATACAGTGGCATTAAGAGTCTGTTGGACCCATCCCACTGTGTACCTCACTGCTATGTGAGTAAAAAAGAGGGTCAATGTTTCTATCCAACCAGAGTCTACGTCTCTTTCAATGAGTATTTATGTGTGTGATTACAAAATAGTGTCAACATACAATGTCATTAAGAGTATGTTTAGACCCACTGTGTATCTCACTGCTATGTAAGGTCAGGAAGGGGTCACTACGGGTCATTGAACTATACAGGGGTAAAATGTAAAACATGCTCTGATTTTGATCAAATTTGTTGCATCTTATATCTCATGACAAAACCAGAAAAAAAGTAAATCATGACCTTGGGGTCAAAAATCAATAAGGGTCAAAACGTGATGTTCACTTAAAATGCTCTTGCTCCTTAGCGAAACGAGCCAGGACCGTCGGAATCGGTCATCATATTCGTGTTAAGCGATTAAAAGTGACATGTCAAATGGGGTCACCAGGGGTCATTGAACTATTATACAGGGGTAACATTTAAGACATGTTCCGATTTTGATCGGACTTGATGCATCTGATCTGTTTTGATAAGACAAGAAAAGTCAATCATGATCTTGGGGTCAAATTTCAGGAACAAAATAAAAATCAAGTTGGCTTGGTCTTTGACCAGCAAAAATATCTAGTAAAAGTTTCTTATCGCCCCACATCTTTATTTTCACTTCCTTATCAACTATCTACACTATTCTTTTCCTTCCCCTCTCCTCTTCCTACCCTTCGTTTTTCTCTTTCCTTCCCTTTTTTTATCTTCCTCTTCCCCCTTTCTTTTCTTTTCCTTTCCTTTCCTTTCCCGTTTTCTTCTCTATACCTCCCCCTCTTCTTCCTTTCTTTCCCTTTTCCTTTTCCCTTTCGTTTCGTCAAAGCCGTCAGGGGCACTCCCTGATCCCCATGGAGATATACGCTACTGCAAGTGAGTTAAGCGTAGCAAAACTTAAGTTTTCAAACAGTTCTATTGGCCCATCTATTGGCTATTAGTTTACCATTGCAACATGGCCTACACGTGGCGTAACTGTAGTTTATTAAGGTTTAGGGTTAACGAAGACGAACATGCTGATGTCTGTATACAGTGTACAATACTTACGCTATCCCATGGATTCTCCTCGGCATGAGCTTGTGCCTTCAGTGCAGTGTTCACTGCGTCAGTGAAAAGGCAGGCGGCGTCATCAGTAGCACCAAAAATATTCCAATCTATTCCAAATGCTACCTGGTGTAAGATTAAAATGTTTCAACATTAGAAGGATTAGTATTCGGTCCAGCACTGCATGCACGTGGCACATTGTGTAACTATTTCCATGTGGGGACACCAAATTATGTCGATTTTTCGGGCACAAACATATGGTGCCTTGTACAGTTGTATGCAGTGGCGTAACCAGCGGGAGGGGGGGGGGGGAGGAGCCCCACCTCCCCACTTGGAACCCTTGCCCCCCCCGCTTTCCCCCCAAATGAAATCAATCGGTGTGGGTGTGGAATGGAGCTCATTAGGAGCCCCACCCCCTCCCATTTCAAGTCACTGCCCCTTCTTGCCGCCGCCCCCCCCCCCCCCCCCCCAAATGAAAAAGTCTAGTTACGCCACTTGATGTATGCGCTTTGGTGCCTTTACGGTCTCCTCCTTCTCGTCCTCAAGAAGTGAATTATAAACATAAAATATAACAGGATATAGTTTTAAAATGTCTGTGGCTTGGTTTCGCATAACAAATGGTCCTACTTTCCTATGTAGCTAGGCCTATATAATAGTACATTGTATTTATGTTTGAGTGAGTGTTGTTTGAGTCTTTAAACTCGAGCATCTTTAAACTTCAGCACAACTCTCGAGTTTATATGCCATTAAAAATATAAAAATTCAGAGGTATAGACCTTCCGGAATATTATCGCTACTCTGAGTTTCATGGACAATCCCATACGGTCATTTTGTCCAATCGTCAGGCGAAAGATGTCTCTCTGATCGGAGGTCTTTGACACATTGAAAATGCGAATACACAATCAATGGTGTTAAAACCAGCGATCAGAGCAACAAATATTCCAAAGGGGATCTATACTTAATTCAGAGGTATAGACCTTCCGGAATATTACGCTCCATTAAAAATATATATATATATATATATATATCCTATACAACTAATGTTACCTTTTTACAGCCGTGACCTAAGGTACATTGTATGCCATGAATAAATATCCGAAAAAGTACCAACCTTTCCAATAATATCCATGGCAACCTTATTAAATTCCTCCAGCATGGTAACTTCTTCTTTGCCATTCGCTTTTGTCTTTAAATTCTCTATAAAAATATCGGAACTGGCGTTGAACTGGTCCATGCATGTTTTGAGATAGCTTTTAAAAAATACATCGGAGAAAATACGAATAAGAATTGCTCTGTGATTGAATTCATTGTTATAAGGTATCCATCACGGACTATTTTAAACTACACATTTCACTTCACCCGGTCGGCTTTTACACATGGACATGGTTTATAAAAAGAACTACATATTTCATTTCATCCGATTTCAACAACGTTTTGGAATTGGATAAGGATAATTATGGTTAATTTAAGCATGTTTTAAGACGTATCGATAAAGAGGAAATGCTGAACGTCATTTTTACAATAAACACAACGTGTCTGTAAATGAATATCGATTAATCGATCGAGTATCATATCCGTGTT
>CM069441.1:54197709-54298030 GCA_035610835.1 Ophiura sarsii
TGACCAATTTAGTCTCAATGTAACTGAACCATGACCAATTTAGTCTCAATGTAAAGCCCAGTTAATTATTATGATATCCTAAAAATATGAGATCAATCCGATGAAAAATAAGAAAACTAGCGTACTTTGTGTAATGGGAATTCACACGGGAATTCACACACTAACAGTCCAGAAACATGAAAGTGCTCAATTTTTAACTCAATGATCCATCCAACTGTTTAACAAAACCTTTTTGTTACAAACCAGTAAATGACATGGTTTACTCAAAGTACGCTAATTTTCTTATTTTGCATCGGATTGATCTTATATTTTCAGGATATAATAATTATTAATTGGGCTTTACATTGACACTAAATTTGTCATGGTCCAATTATTATAATAAGAATTACACCGTCATGAAACAGAATCCAATTTTTTATTGATACACCCTGTATAACCTATTAATAAATGGATTGTAAAAATTGCTTAGTCTATGCGTAGCCCTGGTGGAATTAGCCCATAGGCGTACGTGAGTGGGGTTCTAACACAATCAATGAATAGGGTCTGTTACAGTAGCACATATCTTTTCCCTCTTTGATTTCCTCATGATACAGTTTTTTCTTGGGCAACATACCGCAACTACAGAAATATTTTGACGAGGACAAGATCATTGGTGATGCAGTTCTGGATTGGTAAGTTTTTGGAAGCATGGCCTGTTAAAGGGATACATTAGACAGAAAGAGGTCAAAGGTCATTACAAATAAGCTTGGTAACAATAAACTTATGGGTAACATGGGGTGTACACAGATTTACCTCTAATGACCCCTATATGACCTTTGACCCTTTCTGTCAACACTTTCAACTATTTATTGCTGTTTTGGGAATAACATAATCTGAGGCAATCTTAGAATCAATCAATAGCGGTCAATCTGAGGATCTCTACAATGGCGGTCTGTGGACAGGTAATAAATAGTAGGAGAAATGTGTAACTTTGCACAGGGACTTAGTAAAGATGTCTGAAGGATCACATAACAAAATAAAGTTTCTGGCTCCTTCAAGTCTGGGTGATTTCTAACACTTTTTGATACCCCCTCGTATTAAGACCAAAAAAATAAAGCAACATGCCAGACAATAAGTTATATCAAGGAGTTTGTACTCAAATCACTCCCAACACACAAATAAGGTATGGTGACACAAGAGGGGCGACCCCTGACTGAAAATGTTGTTATGTTATAAACCACTCATCATATAATATTGCATATTTATAATTATATGCAATATTATTACATTTAATAACTTTAATAGTTTTTGTTTTAATAAATACTCGCGTCTAGGTCGAAGGAGTATGGACCAGTTATGGTGTTTTTCATCGTGTGGTATCCATTAGTAAGCGTGGAAACGCCCGAAGACGTAAAGGTTAGAACATAAATTTGATTTTTCGTCAGATATTCTATATATTTAGCCAGTGTTCTACACTTGACCTTAACCCTTACAGCCACGCACCCATGAAATCCCATTTCCCAGCCTGTCGGTTCCACCCGGCGCTGAGGTTTTTGGGTGAAATAATGGCCCCGGGCTACATAGCTGGGCGAATACACTCGCCAGCATAGCTCCCCCCCCCCCCCCCCCCCCCCCCCCCCCCCCGTGGCTCAGTTGGTAGAGCGTTCGACTTGTAACCGAGAGGTCGTGGGTTCAAACCCCGGGGCGTGGCACCTCTTGTTGTGTGTGTTTTTTTTGCTTGAAAAAAATTTCGTTGGAAAATCCTTCAAAAGTGTTAGGGTTAATGAAGAAAATATGAACCATTCTATGATTTGAACCTTTCACATTTAGATCTTGACCACATCTTGAGGCTATTTTGAACGTTTGAGTCAACTTGTGTGAAGTTATAAATATAATTGACTTAATTTAGAATTGTGAAGCAAGTTGAATTTTAAATCCTTTAGATAAAGAATGACATTCAATAATGTAGGCTATTCAGTATATAGAGGCATGTGAACAACTAAATAGGTCTAATTGAAAAATGGCAATAGTTTGCATTTTTGAATAACAAGATTACATTTGTACCTCATATCGAGGGTTGACATGGTTGAGAGCCAGAAGACCTTGCTATTTTGAGATAATAGTTTGGGACTCATTACAATATACACTGTAGCAACCAACTTATACCTCCGATTTTAGTCAAATTAAGAGTGTTTATGCTTGACCTCTTTATGGTTCTGAAAGTTTGCAGATTAGATGAATTATTCTGGTACCAAAATATCAATTTGCCTAAAAAGTGAGTAACGGTCTTGGCGCTCATCCCTCGATATATTTTATTTAAACAGGAATAATTAAAACACATTATACATTTGATATTAAATCACGACGATAACTAACTACGGTATTGGCTTACTTTTACGCCTTTGCATTTGCCAGGAAGTGTTGGTCACATCTAACTATCAGAAATCACCATTCGCGTATAATAATCTTAAGTCTTTGTGGGGCGCACGATTTATGGGAAATGGATTGGTAACGCAGATGGACCATGGCAAATGGCAAAAGACTCGCAATTTATTCAACCCAGCCTTTCACCGCAGGTGAGTATGACTGGACGAAGTCAAGTATTGACATTGACCACATTTTATACAGGTCGTAAGCGCACCAAAGAACATGCGCAAATAATATCTTAAAGACAGCACCACAATGCATTGCATTTTTGCAAAACGACGTAAATCTGGCCCCCGATTCATCTCGGTTCCCATATAGATATGCACAAAATCATGGCTTCATAGCGCCATCATCGTACGAGCTCTTCTTTTGTTTACATCAATTAATAAATTAGTTCTCACTGTTCCTTTAAAACCTAAGAGCTCAACTATACAACTTTTCCGTTTTACTCACAGTTATTGGAAACCCAAATAGACAGGGGAACCATCAATTTTTCCGATACGTATCATGCACACACAAATGTCGATATCTCGAACAAAGGTCGTTCGTATTTATACGAGGATAATGGGAAATCCGAATGCATCGTGGGGAAAAATCTTGAGTTGGCGCAATGTATTGTGGGTGTGACATTAACATCTTCTTTGAAACATGCGTACAAAATATTCAGCCAGTACTAAGAATTCTTCGAGACGATTGGGGTGAGGAAACAGAACGGGTGTAAGATCGAGCCCTTTTAAAAGTGTTTTATGTTCAAGATGTTTCTGTGTGGTAATTCAAAATGTGATCAGAAACCGATTTTTATATATCTGTTTTTGAATATCGAATAGTTATCTCAAAACGTGCATGGACCAGTTCAACGCCAGTTCCGATATTTTTATAGAGGATTTGAAGACAAAAGCGAACGGGAAAGTCGAAGTTACCATGTTGGAGGAACTCAATAAGGTTGCCATGGATATTATTGGAAAGGTTGGTATTAATACGGGTATTTGTGCGTGTTATACACAGAACTATAGTATCAAGGTTATACAGGCGTCAATATGCAAAATGCTTCTCCAATTTTGATAATACATGTAAATGTCACGATTGTCTCACCTGATCTTTGTTACATGTACCTGGTCATGTTGGTGTTCAATTCCTTTCATGGCCGAAACTCAATTTTAATTTGTGATGATAGAAAAAGAATGCATATATTTTGTTAGAAACAACCAAATTGTCCGAAATTTGGATTGGTATAAACAGACTAAATTGTTTGTATGTTAGCGAGGATTCCAAAAATGTATTGTCGTTAAAGGTCGACTTTGTATCGTTAAAATGTGCATTATTTGAATCTTTTGTAAGATAATGCATGTCACACCTGAGACGAATTGTGTAGCTCAGTGTCACAGTGGGCAACCTATTGTGATGTTCTTAGTATATTGATAATAATACTAGTCACTTCGATATCAAACATCAATTTTTCTTATCGTAACAGTTGTTTATGAATTATTCCTGACAAAATAACACTAAACCAAACCATCAACAAAATATAAACAATGGTTAAGTTTATACAAATAATCCCGTGAAATGCTTTATTATTACCTGTAGACGTCTATAATATTATTGCCTTTAATTATTGTTCTTCTTGTAGGTAGCATTTGGGATAGATCTGAATATTTACGGTGCTTCTAATGTAACCACCGCCGGTCTTTTCACCAAAGCAGTTACCACAGCACTCAGAGGAATAGCTCATTCCCAAAATAATCCTTGGGATGGTGTGAGTATCGTACGCATATATAGGCGTTACCAGAGGTGGGCAAGGTGGGCGACTTGACAACCTTTGAACATGGGGGACATTGGGGTGGGGGGGGGGGGGCAAAAAGAGAGCGGGGAACTTAAAAGAAAGAAAGAGGCTGACCAACAGGGGTCGGTATGCCGTCGTGAGAACTGTACGTTCCCGGGTACGTTCCTGCATATGAAGTGAGGGAATAATGAGGGTACTGGTAATATGGCTATTACAATTTAATATTCGACGTGATTCGAATCCATTTAATAGAAGTCAGAGGCCTTCGACTTTATTGCCTGTGGTCCTGAATATCTCATAAAGCACTCGATAATGAACCGTTTTGCCTAATAATGTGGACAACGAATTTAGAAAGTTCAAGGAGTGATTCTACGTTCAGCTAACATCAACCAGAACATAAATGTGTTATTGACTTCTTTTTTTTTAAAGAAAGGGATGAGATAGAATATTACTGCTAAAAAACGTATTTAAAACATGTTTTTTTAAAAATTATATTACAGATAAATCCATCGACGAAAACCCGTGAACTACGCCGAAGTGCTACTCAGTCCTGTCAATTTATCCGTGACGCTGGTCGAAATGCCATCGAGAAACAACTGGACAAAGTACGAAAAGGAGAACCACTAAGCAGAAACGTGATAGCTCACATCTTGCAAGCCGCTTGTGATAACGGTGACGGATTGCCTGAAATGGAAGAAATGATTGATGAATTTGTTACCTTTTTCATTGCGGGTGAATAGAATGTTATACATTTTATTTAAATTCGATGAGCACAGAAAACTAAACTTGTCTCAAAATGAAACCAAGACTCAGATATTGAAATTGCCTTTACAACAATGATCGAGACCACATTTCAGAGAGATGTAATTATGCATATTCGTAAACTCGTAAATTTCTCTCAAAAAAAGGTTTGTTTCAATTGTTTCATTTTTTTGGTTATTTGGGCCTTGTTGTTATCACCTATCGCGTATCAGATGAAAACCTATTCACCCCCTTTCAAACAGACACCCATCAGGTACCTGTAAAATAGCTTAAAATCACTATCAGGAAGGGAAAACGGAACATGATGAGAGCAATTTAATGCTACTTCCAACTTCTGTCAGAAAACAAATGCATGAAAAACTCCAAAAGAAGTGGGCAGCTCGATAAAAACATTGAAATCGTGTAAATACCGTAATCCATCTCCAAAAATTTATTTAATATCACAGGACAAGAAACAACTGCCAACCTGCTGTCGTGGACCATTATGGAACTTACACATGATCCACAAATCACATACAGGTAAATATGAATAGCCCTATGTATAGAATATTTATTGAAAATCGCCGCACTATACTAAAAGGACTAAATTAAGGATCACCGTATTCAAGCATCAAACAATAACAAATATAATAAAAGAATTGTTTTGCTTGTCTAAATAATTCTGAGTTGCTCACGCACTAGGGTTGCCGGAACGTTTTTGTTTTCCGGCTTTTGCAGACGGCCGTGGTTAATGTTTTTAAACCAATCCCGAGTCGGGATTCGCCAGCCCGCGAAATTTGCTTTGTTGTCCAGTCAAGCACATCTCGTTCGGTTTGGCCCCTTTTCCCTTGTTTCCTAGGCGGGTCATATCGTATTCTGATTGCAAACCAGAAGGATCAAAAAATGTTTTCATGTTTATTAAATCAGATTGAAGACTGAAGTAGACGCAGTGCTGGGAGAAAAATCCTCCATTGCTTTTGACGACTTAAACAAATTGGAATATATGATGGCTGTAAGTTTATTTATATTACTTTTTAACATCAGAAGGATTATTCTGAATGATTTGTAGATATTCTTTTGTCAAGGCAGTTACGATACTGTTACGAGATATGATCATATGGGGGAAATCATCATGGAAGAAAATGGATGCCTTAACAAAACCAGTAAACATTATTTTACTTCTTAACATTATTTATGATCACGCTGAACATCGAACGTATGCAAATTAACGAGAGTATTTCCATAACGATTAGTGCTATTATATTTACTAAATAGTTCATGTTTTTTCTAGTACATTTTGTAAATCTTGTAAAAAAGGTTAAAAACAGCAGTTTGTAGTTCTTTAGGATTTGCTACAGTATTGCCATGTTTGTAGTTTATGGGTATTATATTAATAAAATATCATTATCATGATTATTAAAATGATTTATTTAAAAAGTGAAAGAACAACTCAAAACTTGGGTTGCGTTTTTTCAGGGACACTATGAACTTAAATTCAGCGCCATCCTTTAACTTTTATTATAAACCATCCTATAACTTTGCCCATCCAAAGTTTTAACGAATAAGTTGGTCATTGACAGGCAATAACTTGATCATTGATAGCCTAATGGTAATTAATATAATGGTCAATATCACCTTTTTTCCTCCTTGGTTTACTGAAGGTGTTGAAAGAATCACTTAGACTACATCCACCCGCCACAGGAACAGTACGCGTAGCACCATCAAATTGCAGCCTCGGTGGTATGAAAATTCCAGAGGGTGCCTCGATTGCGGTAAGTATGGGCAGACGACGTTGGACACGATTGACTGTAAAGTTTGAATCCCCGTTGATATCAATGTAAAAATGGATTTTGATTATATGATTACAGCAAATTCATCACCTTTTGGAACTTTCATCCTTAGACCTCTGGAGTAGGAAAATTAAATCCAGTGTAAGTGTTATTTTCAACGTAACCTCGTGCGCATAATATAGCCCGAATATTCGTCATGGGAACATATGCATTGGATTGAGATCAGACATGTGACACAACTTGGTAGACTAATCTTCATCGTATAGAGTAAAACTATGCTGCGAATTCAGAGCTTCCGAGTTTTTATTCTAGGCGCCAAATTCACCATGTATCCACTCGACTCATGAACATTTGTTACGGTAGACCCTATATGTCGGACATTGCAACACGTACATTGGTCTAAGTTCAATTTTCATCATGAGTACTGGTATGATGGGTGATAGAAAATGTTACTTTGGCATCATGATTAGTCTGGAGTAAAAGTCACTTTTACGCTGGGACCAAGCGTATTTATTTCGCAGCTCCACCCAAGATACGATGGTGATTTGATACATTTGTTGTGTTGTTTTATCAAGGCATTGTGACATTGTACTAACGTATACAATATCACGTATGGAGGAGCATATCAAAGACACGTTGACATACAATCCTGATTCCTTCATCATTAGTCTGGAGTAAAAGACACTGACGCTGAAACCAAGCGTATTTATTTCGCAGCTCCACCCAAGATACGATGGTGATTTGATATATTTGTTGTTGTTGTTGTTTAATCAAGGTACTAACGTATACATTGTCACGTATGGAGGAGAATTTCAAAGACCCATTGACGTACAACCCTGATCGATTCCTTCACGTTGAAGAGAAGTAAGTATCATTTTCAACTGCCGGAGTGGGCCTATGTATATTCAAGGCTGACAATTTGGAGAGGTGCGACATTTTGAATTTGAAGTCTGTTTTATATTATGGAGAGAACTCATGGACGGCCCTTGCCTTTGCTTGTCATCATCGCTTTTCTACGTAATATATACAATTCTTATTACGTGTATTATAATTTAGGGTGTTGTGCAGGCTATTCCAGAATTATGTAGGGCCTACATTTGTATGGATAAAAAAAGAGTCAAAACTTACAATACTCTTTCAGTCGTTCAGTTAAGGGCAATCAGCTATTATAGACTATCATTTATACACCAGACATGCTGACATGCACCATTACTTTAAAATATCTAATTTATATCTTTGTCCTTTTTCCTTCACCAGAGGAATGTATTCTTATTTTCCATTTTCTATTGGTCCACGAGGATGTATTGGAGAGAAATTCGCATTGGTGAGTATGTAAGGCGAGAATGGGAGATCATGAAAAACTCTCAACGGATTACACACTAAACATTGATTTTGATACTTTTAAACAAAAGACCTACAACCCTGAAAAAACTCATTAAAAATCTGCACCAACGCAGCAACCATTTCCTAACAAGGTGTTATTATGCAAACGCATTCCAAATCTCTTCTTCTTCTTCGGCCTCCGTCAGTTGTGACGATTGGCTGCCATACGATCACATCTCCGGATCGTCTTTCTCCATGCTACTCTGTCTTGTGTCAGACGCTTGGCCTTTATACATGTTATAAGACTCATCTAGACTCACATCTAGCTGCTGTCAAAGATTTGAGATATACGAATTGTGGATAAATCTCTTATTTGACATTCCATTGACACACATTTAGTAGATCAGTAGATGCTCTTCATCATCATCATCATCATCATCATCATCATCATCATCATCATCATCATCATCATCATCATCATCATCATCATCATCATCATCATCATCATCATCATCATAATCATCATCTTCCTATACTGTGCAGAAACCTCTTGTTGAGTATACTCGCACAAAATCTCCCTGGAACCTAGGAATACAATTATGAGTTGATTGTTGTGCATAAATAGGTCATAAAAAAAAGTAGGGATGGACTGTATATCCATAGGGAGGTAGGAGAAAAAATACCCCCAAAGTGGAGGAGAATAAATGTCACCACAGAGGGGCTAGCGGTGTATATAAGGATATTAATACTATTTGTAGAAAAAAATCAACAAGATGATTTGAGAAAAGAAGAAAGCAACACTCACCATATAATACTGTGCCTTTAGAGTAACAGCATTTGTACCAGTGGCGGCACCAAATTAGGTTTAATTATACCTAATTTTGACAGTTATAGCATAAAACAGCTAAATTTTGCGCGCAAACGCGCATTTTCATACCAAATTAGTTGTATTAGACCCAATTTGACCATTTAAGCGTAAAAAGGCACAACAAATTCTTCCCCCCCCCCCCCCTCATTATGAGGCTGGTGCCGCCACTGATTTGTAGAGGAACAGATTTCAAGTATTCTATTACAGCACTGTGATTTCAGTCAAAGTTGGTATTTCTTTAAATTAAAATTACATTTATTGTCATTCTTCATAAATTTATTAAAATACACTTTGCATTTCTTTTTTATCCAGATTGAAACCCGTGTAGTGTTGGCAAAATTGCTACAGAATTTTGAGTTTGAATGGGTACCGGGCCAGTCGATGGGAATTGTTGAGGATATCACAACCAAACCTAAGGACGGCTGTAAATGTTTTGTCAAAACATTATCATGATAAAGCCACACAAAACCGGGTGCGACTTTATTTTCCGTAATATAGATTTGTAAACAAGTAGATTTAGCTTTGCTTTGCCATCTTCCTCGTTCACCAGCCCCGGATTTAATTTAACAATATTCGCGTATATCCATTCCGTGGTGTCGAAACTGTTCCTACCATTGCAAATCTGTATTACGGTAAATAAAGCAAGCTGGGCATCGAGCTGACGACATTAAACTTGGTTGTGGTAAAACGTTTGAATATAAGTGTAATAAGAATGGTGTGATGGGACTCTCTTAAATCAAACGATTGAAAACTCAAAAGATTGTGCTGAGGGAAGGATCTTAAAAGATTGAAAATATTCGATATAATAGAGTGAAATGTCAATATATCGGACTGAAATTTCACTCTATTAGATTGAACATTTTCAATCTTTTAAGATCCTTCCCTCAGCACAATCTTTAAGATTGACTTTTCATTCTTTTGATTTACTAGAGTAAAGATATTGTTTTAATGTACAAGCTTTCGGGTCGAAGTGCATAAAATAGAAAATAAGCTGTGATGATCGAGCTATGCCTTTTATGTATTTATCTTTTCCAACATTGGGCCTGTTCTGCATAACATAGTCGAATTACAGCTTTATATCGCAGGCCAGGACAAAATGAAATTTAACACGTAATCTTAAACAATTTGAACCACCAAAAGATCGCATTGCAAGTACATAGTATTTAATTTAACTCTTTTCACTCCATTTTATAATCAATATTCCATATTACATTTGTATAAAATCTTTTTATTCCATTTTATTAAAGTGGTCATGGTTAGAGGTTCGTTTTTAGATACAAGAGCTTAACACTGCAGACGGCATTCCAAAAATTTCACAAAATGTTTTAAAAATGTCATATTGTACTAAATTTCAATACCCTTTTTTGGGATCACCATTGCAAGAAGTACAAACTTGCCTAGTCTTGGTTCAGTTATCCTTGAGGTAGAAAATTGGGAAAGGTTTCTGAAAAATCTGTTTTGTATATTGCAAAACTAATAAAACAAAGAAACTAAAACTAATAGCCGCGTGTAAAGTGTTAAATCCATATCACCACGGTATGGAGATGAAGTAAGGGACGCACCATTAGATTTTCAGGGGGCGGGGTGGTGTAGGAAGTTTTTAGAGAAAGAACAAAAATTCCCCTCTCTGACATGCTGCAGGCCAAAAAACACTCTACCCCACCCAACTCAATATGAATGAATACATTAAAACAAAAAATTCGCCGCCTCTAACATTAATTCAAATTCCCCCCGAACCCAACTTCCTACCCTCCCCCTGAAAATCTAATGGTGCGTCCCTGAGAGTACTATACAAAACTGAAATAAACACCACGAGTAGTCGTAGTTGAAGTTGCAGTAGGAGTGGAGATATGTACCTGCGTTTTGTATCCTTGGAACGCTTTTTGGGTGCTTGTGTTTTTGTGTCCTTTATTAATCGGTTGGTTTTAGTATGTTTTGATTCGTTGTACTATAAAAGTGGACATTCATATAAATCTAATGCAACATTAATGTATATGCTTGCTACCTATGCATACAACACATATAAACGATACTCAACAACCAAAATCTGTAAAAACTATGATAATTATGGGTGATAATCAATCTATCTAAGTGTGACTACTGTGCCCAATATTGCCGGGCAAGTTTAATTTTTTCAAATACGGGAAGAAGTGTTATCTTCTGAAGATAGCACGACAGTGAATGGGTGATAAGATGGGTGACCATCATTCTATCTAAGTGTGACTGGTGTGCACAACATTGCTGGGCAGGTGGCTTTTTTAATGTTCAGAAGATAAGGAAGCACATCAAAACTCGACCGCCCGGCAACCGCCGGTTCCGTGGGGTTCCGTGCGGTTGCAGCCGGTTTCTATTGTTCTAAACAATGATATGCGGTCCAACCGGGCGGAACAGGCGGTTGCCGCGCGGTCGAGTGTTGATGTGCTCCCTAACACTTGTTCCTGTATTGGAAAAAACACCTGCCCAGGAATGTTGTGTACACCAGTCACACACTTAGATAGAATGATGGTCATATTCCGTGCGCATCATACATACAGACGGTGAAATGAGACAAAATTAATATAACTCATGCCACAGCCATCAATTTGGAAAATGAAACAATCCTGTGAAAGAGAAGATCTCAACCGTGTTTATGAAATCCTCAATATTTTCCCAGTACACTTTAATCGTCAGGAACTTAATTCTGCGAACTTGGTCCGAATCATTCTGACCCGTCCTGTATGTCTTCTCGATAAACAGAACCAGGATTATCCAGGATAGCTATTTCTTTAGCATTATACACTGAGGAGGATGGATACAATACAATTGAACAATATTCTCTCGGAGTCCCTTTCAATCTTGGATTAAAGCATTACAGGCTCTCTTTTGGTCCGTTGCAAATTGTCAGTCAGTGCCTGGTACTGTTACTTCAATAAAATTCTAGAAATGGATATTGTGTAGCATCAATGCCATCTGGAAACAGGGCCCTGCTGTACCTGTGTGTGACGTAATGGAAGAGAAAATCAAAACAAGATATGTATGTGGTCATAGAACACATATATTCGTCGAGACTCACAGCGACGTCATTATTGACATTCAAAAATGAATGTCACTGCTTTTAGGAACAGGTACAGGGAATAAGTAATATAAAATATTAATGTTGCCTATTTAATAATCTCGTCTCTTCAAAGTATATAAGATGCAAGACGTATACGCTGACATGTCTGAAATCAGAGTACTTCTAAAATGTTGGATTTACTTTATAAACCACTGACTCCTTCCTAACATTCGACCCGGAATTGATTGACCACCAAGCAAATTTCACGATGTTATAGACACGAGCATTTTAAATACATGTTGAAACACTTGTACAATCTGATGTGTTTTAACTTTACATTCGATTTTGTACCGGATATTCTCAGATACTCTTTGATCTTGAACCCTTACTACTTACTTGAATAATGTGTACTCATTACGGTGGCACAAGTTAAGCAAGGAAATCAAATCCTCTTTGTGTCGCCAATAATCAGATGTCTCATCTTCACCATTTTATCCAACCTGGCAATAAACCGTTGACACGCAGACCTCTTGACACGCTGGATAGGATTGTCTGCTGTCGCCTGTTTGTCACCAGAGGGGAAACTCGGTAGACACACAGCCACAGTTGGCTTACTCGATTGCTGGACGATACCTTGAGACATAATCAGCCTGAGAGAATGCAGATGCGGTAAGAATCCTATGATGTCAGATAGGTACTGAAGTAGATCAGCATGGTAGGAACTATCATAGATTCGCAGGTGTCTCAGATGGGTCAAGTGATGCAGCGCTTGGATCACCTGCTTGTGCGTGGTCCTCTTCATCATGTCCATCGAGATACTGAAGTCGTGAAGGTGGCCAGCGTGAGGCAAGACATTGGCTAATGCCTTCGCGGTGTCGTCATCGATCTCATTTCTATCAAGGTACATTGTGATCATTCTTGAACCAAACTGTGGCAGTTTACTGATGACATCACGCATGTCCTCGGCAGGTGCTCTCATATCGTTCACGATCAATCTTTGGATTTGGGAATTGACTAAACAGTCTCCGAGACGTGCTAACCGTGCTTTGTTGTAGCTGGTCTTAAGCCTCAGTAGTCTGGTTAGGTGGTGTGGAATGGAATCGAGTAGCTCGTCGATTTGTTGATCGGTAAGCCCGTTATTCAATAACCGCAGAATTTTCAGTGCATTAAGAAAACCCTGATTGATGATACCTTGAAGCGTTGACATTTGAATGCCTAACGTTACATTGGTTAGCTCCAAAGTATCTAGTCCATCGCAGTAAGCCAGGGAGGTGAATATGGGAACAAGATTTACACGATATGACGACTGCCAGTCTTTGAAACAATTTGCCAACTCAATTCGGCTTAGATTTCCGAATTTACTCCAATTTGGGTATTTCATTTCTCGTTGTTGTTGATATAATAGTTGTTGCAATTGTTTGTTTGAAATATGTTTCAGTGCGTTTTGTATCAACGATTCGGTTTTGGTTATAAGGCCAGTCGGGATTATCCCTCGATCACTAGAAGAAGGCACAGGCGAGGGTATCGCTTTGATGATTAGAGACGTAATTATCTTTGCGGAAATGAGGTATTGTCCAATAGCGCTTGATGTGTACGGAGACATACCTATGAACAATATCTGTCCACGGAACAGCTCATTGATAAGATTATGAGGCACCTCTCTATCCGGACATTCGTAGAAGCATTGCAAGCATAATTCGATGAACTTTTGGAAACGCTTTGTGTCGTCATGACCAAGCCTCTCCTGCTGATACCGTTGCAGTTGTGCAGAAAATTCAGACCTGAAATTGCGTATTAACTGCTGTAGAATCTCTTGAGCTACTTCGCTCGATGCCCCACACGCGAACCGTAACACCATTTCCAAGCGGCTGCACGTTTTTGCCGAGTCTAGGAATTGCATTTTGGTTGCAAAACGAGTAGGATTGGTGTTGTAAAGATCGGCAAGGTATTCTCCGGCGCACTTCTCTTGAACGGATTTATGGAAGAATGTGATGCATTTGCTTTGTTGAATCGATGTAGGCATATCATCACCAGATCCAGCTAGTATGGCTCCAATGCTATTATCTCGCAATGTTGTAATGTTCCCGACTGTTTGCCTTTCCATCGATAAAATACCGATCTTACATCCTGCAGTTAATGTTCTCTCTGACGCTGCATCCACAAAATCTTGAAAACCAAATACGAGTTTGTCCTCCGAAGACCACAGACCTGACAAGGCTACACTTCCAGCGTCTTTGATCAGTTGAAGTAAATCAATAGATTCGGCAATATTTTTGGCGATATACTGCTTCTGAAGGAGTCGAAATATTGCACTGTACAAGTTACCTATTTTGATTGGCATATCTTGTCCACCGGAGTCTTTCCAGTAGAGGCAGAACAAGAGAGTCATTAAAGGTACGTTTGCCATTCCTGGGTTAAGATTGTGATCTGATAAATAGGATAAGAGTTTTTCACCGTTTACCTTGTCATGACTGAAGTATTTGAACACGTATTCCTTGACGTTTTCGTCTGAGTAACCGCTGATTTGCATCTGTGTGTACACGTCTCGAAGATCATCAAAATCACCGGCTTTCCAGAATCGAGATGTTACTAAAACCTGGCATTCACGCAGACGTGTATTCAACAAGATCCCGTGAACGCCGCTCTCCTGTTTGGTAAAATCACCGTTGAATCCATACTCGTCGTATGAGTCGAACAGTACAACACAAGATGATTGATTGCGCTCGATGTAATCACGCAGAGACGTCTTGCTGATTTTTGTGTCGTTTGGAAGCAATTGCTGAACGATTGATTCTTCTAGTGTTGTTTCTGGTGTCATCCAACGCATATTGAGGGCAAACAGAAGATCCACGTTTTTCAATGGCGAGTTGAAGTTTTGAGTAGCCCAGTCGTGAGTCAACTTAAGCGTCAGGACAGACTTTCCACATCCGGGATTCCCTAGCACTAGAATGCGAGAAGGGGGTACACCATCCGAATCGCGAGAGGTGAAAATCTCATGGCGTGAGTTTAGAGGTAGCTCGATTGGTGCACATGGTTTTGGAAGATTGATTAGTATAGCGAGATTGGTGAAGATAACATCCATCGTGAGGTAGTGCTGTTTAATACCGGGAAATTGAGGGATCTTGCAAAGACTTTGAAGGTAGAAAGTTCGTAACTCCCGTTGACAAACTGCTACATCAAACTCATCGCTTTTGGGCGTTGGCGCTAGACAAAAAATAATAAATCATCAGTTTAGTGCATGATTGTTTTGATTTGTAAATGTATTATCATAAACATCGATATCATTGTGTGTTATCTTACAAACTTGCAAAAGTACACGATGGGGATCTGGGGAATCTTTTTTTTTTTTAACGGTGGGTAGCTCGATTCTGGCACAATTATTTCACTTGGTATTTACTACGTTCGTGAAGACGCATCATAATTATACAGTCATATTCCAAAATTCTAGTTATTGTTCCAGTAGTTTTTATGATAGAAACACATACATCTATTTTCCTATTCAACAGTATACATAAACTTGTCGGGTAGTGTACCACTTTTGAAGATAGTTCACCACTTCTTTTCACTTACATGACTTGGCATGAAGGAGACATCTCTCGATCGGTCCCAATTTTGCAGGGATAATGAGAAAATAAGGGCTTCCTTTAGATACCAAAGTCTCAATTATGATGGGGAAAATTGCGATGATGTATGCAATGCCTAATGGTGTCTCGAGACTGGATGTCATCAGTGAATCCTTTCTTGCAACCAAAGGGCTATAGAAAATACTGTGCCATCCGAAAAAGATTTGTCAAGACATAGTCTTACAAATGGCATTTCTTGAAAGATGTAAAAGTGTGTAGATAGTGGCCACTTCACTGTTACCAGCTTGGCGTTTTGACCCTTTTTAGGTCGATGTCGAGTTCCTTGTGGACGATCATTTTATACATACACACCCCCACACAACATTACACACACAACTGTGCAAAGAAACAGTATGTTCTATATCAATCTTTTATATACGTATTACCACTATTGTATAAATAATCGTAATCATGTTAAAAGGAATATTACCTGTGTGTTCGTTTTGATGTAGCTTTATATTTTGTAAATCGGCAGACAAACTATCACATTTCTCGTGCAGTCCTTGGACTTTCGCTTCAAATTCTAGTAAGGCTCTTGCTGACAGATCGGGAGTAACTTGATATGACTTAAACTGAAACAGAATGTAAGAAATAAGAAACAATATATATCTTCATTTGAAACATAATCTTTAGCTATATTTGTATTGTTTGATATGTTTTGATTGTTTTGTTGTTGTTGAGAGGGGTAGTCTTGTTGCGTTTTGTGTTTGCTTTTGAGAGTTTCTGCGATTTGTTGATCTTTCTTTTTCGTTTTTGGACTTAAACACCATCATTTTGAAAGACACCGGTAATTCCATTTGGATTTTTGTTATTGTTAGACTTAAACATATCTTAATTTTCAAAACCCGGTAATTTGTAGTTTTATTAGAACACGAACAGGAATGTTTCGTACAATTTGTAGGCTTATCTAGCAGCCTTTTTGACATCGTCAGCTACAGCACTATGCAGTAAAGATGGTTATTAAATGCACTTTACAATATCTCACCTTTTGTATTTCCTCCCGCATGTCTTCTTTGAAATAGTTTGGATGAAGGGTGATCAGGTCTATCAATAGATCATCCAACGCCTGGAAAATGGCGTCCATCTCCCCTGCTTCCACGCAGAAATTGTCTTTTATCTTCATGTGAGATACATCATTCCTTACGGCTAAGATCTTATCGGGCAAATGAAATGAAAATTAACATTGACAAAAGATAACAGAATTGAATTAGATGTATAATGGCATCGATCTGGTGTGTTGCGATTGGAACGTGTTAAAAGTTTCATTTGTCACATGGAAATTCGAGGCGTAACAAGTTCATGAGTGCATGCTTTTCAAGACTACAATGAAATTTCAATTTCAATTTTTTTAAAAATTAAACTCAAAAATTGTAAATTGTCCCATAAATTTGAAAAACATTATTCCCGTATTGCCTCCATATTGCCACCGCTGGTTAGGCCCTCTGGGTTAGATCCTTGATTAAAAGTACTTACATCTTTAATTTTGTCGTACACCGAAGAGTTGTTTCCATGAAAAGTTGAAAAGTTCATCATCAACGTGAGCAAATTGGCCACATCAAAATCATCCAGACTGCTGTACGTTTTCTCAGACACCAAACGATTAAGTACAAACGCTTTGGCCACCTCAATTGGGTCATCGTAACAACGGGTTGGATTGACGTTTTTCCATGTTACTTGCTTGTCATCCCGTTTTCCTGGTCTAGCGTAGCAGACCTGGTTGATCGTAGTACCCCAGGCGACGCAGGCTTCACAAGATTTTCCCGTTGTCGGTTTCTTATTGGTCGCACATTGCTGAGGTGATCGACACGATTCCAATTGTTGTGCTTCGTTGCGGTGCCATTTAGTGAGTTCTTCGGATAAGCACGGGAGAGCTTCTTGACAAAAATAGTGCACAGCTAAGTGCAGGCGGATGAAATTGTCTTTTGAATCGTCATCTATAAGAACAGATTACGTAAATGAGATGTAAAATGATTAATTTGGAAATATTTTGACAACTCCTTGTTTCGAACTTAACTGAAACCAATTGTGACAGATTTGTATATTTCAGGTCAAGTGTAAGAGTCGACTTACGGTCAGCTACGTGCGAGAAAAGTGTTGGTCTTACAGCTGAGGAACCCTTTGGGTTTGTCAAAATAGTCATTACTTAGAAAGAATGAAAGAAATGTGTCCTTTTTAGCAGGAAAACCTGAATAAACTCAAGGTCATCATCAAAATAAATGTTAGTCGGCGGAGTGATTTCAAAATTGTATACAGCCAATATTTGAAATTTCGACACAAATGCAGCCACTACCTGAAGTTGTGAGTATCTTCTTAGGAGGCATAATCAATCCCGGGATATCAATATTGCGTGCAGCTGTAATTGGGTTTCTACCAAAGAGATGTCCCTAAGGGAGTGTTCAGAAATACTTTGGTGGGGGCGGGGCAAAAGGAGGAGGGGGTCAACAAAAACAAAAAAATTGTAAAGGGGGGGGGGGGTCAAAAAAGTTTCGACACCGAAATGGCGTTCAGTTGCCCCCCCCCCCCCCCACACCACCAAAGTATTTCTGAACACCCTAATTAAAAAAGATTTAGTGCCCATCGGTTATTGGTGTCAACCTTTCCTGTCTGGAAAAACACTAACATGTTAATGACAGTTTGATTCCTTCATTCAATAAGTCTTATTAACGTTACACTAGGCTTGTCGTAATTTGACTTTGTTATGTTCGCGAGAGCGTAAGATGCCATTGCACTGTCAACCATACGAGCGTGTAATAGAAATTCCCAACGACGGGCCAAGAATAATTGAACATTCAAAGAGATGTTGGCATCTAACGACCTGCTCTCTCGCTTACTCAAGGTCCCCAAGTTTCTAAGTTTTCGCTATAGGAATAGGATCTCCGACTAACAAACTCGGTTATAGGCCTAGCCTATACTACAACTTTTAATAAAAGTCACTACCATTTATCATGTGAAACACTCTGATAGTGACTTTCCGAAAGATGGCCTAGCATAATTGGATTTCCGCTAAAACTTGCACCACTTCTTATCCAACAAATCTGGTCACCTTGGGTCTGAGACAAACTCGAGTCCCTACCATGATATCTGGAAACTTACCAGTACTAGGCAACCACCTTGGTGCCATGACTATCCGGGTTCTACGTCGTCGTTATTTTCCCAGTGTTAATGTCCTCGTTGTCTATGAATAAAATGTTAAATGCATATTACAATCGCTGTAAGTGTAATTATAATATTCTTATAAATTGCGGTAATCATTTGTATAAAATATACAAATATTTACTGCTTTTGAGGGATCTGGTGGAATCTATTGGGCCCCGAGGTGAACTGGAGACCGTTGGGGTACTATTTTCCCGAGACCGATCCCGAATAAAGAGCAGACAATATTTGTTTTATATCCTTCATCAATATATTTCTTGTTCATATAATTTGTTAAAAGTAGACTCTCAAGACTGAGCTAAGCCTAGGCCTTAATAGGCTAAGACTAAGCTTGGTTAATTTTAGCCTAGGCCTATAGGCAACGAGAAATGTTGTTAAAAAAAATACTCACCACCTGGCACTAGTAGAGTAGCTGCAATATGTTTCAAAGTCAAAAGCTAACTGTTTAAAAGTTTCAAAAAGTTCCAACTCACGAACGGTTCAATTCAAATTTCATTCGGTAATACGGGCACCGGCATAAAACTTGGAAAGCAATATTATGTCGAATGCGGCGTTTCCATTAAAGTGTAATCGGCGTTGGTTTCCTTGCGAAAAACTGACACCCCATATTTTATTTGTTTTTTAGTGTTCTCGCTCCCCGCGCTGTCAATAAATTGAGTCAATTGATCCTCATTTACACGCCGAAACCGTGGAGTTTCACCAGCGGCCGCCATTGTTGAAACTGTTGTTGTCTGTTTACGTTTTGCTTTTGAAAGGCTTGTCAATCCTTAAGTCAACTGTCATAATATTAACATAAAGAGAACTTTGACACGTAAATCGAGGTCATAGGGTAATAGTAGACTATTTCATTCTCCAAATAGTACCTCCCTCCCTCGTCAATAGCATTTTTTGGTCTTCTTGTCTAATGGTGAGACTATTTTTGATCATGTGACACACTTTTAACCAATTAATGAACAGGAATAATATTGATGAAGGATATAACACTTATTATTTTCAAATATTTGTTTGGTTTTTAAGATGTGCACATATATCAGTTGTTTGACAGAGTATACGATTCCCGGGAGAGGTGCGTCACTGGGTGCGTCATTTACCACCACATTCTTGACGCATGGAACGTCATGGACAGCCTTGTCCGTCATTGACGAATGGGTGCGTCAACTTTACCTGGGTGCGTCACAGAGAACTTTCGCACGGTCCAAAAAAAATCGCACAGTCACTAAATCACATTGTCAAAACCGCACAGTCAACAACTAATAGCCGATCCTTAGAGTTTTCATCAGTTTTCTCTATAACATTTTCCTTTATTTTGCCGACTGCTGCTTACATTTGTCAACTAACATGAATAAATTTGCCGAGTATTTTACTATTTGGATTACACATCTCTCCACACACAAACCATGTAGCGACGGCCAAGCCCCCGACTGACAGTCATTTCCCCCAAATATTTCAATAGTGCCCCCCCCCCCCCGACCCCCCGCCCCCCTTTTGCGCACGCTACTGTATAGCGATGTGTGAAGTTGAATAGAGTCGGAAATGGTAAAGCAATTGCAAAATAACTACGAAAATAACTTCAAACGAGTGAAATTTAGGTGTTTATTATATTCGGCCAACTTCTCTTTACATATTTGTTTTGTTTTTTCTACAGAGATCTGAAAACATTTTACACTTTTACACACACTTTCCGATATATGCAATCCAGTTCAGCCAACAATGATGTATGACGGTGAGGGGGTGCGTCATTTGAGTCGTAGTCCGTCAGAATCAATCAATCGCGCGTCCTTGTATTGCAAAGGTTCGTCACATTTGTGACACACTGACAGGGGTGCCTCATGGTACAGGGTGTCCCAAAAGTCTATGCACGACTTTGAAGCTGTGTATTTCACAACATATAAGTCGTATTGAAAATGTGAATACATATTTAGGAAGAGGAGATGTGGGAAATAATTTTGATACCAAACATTGTAATACCATCTGTTTGTAATGCCACCCTAGAAGTAAAATATGTAATACTGCAAAAATGGAATTTTATACTTCGGAGGAATAAAGTTCATAAATCCATACCTATTGAGATTAACAAAAAGACGGGTAGAGTTGGTTACACGGAAAGTGATCCGTTAATTGTAATATTTAAAATGTTACATTACAGTGATCCCATCTTATAACCAACTATATCTGTCCGCTGCTTTAATGTTTTGTTTGATCTGAATCTTGTATGGAAACTTCAAGTCCTTACGCAAAATTCTGTGAACATTTGATCTTTTAATCTTGTTTTCTGCTTGAAGTCGGCGAATAGATCTCTTTGGAGTTTTGGCTACTGCATGTCTTATAACATCAATGTGACTTGTTGATCTACCAGTCTTACATCGAGACAATTCATGCACAGTTCCCGTGTTCAAAAATGTATCCACCAACGTCAAAATGGATTCTTCCTGGTGCGCGTTTCACTTTAAAATGTTTTCTGAACTTTTGTTGAGTAAGTTGAACTGAATTTGTTTCAGCGTAGAACCATACAATTTGTATTCGCTTATCTATGCTGTAAACCATCTTGAATGAAGACTTTTGCTGTGCAATGTTGTCTACTTACGCCTAATGTTGTGAGTGGTCGAGTTTGGTAATAACATTAATGTTGCAAGGTAAGCAGTGAACTGTGACTAATGCGCACCGTTGCTTTCATATATGCGCACCTGATTTTAGCAACAATATGTGGTACTTGGTATAGGTGGGTCTGGCACACGGCCAAAAATTTTCATCCAGTTTTATAATGTTGTGGGTTCACCAATAGGCTTGTGTTTGGTATCAAAATGATTTCCCAAATCTCGTCTATCAAAATATGGTTACATTTATACCATATGATTTATATTTTATGAGATATGACTCTTCAAAAACGTGCATAGACTTTTGGGACACCCTGTACATGAAAAAGTGACGCGCCTCAGTAAAGTGACGCACCATTCCCGGGGGTCGTATAGTGCGTCGTACAATGACATGTGCATAAATTATATAAATAGTCTAGTAGTAGCAGATACAAGTTTGGCTGGCTAATATGCATCTTGCACAGATCAGTTGGAAACAAGAGTCAAAACCATGACTATCTGTGGTTTAAAGGGGCATTGAGAGATTTCACAAAAACTGAAATTCAATATTTTCACATTGTTTAGATAGATAATATGCATAGAAACCCTCCCATGCAAGATTTCTTCAAAAGAAATCAGTAAAAATGAAAAATAAAGACATTTTTTCAGCATTTCCGAAGGTATATCGGGGCTTTTCACTTTTTTTTGTATTTTGGTTAATAGTCACCACCAATTGATCAGGGTGGTCAATCAGGTCATGACTAAGCATCACGTAACAAGCCATGGTGGTCTTCAAGGTTATTTTGAATAAACATGAAACAAATAAGTGAGAAGTCGTGGCCTTTTAAATGAATATGGGTAGTTTCGATGTGATCATATAGAAACTCAAAATGCTAGCAAATCCATATATTTCACATGATATACTGCAAATTAAGCTCTATAATTTTGGGTGGTAGTTAGTACGTATATAAGCATTACGTATGTGAAAAAACCCAACTTCTGAAAAAATTGAGGGCTCCCTCCTCGGAGGATCTCTTAGTGCCCCTTTAAGTTGCAGAGGATTTCACATTAACGTTAACGATGTACATTAATTCGTCATAAATACAGTCACCGTTTAAAATTTAGTTGTGTTTTTTTTGCTCTAATTTTTTATTGAAAACTCCGTTAGATTCCCGCAGCACAGGTAGGAGAGTTGTATAGCCAACATATACACCAAGTGGCATTACATTTAGTAACGTGCATGAACTTGAAAAAAATAATTAATTAAGTGCATTAATTAGCCTAATTAAGTGCATTAATTAGCCACTCAAGGAAGTTTTTGATTTGATTTTTTGAATTTTGTGAGTGCTGTAATTATTGAACTATTAATCAAATACATATACATTTTTGGAAAGGAAATGGATCAGAGAATCCAAATTTGGCATCCATTTTGACCAAAAATGTTGATTTTTTTTGTTGAGAAAATCACAAAATTCACTTTTTGGACCCAGCTTTTTGACTCTAAAGCTGTATTTCTTTTTTAAATGTTGACCAAAAAGTGCCAACAATTTGATTCCCCCCCCCCCCCCCCCTTCGCCATTTTTGGTCAAAATTTCAAAAATACAGCTTAAGGTTGTTCCTATGGCTAATTTTTTATTTAATATTTTGATAGCGCTTGCTGAGCTCCACAATAATCTGAAATTTGAGATTGATCGGAGGTACGGTTTTCTAGATATGACAATTTTGTCAAAAATCCATTTTAAGGCATTTTGAATTCTTTTGTTTTGTATTGTTTTTCGGCAAACAACAGAGGGCAGTCTATTTTCTTTTGTTTTATATTGTTTTTTTGACTCCCTATAGGTAAAAATTCTATTTAAAAAAATTGTTTTTTGTTTTTGCTCTAATTTTTTATTGAAAACTCCATTAGATTCCCGCAGCACAAGTATTAAGGAGAGTTGTATAGCCAATATATACACCAAGTGGCATTACATTTATTAAAGTGCATGAACTTGAAAGAAATAATTAAGTGCCTAATTTTTATTTTTTTTAAATTATTTTAGATAATTAATTATGCAGATGTCTTACAGCCTCCCGCAGCACAGGAAACATTCTAAAAACTATAATTAACAAGCTCCCAAAATCTCAGCTTTGTATTTGTAGCATTTATACTTTTCTTGCAAAAAATAATTAAACATTTTTGCATAGATTAATTATTTTGCTAGGCCAGCTAGGGGTCAAAAAACAATAAGAAACAAAAGAAATGAACGCTTCAATTTTGCTTCATTTTTTGACAATAAAATTGTCATATCTAGAAAACCGTACCTCCGATCAATCTTAAATTTCAGATTATTGTGGAGCTCAGCAAGCTCTATTAAAATATCAAATAAAAAATAAGCCATTGGAACAACATTAAGGAGAAAAAAAATGAGAAAATCGTCTCTAGATTAGTGTCTTAATAGTATAATCAAACAATTTTTGGCAATTTTTGTCCCAAAAAAATTAGGTCAAAAAAAGTGATTTGGTGTGTGATTTTCTCAAAAAATCAACATATTTGGTCAAAATTGATGCCAAAAATGGATTTTCTGACCCAAATCCCTTCCAAAAATGTATACTTTTATATGCATTTGATTAATATAGTTCAATAATTACAGCACTCACAATTTAAAAAAAAAAACTTCCTTAAGTCCCCCCTTAAATTGCTCCAGTGGTGTTTATGCTAGAAGAAGCTTCTAGGGTGGTATCTATTGAACTTCTAGGGTTATTTTTATATTTGAAAAATGTGGAATTTCTTTAACAACATTTCTATTTAGATCGGAAAAAGCAATTGTATCGGGTCACCGTGCTTTAAAGGTATATTATGTGATCTTTCCAGGGAACGCCCTCAACATCGAAAAAAAAATTAAAGAAGATTTTCTTGCAGATTTACATTTCTTATCATAAATCGTACATACATTCCAAGTTACAGGGCGATACGATTCTTAATTACTTCAAAATCATGATTTTAGAGTGAAAATAAACTGTCGGATAACACCGACAGTTTATATATTCACTCTAAAACCATGATTTTGAGGTAATTAGGAATCGTATCGCTCTGTAACTTGGAATGTATGTATGATTTATGATCAGAAATGTAAATCTGCAAGAAAATCTACTTTCTAAAAAAATCATGAATAGAGGGCGCTCTCTGAAAAAGATCACATAATATGCCTTTAAATAAGCGCGATATTGTTGTATCGATTTTAAACAAATCTACGGCTATAAAGATAAAGTTTAAGTGCACTATAATTAACAAACAAGTGTGATTCAACCAGTTTCACGTCCAAAGTCTATGGTTTCTAATATATACTAACATGATTCCGTTTAGATTATTAGCCTTTTAATGCCATCAGTGTAGAAAAACCATTAGGCCTACATTCCAAGTAACATTATGGGAAATTATCGTTGAAAAACACCAAAATACTAATATTTTATTTTGTTGTTATTTTATCATAAAATGTACAATGAGCCTGTGAGCAGGGAAAATTCGCTATTCAGGGCCGTAAAAGCCCCCCTGGTTAGACACTCCTCCCCCCCCCCACACATAAAATGATAAACTCTATTATAATTTTAAAAATAGTCGATAATATGCTTGTTTCCCCCTCTTCATGCCCCTCAACCCGAAAAATACCAATCATTTATGCTATTTTACGTCATTTGATAAATTAATTTCCCAAACCTACCTCAGTTCAAAACAGAGTAGTGCTGATACTTATCACAATGATGGCCGAAAAATAGTTGTTACTTTGTATAATTGTACGGTATGTCCAGGCTATCATTTGAGGTCTGAAGTTGTCTTTCGTTTATTTCCGCCATTTTGAAATAGTGGTTATAAATCGCAGTTTGATGTGAAGTTCATGTCTGTGAAGTTCATTGTCTGTTTTATTATGAATTGAAACTACAATCGCTAAACTATTGTCTGTTTTATTATCACAACCTTCATTTATGCTTACTCATCCATTGATTGTTTCGAAAGTCACAGCGGGAATTTCCAGTTCTTTGGTCGGGTACCCGGTATACAGGTATGTGCATAGGCGTAAATCCGGGGGGGGGGGAGGTATTATATTTATATCCCCCAATTTATAGTGACCAGGGGGTGGCCTAAGTAATCACCCACACCCAATGTTATGCGTGTGTATGATAAAATATAATGCATGCTTTCAATAAAATGAAAATGTGAATAATGGTATTATTGTGAATCCAGTTTCAAGGCGGGGGGGGGGGGGGGGGGTGGGGGGGGACACGTCCCGCTCAAACGGGCCCTTGTACGCGCAACCGCGCAATTGGCGTTAGCATGATAAAAGAGCACAACCTACTGGTATAATGGAAAACAATGGATGGTATTCAAGTTGAAATCAATGTCGATCAACTACCGTATTGCAAAATAGTATAATATGAACCATTAATGTATTGCTATGCCTCTCACATGGAATGCTGCAAATCAGTTATATTCGTTGTTACAGTAATGCCTCGTACATTAAATCTTAAACACACTAGTCACCTTATAAGTTTTCTTTATGTGCAACATTCAGAATAGTCAATCGTAGACAAAAGTCTCTTGGAAATATTTGGATCCCCTTCATTTCTTATGGAAATCAAATATTTTTGCAGTACAGGGTGCTCAAAAAAGGGCCCCCATGTGAAACATGATCATTTTTGACCATGAAAAATATATAAAAAAATCGCGAAATACTAATAATCATGTTCAACAATTTAATGTGCTATAAGAATTGTTTTCTATCCATTTTAGAGCTTCCGTTATCAAATTATGGAAAATCTACCCAGGCATGTTCAAATTCAGCTTTGGCCAATTTTCATGTGAAGAGAGCACTTTTGTAGAATCGCCATTTTAATAGTATGTCATTGAACATAATCAATAAGTCAATAATAATCTACCGACTTAATGTTGATAGTTAGTTGAATTGAACCAGAAAAAAACACATATTTTCATCCGTATTATCCATGACATACCATAACATTATTTGTAGTTTAGACGGTAGTTTAAACAATACATAGACATATCCTATAATCATCATCGGAATCACAAGGGTAGTTTTTGAGTTGAACGTCATTTTCTTGTTCAAAAGTGGCCACCAAGTGGATTTTCACTCTTGTTTACTGAATTGATCATTTCCGATAGTTAGGTGGTGAAATTTAATGGGATTATAGTGTATTTGATAGAAGACTGATACCAACACTCAATAATACACCCTAAATGGCGTAATATAGTAATGCTCAAAATAATCATTAAATTCATATACAATGAAAGTAGGGAATTATTGAAGATTTTGTTAAACATTTTGCTTGTTTATATATTGAAAAGTCACACGTTGATACCTCGATGCTCATGGATACCCTAAAATGCGATGCCCCTAACAAGTACACCTTTTTCAGAAAGACGTCGACGACGTCGTCTTGTGGTGAAATCTGGACCCTTTTCGACGTTTTTTTGGACGCAGATGCGTACCCGCTTGGTATGTTCACTGACCCCCCCCCCCCCCCCCCCCCCCCCCCGGACCACAGGAGCGCTTTGCACGCTCACAATGACAATGTTACTCAACATTACAACATTTTGGGCCTCCTACCCTCAAAACGTGATAACGATTTTGTTTTTGTGCTAGCTATCACGATAGCTAGCTCTTATAGCCTGAATTCAAAATCAATATTCCAAGTACGCGATGACTTCGAGTCACTTGGTTCAGGAAACCGTGACCAAATCGGTATAATTATCGAACGGGTCCAGCCAAATGACACTCTCATACGGGTATATTGGTTGATCGAGAAGTGTGACGCTTGGATGCTATGTGTATTGCATCAGGGTCACTTACAAGCGCCGCCTAATCCATCTATGTCCATGGCTTTGATTGGACGAGAGATGTGTTCAGTTGTTTAGCGCCCGGGGTGAAATTTTGAGATGATGTCCGCAGTTGTTTGCCTAGCCTGTGTAAAGTATATTTACTCCGATAGGTAAACAAAGCGATAAATATCCACTAGCTTGTGGCAATGTAAAGAAATGGAGGGGGGAAGCAAACTGAGAATTTTAGGCAAATATAGAATAGATTAACGCTGTCCATGCGAGCGGTTATGCACACGCAAAATGTTTCACAAACGTATTTAATTTATTGGCTTTCATCATCATATATTTCGAATCACCATGAGAAATTAATTAACATAAGTACAAGCACGTCTAGTATTAGGTCAGTTATTCTTGAGATAAGACTTTGAAAGTTTAGAAAAGGTTTTTGCAAAATCTTTTTTATATGGCAAAACCAGGGAGGTGTAATAGGTAATATCACTCTGGTAAAACTAGCCGCATAGAAAGTGTCCCTTATGTCTGTTATTTTGTTATTCAACGAAAGCCGTTTAAAAACTATTGTACTTTTTAATTCACTATTGAGCAAATATACCTCTGACAATCTGTGTTGATTTTTACAACACTTATACCAATAAAGCCTATGGAGAGGGTGGTTCTATTAAAAATGTTTACTCTCGTGTTTGCCAAAGATGGAGATATCGTTTATAACTGCACAAACAAATCATACTGGGTAGTTAATTTCCATTCTTTGGTAGGCTTAATGAAATAAATACAAAATTGGCGGTCGTTTTATGAGTTTTGAAGTCAATTGTTTGCGACATATGGGCGTAGCCAGGAGGCTTGTCATCCCGGGGGCACGAGAGTGGCGTGGGGTCCAGGGCCCACATTACATAAGGGCCCCGGCCCGGTAGGTCCTGGGACAAAGCCTCTGCTGCAGGTGATTAGGATTGGTATTGATTCCCCACGACGAGAAACGCCATGAAATTGGAGATATAAAGTATATATATAAAACCCTTTAACTCCCCTGAATTGTTAATTGCACCCCCCCCCCCCCCCGAATGACCATTGGTGGGTTACCTGTAGCTACGCCGCCAATGAATGCACACAACAAGATCAAATGATTGTTTCATTTCTTCCAAATTTCTTTTTAATTCACGAATTGGGGGCAGAGCTCCAAACTGAGTAATAGCCCAAACCCTAATTGGAGGTGATTCTTGTAAATAATTAATTTTCAAAGTGTTTATAACATTAATGTGAAAGTTTCAGATTAAAAATTCAAACCAAAAAATAAAAAAATAAAAAAATACAAATAAAAGTACATCGTTAGTACATTATAAGTACATCTTTAAAGGATGATATCTCAGTTTGGAGTTTTCATAAAGACTATAACTGAAAAATTATATAATTCCGCTTAAAAAAAGAGTACAGCCCAAACCCTAATTGGAGGTGATTCTTGTAAATAATTAATTTTCAGAGTGTTTATAACATTAATGTGAAAGTTTCAGATTAAAAATTCAAACCAAAAAATAAAAAAATAAAAAAATAAAAATAAAAGTACATCGTTAGTACATTATAAGTACATCTTTAAAGGATGATATCTCAGTTTAGAGTTTTCATAAAGACTATAACTGAAAAATTATATAACTCCGCTTAAAAAAAGAGTACCATTGTTAAGCGGAAGATCTCTACTACAATAATCAAATACAAGCTCAATGTTGATATCTTGCCTAATTGTGTCTGATTTTCACATATATACAGTACGGACAACTACTGCAAATTTGTCTTCATATTCATTACTTGATATCATGCCCAAATTTGCCAATACGTTCACTGCCTGCTCTTGTGCCAATACTGATTACCCAATTACATGTCATTACATTGGCGTAGCCAGGAGGGGGCCTGGGGGGCACGTGCCCCCCCCCCCCCCCCGGGTTCCCAGGGCCTTCAAAACGGCTGAGAACCTACAGTTTTAAGGACGCGCTGCCCCCTTAACCCCTGCCGGAGCGAGTTTTGCCCCGGGCCCATGGATGGACCAAACGCCGATTTCGTGCCACCCGTGCTACGCCCATGGATATGGATTTCCCAGGAGGCAGAAAGCCGTGACAACCGGATCTGAAACATCAAATGGCATCGTTTTAACTACTCTAATGGAATGTGTTGAATTGAATAGTGGTATTACTGGCAAATAACTGGCAAATAATTGGGTTATGAAATTAAAAATAAAATTATTTTATTTCATGCATGACTAGCCATTCTTATATAGTGGGTGTGGTTTGGGATGTCAGCAGGCAATTTGATTGGTTTTTGGCTGATTTTCAGCCGATACCATCGTACAGGCGTCGCATCCGGGGCTCCAGGGGAAAGTGAATGGTTTACAATAAAATATTGGTCAAAAATACACACCACATCGCAACAATACCAATTCTGAGGGGGGCACTGCACGACCGTGCGAGATTTATTTTTGACCGTGCGAAATTTTCTGACTTCACCGCCCCCCCCCCCCCCCTGCATATTTTCTACAGGTTTTAACATTATAATGGCCCTCAAACCATGCCAACTATTCAAAATATTATGTTGGGAACGTTAAAAACGCTGGACAAATTTAAGTGTTAGAAATGTCAATTTTTGCGTACTTCGCGCATTAGTTTCAATGTTTCATTAAATACAAGCTTGGCAAGATGGCTTCAGGACAGTTTTCCATGACCATTTTAGTTCAAAAAGTCAAAAAATGTGCGCGCTCCGCGCGAATATTTTATGCGATTTTTAACATTATATCAGACACACCAACAATTCTAAATATGTGGGGGACGCTTGACGTTAAAAACATCATACTGGACCAAAGTTTTAATGCAAAAACCACACCAAAAATTCTTAATATTATGTGGGGGACGTTATTATCATACTGGACCATTAGTGTTAGAAATGCAATTTTGTCAGGGCTTCGCGCGCGTATTAATTTTAATATTTCATTATTTAAGCTTAAGGGAGGTGTGGACCCTCAGCATAGGCTCCGTAAAACTGCCGTAACTTCTTCAATATTCAATAATCTTTATAAAAATATACAGTTTTTTGCAGGAAAGGGTTCAATGAATCCAATCATGATAATGAAATTGACCACATCTTCTCTTTCTAAATATGTATTCATATTTTCAATACGACTTATATTTTGTGAGATACAAAGCTTCAAAGTCGTGCATAGACTTTTGGGACACCCTGTATAAGGTCATGTGTTATGAGCTCGCCTCCTTTCGCGTTACACACGGATTTTGGCTTTCGCGACATGATTTTAACTTTACACATTTATATTTGCTTGCATACCCCCCTGAGGTAGTAGGAGTATACATTTTCTGAAGGGAAATTGCATGAGAAAACCAAATATGCCATTGAAATTATAGTACGACCAAGGATAAAATGGTATGATTCAAAATGTTTCGAAAAAAATCAGAATTTTAAAATTTTAATTTGAGATCCATATAATTTTTATACCGACCCCTATCATTATTTACTTTTATTTGAATTTCTCATGAAATTACCCATCCGATGATATATAATTGTTAAAGGTTACTACGTCGGTAAGGTAATTATACCGGCTAGTGAATATCTCCAATTTTTATTTTATATATTTTTAGAATTTTCTCTGATCTAACCTTCTCTGATCTAAACTGCATTTCTAAATTCCTCTAGCTTTCCAAAAATGTATACTTTTGCTATCATAGGTTGAAAACTTTTTCTGTTATAGTCCTTTTTATAAATCTGGTAAATTGAGGCTGACATTTCATGTTGACTGTGTAGCGAATAGGAAGAAAGTCGATGATTGTCTTATCCATAATCAATTAGTTGTTACAAATAGTTGACAAGTCTGTTGAACCACATACTTAACGGTCTACTAAATATCCTTTAAAATGGGACCAGAATGGTGTTTGTAACATTAGGGGATGACTATAGGTAAAAAGAACAAAGCATGGGATATTCCACATTGAGTTTGTACAGGCGGCACCCCTTTCAGCACCACCCCTGGTCCCTAAACTTCAAATAGCTGTGGCTCCTTTTCTGTATTAGCTATACCAATGCCATTTTGCAGGCGGATAGCTTGTTAAATTATTAGGCCTTTAAAATGATACCAAATTTGTTGAGATAGCTTTTGTAGTTTTAAAAATATTTAAGGAAATATGACAGCATGAAACTAAAAAGTGTAACAGCATGACGCGTGAGTACCATAAGCAAAATGTATATGCAGGACCTTCCATTCGGTTATACCAGCGGATTGCCGACAGAGGGTACTCAAGAATGACGAATCTATTGTAAATTTGAATAGAAATAGGGATTATAGTTAACGAGGTCGATCGCGTTGTGTTTCCTCCTCCTCTTTTGTCCAAGCTTCTATTGAGACTAAAGGAGAAGATAAATAAAATGTGCAATAAAAAAAGTCCTAGCTTTAAAGTTATTTATCTTGTCATATTAATAATTTGATAGGTCTACAGGGTGTATCAAAAAAAACGCAACACTTTTTGTCGCGAGCTCTTTGATTACGGCAAATCACAAATCACTCTGAAATTTATATATTCTGTTAGCTGTACTTATTGGCTATCACATAGTCAAATTACGGCGATATCGACTATCGATTCGCTGAGATATCAACAATACACGTAGACAAGTGCAAAACACGTTTTACATCGTTTATCCTGTATGCCTGATTTTCTTGTCAGGTGAATATTAGCAAGACACTTTAATAACTCATTGTACTTAAATAATTGGAATCAAACTCATCATTCCGAGAAGAAAATGTCATGTTAAAGGTATCAAATGTCTGGCTATTACAGTATCATATCAATATTAATTAAATCTGGCAATAAATTAGTTGATAGTTAATGACACAACTTGAAAATCCAGATTACAAAGTCTGTTTGCAAATCCTCTCTCTTTTTCTCTTGTTAATGTCATAAATAAAACAGTATGGCACATTATTCAAAAGATAAACAAATGGAATAGTCCAGTGAAGGTAGTAATTGTCTTGTATGAATCAGTTTTTGTTAGTCTGTTGTGAATGGGAATGGGACATATGGTGCTGCTCGACCCTCAAAATGCTGTCCTTATTTTAAGATGCATCGATTATGAACTTTAATTTATGAAAGAACGTACCATAGAACGAACGATGTAAAACGTGTTTTGCACTTCTCTACTTATACCTTTAATATCTCAGCGAATAAATAATCGATATCGTTGTAATTTGACTATGTGATAGCCAATAAGTAGACCTAACAGAATATATAAGTGTAAGAGTGATTTGTCTTTTACTGTGACCGTACAGCTCTCGACAAAAAGTGTTGCGTTCTTTTTGATACACGCTGTATATTACGAAAAGGGTCACTTTTCATTTGAACAATCGAAAATAGAGATTGCTTTTCAATATGATAACATATACGACATGATGGTTATGTATTTGAGTGTGGCCATGTACCGAGGGGCCATGCCCATCCTATTCAAAGTAATATATATATATATATAAATTGTTATACCGAGAAGGGTCCGTTGCCAGATGGAAGAAACAGGAACATAAAACCAAATTTTGAAGTCAACATTTTTACTTCGAATATTATATTCATAATATAATGATCATTAATTCTAAATCCCTGACTGAATGCTTATGCTTATTAAAACTCTAGTCAATCCTCTTTTGATGTAGTGGACAAGAAATCCTTCGATTTGAAGTGTTTATAAGCGAGCTTCAAGGATAATCGTGAATTAATTCTTTTATCATTTTCAGTAGGCGCGCTTATAAATAACATTCCTACACAAATCGGCAATATTAGCATGATACTAGGCCTATCACAAAGACTCATACACATACTATTATGTTAATTTTAAAGCCTATCCTATGCGGACGTACTTATAAAACGGACCATTATTAAATAACTATCAATACTATAATTTGTATTACGGAAACAGACATGCCACGTATTGGTGAATGCACAATTCGGTATTGCAATAGGCTGCCACTTCTCTATCATCATTTGGGTTGCCCTTGCACGAGGATTTGAGAGTTAGGTGCCCTTTTTCGTTTTTGCGAAATTGGTGTCCCTGAAAAGAGCTTTATGAAAATAGGTTGGTTTGAAAGTTGGCGACCCCGTTTCCTATGAGCATGATGAGAGAAAGAGCCACCAATATAAAAATGATGTTTTCATCAATCTACGGTAATAGTAGTCTACTTTAGTATACCTTTTCCCTTTCTTTGTCACTCTATGAACATGTACCGATAGAGGGCTCACTCCCCATGGACCGCTCCCATCCTCTGATCTCACCCCCGGAAAAAAAGGTCTACTTGCATTGGATTGACCTTGCTGACCTCCGTATACCTTTACACTAGTGCTAGTCCAAAAATTGGACGCATACGTAATGAGCAATTTGTTCGCGTGGGGTTCAAAATTGACCAATGGCAGACACGATAAATACGAATTATATGAATATTTATATACCGTCTTCGCAGAGAGAAGAATCTTGTTCACTTTGATAAATTCAAAATGTCGATTTTCTGGCACTGTATAGCCGCCGTTTCGGTCTAAAATCACACTTTGACATTGGTCCTCGCCCAAAATATCTTCGTCGAAGATATAGCTACATTTCCGCATATGTGACTATTTCCATGCTATTTCCTATCTTTCAATATCGTGTAATAAAAAACCTTTTTACGTCCAAGCAGAGACAAATAATTTGATAATTGTTTACGATAACTATAGAAACTCTTACACAGTCACAGAAATACCACCTTCACGCGTTTCTAGATGTACAAACAGCAAATTCAATATTAGCGCGTTATGAAGGGGTGTGATACTATCGTGACACATAAAAAGCATCGTCCCTAGTAATCCCTAGTGTGCTTAAAGCACAGTTCTTTTGTAAATCCAATGCCAGTAGACCTTGTATTTGGTCGGTTCTCGGATGGGAAGTATCAGGGGGTGTTGTTCGATATGTGACTGAAATTATACAAGGTATACTACAGTCGACTTGTATTTGGTCGGTTCTCGGATGGGAAGTATCAGGGGGTGTTGTTCGATATGTGACTGAAATTATACAAGGTATACTACAGTCGACTACGGTAATAGTAACTCAGGGCTGTCAACTTTTGGGATTCGCTGGGAGGGAGAGTCAAAAAAAATCGCACGGTCAAAAAAAAATCGCACAGTCCAAAAAAATCGCACAGTCCAAAAGGTAGGCCTACAGCCAGGGGCGGTGCCAGGTTATTTGTATAGGGGGTGGGGGGAAAATCAAGGTTAAAAAACTGAAATAGTGAGTAACTATAGGGGGTGGGGGAAAAATCAAGGTTAAAAAACTGAAATAGTGAGTAACTATTGTGAGTAACCAAAGAGGTGCAAAGCACCGCCCTCCGCGGTAACTAACGCGGACAGGGGGGAGTCTGAGGGGGGATGTACCGCCCTCATAATTTTGAAGATAAAAATCAATTCTCGAACCCATTTGGGCAATTTGGTGTGTACTTTTGACCGATTTTCTATTGAAATGCCATCATTTCCAATCAATATTGGCTTTTTATCTAAGTTAGACAGCTATTTCATTAAAGGCTATGCGAGAAAACGGAAGTTGTGCATATTTACTGATGATCTTTTCTTGATTTAAGTAGTATAGATCATTGGTTCCTAACCTCTTTGGCCCACGACTCAATCAGACATATTTGGTCAGAACCCTGACCCCCAAAATAAATTGCCAAAAAATGATCCCGATTGATTATAACTGAAACTGTCATATGATGCGAGCGTAGCGAGCAGAAATTTTTGCGTATTTGAACGGTTCTTTTGTGTTTTTCTAAGCGTTTTTAGAACGAAATATGAAAATGGTTCCCCAAAAAGCTATATATATGACCCCTCTCTTTAGGTTCGTTATTAATTTATTTTCCGACCATGATTTTTCATACTATTTTCGACGAATTGGGTTTTTGATTTCCCCGCTTGACGAAAGAATTTTACTAAAAACCTCTTAATTTCCTCCGAATAAGTATAATCCCAACCCCACCCGAATGAATTTAGTTACGGGTTACCTGTTTCCGGAAAACATGAGCGCGAAGCGCGCGAATTTTTTTCCTATATACTCAGTTCTGGCTATAATTAATGTGTATTTTGGTTTGAAATGGGCTTTTAGAATGATATTTCTGGACATATGCACGCATAGCACACGAATATAAATGTTCTTGCATACGTACTCATTCATAATATTTGTAAAGAATATGGTTTCGATTCCTTCGACTGAAGCCTTGAAATTTGATAGAATTAAATATATATAAACCCATGCAATGTCTATCTGTCAATTTCTAAGGGGTGCATGCCCCTCCAAGCTGGATTATATCAGCCATCCCCCACCCCCATTTGGACACGCCACTGATATCCCAAGTGGGTGCAACTAGGCCTTTTCAATATACCGATAGACATGTTTTCCTTTCCTCTCTTCTTTTCTTTCCTTTTTCTTTTCTTTCCCTTTTCTTTTCTTTCCCTTTTCTTTTCTTTCCCTTTTCTTTTCTTTCCCCTTTTTATTTGACTTATTTTTGAGGCGGGAGTTTATATATGCTATGCGGGAGTGCGGGAGAAAGAGTGTCTATGCGGGAGACTCCCGCCTAATGCGGGAGAGTTGACAGCCCTGAGTAACTCGATGATCATGAGTACATGAAAAATAAAATTTTAAGAAACACAGTGCAAAATGTATTAAGTTAGAGATGACACGACGTTTCGGGTCTAAACCCTTTATAACAAGTGTGGTGCCAGCAAGTAAATGCATCAAGGTGAAACCAAAAAAACCCAAGGATATTATATAATATAAAAAATATAATAATGATGGGTCAAAGGTTAAGTACTAAGAGATAATAAAATCCCAATGTATGTAATAGGATTGGAAAATGACCAAAATGGCATAATAAGAAGGATTGTGCCGGCTTAGTCAAGCATCATGGAATTTTGCATTCATGTTGTTTGGCTTATCCCTTTTAATTCAAGGGGGTTTATTATCGGTTTGCATTAGCTCGTTTTTTTCGGGTCGGTTTTGAGTAAACCACATTACTGCGTCTCATATATATTAAACTCATATCTCTACCAATAATGGGCTTAATTAATCCAACTTTATACCAAAAATGTACCTTCATAATACTACGTACCTGATTCAGGTAGTCAAAAGAAAATTGCGTTTTCAGGAACTACTAATCAAGTCGAATGGTGCCAGGTCATTCGGGGAAATTCAAAACCTAGCGCTCGACCCCTAGGGCTGGCCCATTCCAAGCCATAAGCGAGCCCATGGAACTCGCATTGCAACAATGTTCAGCTATTTTTACGGCTATAGTGATGGCACAATATTAACGAAAAATTTCAACTTCACATGTACTCCAGAAAGAAATTGGGTTTGTTTGTCTCTTAAAGTGGTTTGTGTTTTTCATTGTCAAAAAATGTATAGGCTTAATGCCCATTTATTGAACAACTTTCCCTAAAACGGCAGAGAACATACAGCTCTAAGGGGTGCTGCCCCCTAACCCCTTAACCCCAGTCAGGGCTTTGCCCCTGGACCCCACGCAGATTTCGTGCCCCCCGGATAACAAGGCTCCTGGCTACGCCCATGCATTATTCTACCAAATGCTTTCCTAAAAAATATCAAAGTCTTTCATTTGTACTAGCACTTCCCCTTTAAAGGGTTTTTATTAATCTTAAGTTCAATTCGCGTTACACCACGACCCGGGGGTAAATGGGGAACCGGTTTTTCACCATAAATAAAGAACATATCAGTATTATGCACAACTTCTTTCTTACATGTAACAAAATAGCTATCTAGCATTAATAAAAACCAAAATATTGATTGGAAATGAAGTGGTGGCTTATTGGTCAGGTCAAAAGTATACACCAGATCGCACCAAATAGGCTCGAAATTGAAAACAATTATACACTTGTCAGGGGGCACATCCCCCTCATACTCCCCCTAAAATATTGGGGCCCTTAGAATTGTCTGCATCCGCGCCTGTTGTGCCCCCCCCCCCCCCCCCCCCATCACCCCCACACCCCCACCTACCATACCAAGCTACGCCCCTGCCTGGCTACCTATATTGTCCAACAAATCATTAAATGGGACCCATTTTACAGTTTTTCGTCCGTTTCCGTCACACTAAATGTTCATTTGTTTTTTCACTGCATCTTCAGTAAAGTACAGTGCGAGTCAAAAAGAAGATGTACGGGAATAAATAATTTTCTTCCAAAATGACCAAACAAATTTGAAAACACAAAAACAATGATGCACGTATTCAAAGAGCATATTCTGCCGCTCATATGATTAAAGAATCACTGATATTGATCCTGGATATCATAAAGAATCACTGATATTGATCCTGGATATCAAGAATTATGCATGTTTAATAAAAGAACCCATTTTTGGGAGCTGTCGAAGAAATGCTAAATCATTTGAAATTATCTGTGAGGAGCAGAGAGTACAGATTTATTCAATTCAAAAGACATTCATACCCAAGACATTCAAACAAGGAAGCACACATTCTTCTACTCACTTAAAACAGAATCACTGCACTTACCATTTTTTTACCCTTGATCTATTTGAAAACAAATGTTCGTTGTACACTGTACAGCTTCTCCTTGACTGACACTGTACACCCAGTATTCAGACCAATTTACTATGAATGTGTAGCTGACAAACACATTAAAAGCTACAATTTTGGAAATGCCATAATGCTGGTTAATATATTTGCAAAATTATGAGGTATGAATGCATGATGTAGAGCTTATTGAATGACCTTGTATATTAGATATACGCAGGGGGAAAAGAAATATCAAGGGCGGAAGCACATACGTGCATTTAATGCGAATCGTTTTAATCTTTTGTTTTTGTGATTTTGTAAATATTTAACCTTTTTTTTACTATATTTGTATATACAAATTATAGTCTAATTAAATAATACCAGGATAAAAATATCCGATATAAAGTTATTCAGGGTGGGGCAATCCTGTATATTTTAGCATATTTACATTATACTATTGCCAAATAATTACATTTTGAAAATGTCAAGATGTTCATTGAAGTTAAAAATGCATTAAAAATACAAATCAAAATAAGTGTACATTTTTTATTTGTCCTTTATTGGAAGCTAAAAAGGAATTTCTTGCTTTCGACCTTATTACCTCGCAGCTACCAGTGGTATCGTATACTCTAGGCTAAGTTTGTTGTCTGGACAGGCACTCTGGATTAGCAGTTTATTTTGTTAGCTTGAGAATGCCTATTCTCGAGTCTAGTGGCCATCTAAACAGGCCTATAGTGTTGCCACAGGTTCTTAAGCTGTAATGTAAACAATCAGTGTTTATCTTAAACAAACATCATTGGTTGAAAGAGGCTAATAAAAGGAAACCAACCTACTGTGAAATAGCTGCCATATGCTTTAGTATTTGATGATAAGATTATCTTACTCAAATCACTACAAGCATGTAATCAATTGGCATATACAGCAGCTTTTATTTTGCCAATTTGCAGAACATGTTCAAAACCTGTTTAACACTGTTTAAAATGGTTTTAACTGCATAAAGGTCAAAACAATCATTGCTGTTTTGTATGCCTAAAGTAAGGGACTGTATTTTGTGCATTGTGACATACGTGAGACGTAAACAGTGGTATGATTCTAGTTTCCCAATGTCAAAATCCATCTATAAAGAGCGCCCGCCATAGCGGGTCGCCCAAAAAGAAGGGATATATCAATAGCCTACAAGAGGCGGGATAGTCCAGGAGCCTTGAGAGTTAATTCAGCTAAGAAGGTACAAAAGGTTTGATGGTCTGATAATATTAGTAAGGAGCCAAAAGTCAATTGGTATTGCTGCCAGATCATATCCTTTACGGGGGGCCTGGGGTAACGATTTAAGGGGCAAAAAAAATGCATTTATTCAGCAGAAGAGTTTCCTGGACAAAACTGGTTGGATTTCATTCCTTAAGAAGGTACTTGTAACTCTTCAGCTGAATAACACCATGTTTGGGGGGCCCCAGATAATAGCCCCCAAACATGGTGTTATTCAGCTGAAGAGTTACATGGATGAATCTTTTTGCATTGGAGACGAAAATCGTGATTTCTTTGAAACACATGTACCTTGTTGTCTTCAATAAAATCACACCTCCCTTCAATTTTCAAATATTCACAAGAATGTTTTTTTTTTCCCCCGAGAAAATGTCTCGAAGCAATTACATTTCCCCCAAAAGTCCTACCCCCCCAATGTCCCCCACTATTTTCGTATAAGGCATTATTGCATTAAAGTCATATGAGAACAATAATATTTAACAAACTGATAAAATCAAAATTGTGTCATGAATTAATATAATTCAAATTTAATAAAAATTAACAATCTTCAGTATAAATTATTTATATCTTTTATAACTATTAGACACTTTGACACTTTGAGTTAACGAAAACACTGTTTGATTCATTATCATGTCTTGTAGTGGGATGCATTTCAACATCTCTCAATTGTGATTTCATCTGATGTACTGTAAACGTGGACATTTTCGCGCTCCAAGCAGCTACCGCGAAAATAAAAGCACACAAATATACTTATTTTGCGTATAAGTCTATTTAATGAGCTTTCAAATTAAGAATTTAAAAACAAGCAAAATAGCAGAAAATCAGTAAAGCGCGAAAATGTTATCATGCAAAAATACCCACTTTTACAGTATCACATAGTCATGGATGTTGTAGTGAAGGGATGTTAAAACTAATGGTTTTTTTTAATCTAAATAAAACCTAACATCTGAGAAATGTAGAGCACAACTACAAGATTGACAAAATTATATCCCTAAGTGATTCACATTTCCCAATAGCTGAAAGATATACCATTTTTTTTCTCCCATTGATACAACCGCAACTTTGCTGCTCTAACATAAACTGAAATGGAAGAGTACAATACTCAGTGTTTGGGTTTAGGACCAAAAGCCCAGATGTACCGAAATTTCGGTCCCACAATGCAATGATCGTAGCATTACAAAAGCTGACAACTTAACCTTTGGCATATAACCATTGTAAGGGTGGGATTGAAATTTGGTACAACTCGGCTTCCAGTGTCGAAACCCTGAAACCGTATACAGGTTGTCTCAGAATGATCTATACTGGGTTTCAAAAATATATGAACAATACAGAACAAATAGTGTTTCAAACACTTGCGTTATGATGGTGATATTACTTCCTGCTTATTCTGTTAATTTCAGTGAGATATCTCTTTTTGTTCTGCTGTGGCAAGACATATTTTGGCTCACATATTTCATTTTTATACAATTATTTTCTCAGCACTACCAGCATTTAAAACAATAAACTCCACATCTCATAAGTTTAATTCAAAACTCCCCTCAAAGAAAGGAAGATTAAAAGCACTTTAAGCAAAACAAATCCTGCCCTATTCAATCAAAGCTTTGTTTTCTATGCACACAACAATCGATTGTTATCAAAAAGCTAATTAAAATAATAAGAGGGTGCAATAATAATATGAATAACATTTCAGAAATTATTTAATGTTTAAAAGGATTAATGACCTTATAGATTTTCATAATGGATCATTTTGACAAAAACTTGGAATCTACTATCGTTACAAAAAATTCTGTATTTTCCATCAGAAATGTCCGATTTTCAAAATCTAAAATTCCTAAGAAAGCTGGGCGTTTGCGCAAGATATATATGAAAACGATTTGGACAATATCAATGAAGTTCATACCGAAAAAAATTGTATTGCCTCGGTATAGATCATTCTGAGACACCCTGTATTAGCAATTAGCTTGGCAAAAGTTGATACTCATACAAGTGAATTTAGTCAATTAAGGCCAAGTCATTATCCAGAAAGCTTAAAGAAAGACTGTTCATAGCTACAGTAGAGTCAATCCTTCTTTAATGGATGCAAGGCATGGACAGTCACCCCAAAGCTTAGTAAACAGCTGGACGGATGTTACATAGAATGTGTTCAAGATCAACTTGAGACAGCATGTGACAAATGGAGACCTGTACTGGGATCTACCTAAAGTCTTGGATAAGACCAGAGACGTAGAGCAAGATAATTATGCTGGACACTGCTTCAGGGTGTCCAATGAACATGTCTCCAAACTCATACACTGGATTCCAAATCATGGAGCAAGAAAGCATGGTAGACCAGGTAACTCATATTGACCTACTAAAGTGTGACACAGGATTGCAGGTAGAAGAGCTCAAGGTAGCAATGTTGTAAAAGATATGGAGTAGCATCCTGGTTCGGGAAAACCACCTGACCTAAGGCAAGTAAGTAGGTCATTCCAATGAAAGGAAGGATTCGCCATTTGGTAGTGTCAATCACACACATATCTAAATAATAATATAACCTATTTCAGATGAGCCTTCAAATCAAAGTTGGCATTATTACTGAACATGGATCGGACAAGCCATTGCTTAATTGGCCAATACATATGCAAGTCAACATTTCCTGTACTGGGTGTCACACTAATGGTTTGTCTGTAACATTTCAGAATCTAAGATCCCGCTCTATTTCCTGTGATATCTCTCAATCACTATAGCATATGATATAATCACATCCCTGGGGTGATAGTATATTTGTGTCTTAAAGCGAAGCCCACACTCTGTGTCCTTTTTAAGCTGGTAACATCACATCATCTGTAACTGTTCAGAATCCAAGCTCCCACTCTATTTTCCATGGTACCTCTTGATCATTGTAGCATATAATCACATCCCCGGGTTGATAGTCTATTTATTTCCTAAAGCGTAGCCCACACTCTGAGTCCTTTTCACACTGGTGACGTCATCTGTAACCCTTCAGAATCCAAGTTCCCACTCTATTTTCTGTGGTACCTCTTGATCATAGCATATAATCTCATCCCTGGGTTGATAGTCTATTTATTTCCTAAAGCGTAGCCCACACTCTGTGTCCTTTTCACACTGGTGACGTCATTTGTAACCCTTCAAAATCCAAGCTCCCACTCTATTTTCTGTGGTACCTCTTCGTCATTATAGCATACAATCACATCCCCAGGTAGATACTCTATTTGTTTCTTAAAGCGTAGTCCACATTCCATCTCCTTTTTTACACTGTTGACGTCATCCTTTTTGTGCTTTAGTGATGCTAGCGGACCTAAAACAGGGGATAAATAGAAAATAATTTTTAGAATTATTCATATTCTCACAACATATAATTTTATAACTGTTTTATCATAGGCTGTATAACACAAAGAAGAATTGCACATTGTGTACAATGTCTGAAATCAGCATTTGATAAATTAGCTGCAATCGTCACATTAAATCTAACCATCTGGTTCTGCATAGTGACATGGATTGCACCTTTGAGAGTGAAAGTGCATATTTTTACAGTTGAGAAAACTTTCTTCTGTACTTTGGCAACACAAAAAGCTGTAATTGTAAGTCTGATACCATAGCAATTCTACAAGTTTTCTGTATCCAAGTATGTTTTTAGTTTTATACTGCGAATTATAAGGTATAAGGTATAAAGCTTTAAAAAGGTATCAAGCAGCTTGTGAAAGGAAACAAAACTTAAACTTGTTATATAAATGTGTTTTATTACAAGTACCTATTGCTCTGATAAATATAATATATACAAATCTTTACTTCTATTCTACTCGATCTACTACAAATTAAAGGGCATAAAGGTCAATGTCATGATAGTAGAATAAAATGGAATTTATTTAATGAGTCTATTTAATAAAAGGCCAGGGTACAATTAATGATGAGTAACAAATAATGCTAATTGAAATCTATTTGCATTGTTTTAAGGCTTACCTATTTATTAGAAAACAAACTATAGAATTTGTATTAGGTGCAATGAGCAAATTGGGGTAACATCTTGTTTTGGGACCCGTTCCACTTTGGAATTTTAACTTTTAGCTGAGTACAATGTTCAATTCAATTCATGCGTTGCAAAATAAGACAAATTAGGCCAAATTAAATTAATTGTTTGTCTCAAAGCTCCTCTCCTGTTGTAAAACTAATGCGGAATGCGGTTTTTTTTCCAAGTTTTTTTAAAAAAAATTTAAAAATAAAATATTGAAATCCTTGTAAAAGTGAACTTTTGTATTTCAGATGATGTGATCAATGAAAATCTGAAAAATCGGTGAAATGTTGGGATTTTAAGGAAGAAAAAAAAGTTTTTTTCAGATTTTTGTTTTTCTAATGCGCATCAATAAACTAACGCGCGCGGGAGCTTTGAGACAAACAATTATTTTATTTTGGCCTTAGCAACATGTATTATTACGATACAAGAGCCTCCTCCTCCTCACCTGTATGTATAGTCTCGTTATCCCTTATTATCTTATACGTTCCACTGGACAGCAATGAACCCTTGGTGACCTTGCATCCAGCTATGGGTAACTTCCTAGAACCAACAGTAATCTGGAAAGGGAGTAGTACTGTGGCTTCACCTAAACATGGAAAACAAACGAAGACAACATATGAGTTGCAGGTCACATTGAGAAGAAGAATCTTAGTTGAAAACTGAGTGTTTGAAGCTGATTTTGTTAGTTTTATCTCCACAGGGCTGATCCATTAAGTGGAGAGTACATTATCATCTGTTGGCAGAGTAGAAGTAGGTGCCTCGTGACATTTGGATAGCAACAACTCCCAAATCACACCCAATGGTGTGATGACTATGACAGGTGAAATATACCGATTCAGTCATGCACTTCAGATCCCTTTAATGATCCATCAATAACCATCATGAACGAATATTGCACAATTTGATCCCAATCCAGTCCAATGAACCAAATCAAGCACACTGCAATAAACGCACACCTCCTGGCAAACCTTGCCTGAATTGCTGCCAGTTGACCTTTCTATGTCATCCATGCAATTTTGCTACAGTGATCACAAAATGCAATCAAACAATTGAAGGCCAAAAATGGTTATAATCTGTGAAACGTCAAGTTTGGAGGTGACGTCAGTGTTTATTCTAATTACAGGCACAATATTTTGGCGCTAAATGTGGCATTCTTCTTTTATCGCATCGGAACAAACATCCTTGTACCTGAGACTAATATACCTAAAGAGATAAGAAGCACGGTTCTACAGCTATTCATCACTGTGCACAAGGTCCGATGCGGATATTGTTTAGTCAATCGCCAATCGATTATCATCATTCAGTTTAATTTGTAGCACGACCTCATTATTTGTGTAAGCGCGCTATTTGAATCCAGTATTATCCACACGTTTATTACACTTTTTAAATAACCTGAACGCACTTTAGCATGGGATGGCTACCGACATACAGAACGTGATAGATTTCTAAAATGAATATACATTTATATCGCTATATTTTTGGCATTTCAGAAGAGATATGAAAATTAAACCGATTGGGTACATTCTAGGGCATATACACAATGTATTATGATAACAAAGTTCATGGTAATGTGTTTATACTTAACATGAATTGAGAAACAAATGTTATACTTTAATTCATTTTAATTCAAAAACAAGTTCTTCAAAACATCACCTTTTTTTAGTTTAATTCATAATGAATCTAAATACAAACTATGACATTTGGTTATCACAATACATTGTTTATATGTTCAAGAATGTACCCAATAGGTTTTAATTGGCATATCTCTTATGAAATGCCATAATTTTAGTGATATAAGTGCATATTATTTCAGAAATATATCAAGGTCTGTGAGTCGGTCACCATCCCATACTAAAGTGCGTTCAGGAAATTAAGAAAAGTGTAATACATGTGTGGATAACACTGGATTTAAAATAGCGCGCTACTACTCAAAGGATGAGTTCGTGTTACAGATTAAACTGAATGATGATAATCGATGGACCATCAACTATAACAATGTCGCATCGGACCATGGATCGCTGCACATGGCAGGTATCAATGGGCGCTTCTTATCTCTTTAGGTATATTAGTCTCAGCTTGTCAGGGCCGTCAGACACTTTTGCCCAAGGGTGCGTTTTCACGATTTTTTACCGGAAGTAGTAGTATGACGTCAGAGTGTTAGTGCTGCAGCACGCTGACGATGCGAGCGTCTTGGCGCGATGCCGCGAGCCAGTGGCGTAGCCAGGTTATTCATATTGGGGGTGGCGAGAACCTAAAATAAACTTACAAGATTGTTTTGAGTGAAGACATGCGCGCGTAGCGCTTGAATTTTTTTGACTTTACACCTATTTGTGGCACGATTGAGGTACGTTTTGACTATAAACAAGCTTGTACCAACGAATATTGCATCTATGTGACTGTTATGAGCGTGTAGCGCGCGAAAAATTTTCATATGGAGATTTTCAAGGGGGGTGCGTCCGCACCCAACGCACCCCCCCATCTGACGGCCCTGCTTGTACTTGGGATACACATGCGATGCAATATCATGATGCCATCGTAAAAATGTGTTGATGTCATCGCCCATCTTGAGGTGACAGAGCAAAACGCATATACATTTTCGTCCACAGAAAAGCGAGCAAGTTTCTTACCAACAAACACCTCTTCCATGATCGGTGGTAGCCTTGAGTTGCAATTCTCCCTGACGTCATCCATCAATCTATAGATGATGTTGTGCATCATCAGTGTCACATTACTTTCTTGTGCAAGCTTGAGAGCATCCATCGAGGCGGTCACATTAAATCCAACCACTGCACCTGTATAAATGCAATGCAGCAATCGCGGATTCAGAAAATTTCTATTGTTTCAATATTTTCCCCCATAGGCGACGAAAAAACAACAACCCTGGTTTACGGGCGGACGGACCTGTCAAGTAGGGTCGGTCGGTCAGGTTTGTTTGTTTTTTTCTAAATTTTTATTATTATTTTTTTACCTAAAATGTCACCAAAATCTGCAAAAATCTGGAAATTTTTGAAAAATTTGTGGTAAAAATGTCATGATTAGAGAACAACATTTTTAACCTATTTTTTTTATTTATTGAAAAACACAAAAAGTGGGTCGCTCAGGCCCGTAAAACAGGGTGTGTTTTTTCCTCACCATATCTCAGTGTATGTTATGAGGTCAGATCAGCTAACTTTATACCACACCACACTTTATTGCCCCAGCATGTTGATAATAAATTAAACCAAGCAATTTGTGGAGAAACAAAGATTTGCCACAGAATGCCCAAAGTGGCCCAATTAAGCTTTAAACAATTCTTGTAGGGACCACAGTGTGGAACCTTGTTAACACAAAGTTACTCGGCCCTTTGGTTTCAATTTGTGATTTCAGACATTTTGTGTTAGTAGGTTTTATTTTTTTAATATATCTTTATCCATGGGTCATGAAAACCACTTTGTTTTAATAAGTTTCCACTCATTAAAACTCTCCCTTTTTGAGTGGTTAAATGAATTGAATTTGTATCCTATCTAGCATAGTACTATTTCACTTATGAGAGGTCATTTTTATATATTCCATTGCACTTTGCAATTCCACAGTGCTCTCTACGCATTTCATACCAAGAGCTGTAGATATCACTCTGTAATATTTTTACCTGAGAATGTTTGAGCTAACTCGATATCTTTTGCTGTGACACTTCCCACGCCATACTGTAGGATGTTGAGTTTGCATTGTTGGTGTGCATCATACGTTGACAACGCATCTAAGATGGCCTCCACTGAACCATCAACATCTCCTATAAGATGAAGTAGCAATACAATATATGTTTATATTAAAAAGTAAAAGCTAATTGTTGTTTTATTGCACAGCAATTTTCATAGCTTGTCCCAGTGCATTTCCGTTTGTTTTTGTTTTCTGTTATTTATCTGTTTTATCGCGTTATTCTCCCTTGTTATTACCCGTTTCCCCACACCCTGTTGGTATATCTTGCTTTTACTCTTAGCATTTTTATATTTTCGAGATATCCTCTTGTATCAGTTTTCTGATCCTTGGTGTGTTTTGTTCCTGGTTCCGTTGGATTCATCTTTTTACATTTTATACTTATTGTCATTATTGAGGTGTCTACAATCATAATTAAAAGGTGTTCGAACACTGACCCTAATTGCCATGCTTATTGGACCATAACAGGCACGCTATTTGAGTCACGTGAAAATCAAAACTTGTTTTTGGTAGCCTGAAGTATCCCCTTACTCATATCCCTCCCCCTTCCCCACCGATCAATGTTGCGAGGTCCTGTGCTGATGGTGGGCAAATTGTGGGATTCAACATTGATCAGGGGGGAAGGGGGAACATTTTACATTACACCTAAAAAGTGTTCGAACACTTTTTTCTAACATTGTCTGAGGTTTCTTAAATATGCGGTATCATGTATCACGGTATTCATCATAACTTACGAACCACTCGATCGATTTTAACGAGATTTACATATGTTTTTACTAACATAATGTGCAATACATTGGGACAAAATTGTTACATTTGACAAATTACTTTTTAGGGAACGGTCACTTTTATCAACGTTTTTAGCACATTTCAACGCATAAATACCGGTCTAAAGCGACACGCATAAGACGCACACGGTGAATATTGTATATAAATGTTGCACAAATAATTATGTAAAGTAAACAATTATATTACTTACAATAATTACGAACTATATAACCACATAAAGACAGTAAAGAAATAAAGAAATAAAGAAATACATAAAAAATGGATCAGGAAATAAGGAAAAGAAAGAATGAAATAAATAAAGAGAGATCGGAAAGGCAACAATGAAAAATTGAATGTTGACAAAATTAATGCAATAAATAAATGTGTAATATTATTATACTAAATATTGAAGAAATGAATATAGACTATAGACGGCTGTAAGACTCGAACCCACGACATTTACGATTAAGGTAGAGATAATACAACGCGCTAACCAACTGAGCTAATCGATCGGTCAATGAAAACACATTTTCCAGAAGAATATTAGTAAGCTCGGTGGTAACGTACGGATAATGGTAAAGGTAAACCGTTGCCCGCCTCCTCATTGAAATAACACGCAATGGATCGATTTACCACTGTTAAAAAAGAATAAGTATATATTATATTTATTGATACGGTAAATCGTTGATTACGCATGCTTCTGTATGAAGGAAAATAGTAACGATTTACCAATGGTGGTTTACCATTGACCACATCGACCCACGTGTATTTTATGTTTATACATACTTTGCGCCATGTTCAATAGTTGACGTTTTATTCATTAATTGAGACAAATTGAATTCGTATTATGGTTTTGATATGATTTATATTGAATTTATAATGCCGCAAATATAATATTCATTGAATAACCATAATAAAACAAAATAATATAGTGAAATAATATTAGCCAACTATAACATGCATTTTGAAATTTGAAACACGATTTATACCTGTTGTCTGTGTCCGAAAATTTAATTTTAGTATATTAATATATTATTTGGTATATCAGTGAGATGGTACAATGTTCATTATGAAAGAAATTAATAACATTAATAGGCCTAAACAATCAAGCTGAAGGTATTCATATTCATTTATCAATGATCTATCACGCATTCAGGGCTATACGATATGTGCATTATGTGACCGTTCCCTAAATGTCTTTCGATTTTATTCTTCTTTGGTGTGATAATAGCTGTAGACAATCCCGAGAAGCACCCGAAATTTCATTGGATTTGCTCATATAATGACAGACTTATGGGCCGAAAAACTGAAATTAGATGATTTTCTTAAGCGTTTTATACACAATCATAGAAAAAAAGGTGTTCGAACACTGACCCTAATTGCCATGCTTATTGGACCATGGCACGCTATTTGAGTCACATGAAAATCAAAACTTGTTTCTGGTAGCCTGAAGTATCCCCTTACTCATATCCCTCCCCCTTCCCCACCGATCAATGTTGCGAGGCCCTGTGCTGATGGTGGGCAAATTGTGGGATTCAACATTGATCAGGGGGGAAGGGGGAACATTTTACATTACACCTAAAAAGTGTTCGAACACTTTTTTCTAACATTGTAGACAAAATATGGAAACATGGGAAGCAAAGAGATACTGTATGCCTTAATTTTGACATGGGATTAATTCTGTATGTAGTTTTCATGCATTGACATTTTTGACACACAAAAAATACCATACCATATATCCACAACAACACTGCACAACTCATTTCAATACAGCTTATCTCTCCAAAAAAATAATACTTATAAATATACATAAATATAAATAAATATAAAGATGAGCAAATTCAGAAAACGCACACATTTGGTTCCACATATGCAATACAATCAATCTGTCATAACCCACCCAAATTATCCCGAAAGAAAACATTTGGTTGTTATGTTTTTAAAATCATTGGAAATAGTATGTTTTAGGTCTCAGCCATGCTTCAAATCGATGAAGGAATAAAGATTGATAAAATACTCAATCACATTTTAGGTCAAACTGTGTGAACCAAGCGTTGGGGAAAATTATCTGCTTACCCACATTCCCAAAAACCTAGTGGATATTGAACTGATTTCGAAGACAATCGAGGACACTCTTTTCAGGCAAAATTGTGAAAGTCAAATGGTAGAAGAATTGGTAAGAGAAGTAATTTCTAAATAACTCATTCTATATTGTTCAGAATCAACAGAGGGCTACGGGAAGTCAAACTTACAACCCATACAAGGGTGTGATATGTGTGACACATATATTTTTTACCCATTAACACATGTGCCATACAAGATCAGTTTTACGCATTGAATAAGAGCATCACAACTGATACAGAACACACTATAACAACCCGACAAACAAACCTTTTATAACAATATTCAGCTCTGGATCATCACTACCAGCCACTTCTTTGGGACGAGATAATGGCTGACCTTTGGCAGCGGTCATTTGTTGATATCCAGCTTGTCTCCTCTCCTCCTGGCTAGCAAAATGCTTACGGGGCCTACTGGCCGCTTCCTTCTCAAGTTCAACGGCGATTGATTTCATCCGTATTTCCTCCTCTTGATCCTGCCGCCATTTTATCACTTCCTTTGCTCGACTCTGTCAATGAATGAAAGAGTAATCAGGCATGTGGTGATGTTGTTATTATCCATGAAGAATAAACAGTCATATTCAGTTAAATTGTGAAATGCCTAATTACTAATTACTAATTTACCCACCACATTTCTCCATGTATTTTGCATGTTATATTATTTTCACTGTCATACGGTCCATATTGTACTTAACTCTATGTATTTGTAACCAAAGTATAATCTTGCATTAAATATATTTTAAACAAAAAACAAAAAAACTTGAGTGTCTTTTAATCTTAATGTTGTCTAGCTTATGGCCCATACGCCTAACACAAAAAGTCCCTGACCAGGTGATTTTTTTTGTCTAATCCAAAATCAATAATCGATACGAAAAATCTGAGATATACATTTCATGAGCAAATTTCTTCTCCGTAATTTGATACCTCATTCATAAAAATCGAGTGGATATTGTTGTTATAATTGTTTAATCGACCACAACTATTAAAACAATTCTTGCACTAAAATTGGGTTTCAAGGGATATCCTTGATTAGTGTGTGATTACGCATTGAAAATGTGTGTGCACCAATTCCCTGTCAATGCCTGTTACCCATTCATCCCCATACCTGACTGGTTTAAATAGCACACAGTGGACAATACAAATCAATGATATCCCATAGGAAACCAATTCTAGTGCAACTTTGTTGTCGTTACTTGTGGTTATTAAAATCAATTCAATCTTAAAATTCATTCAATCTTTATGAATTAGGTATCAAACTATGGAGAAGAAATTTGCCCATTTAATGTATATCTCAGATTTTGGATTATTGTAAACATCAAAGCACCTGGTCAGGGAATTTTATGCTGTGATCCAACACATTGAACATGGTTAAGTAAAAACAACTGACCCTAAGTTTTGCAAATTGTTTTCAGAAATTGCCTCTGGTTCTTGTAAAAACTATGTGATGTCTGCTTATTTCAAGGCTTGCACAAATGCCACTCTAAAGAAACAAAATACTAGGTGAACACCAGCATTCTTTTCAAATATCACAAGGGCTTTCATCTGGCTGAATCAAACATTCGAGCTACGTAATGAGTATATTCACATAATCTGAAAGCTAAGCTTCTTACACAATCCCAATATTAATTATGCGTTAACCAATTATCCCACAAGTCCACAAGTATGGGGTGGCTGTTTATTTGTTTTTGTTTTAATTTTTAAAGATTTCTTTTCAAATTTTATTTCTTTTTTTTTTATTGTATTTTCAAAATGTTTCCATAATTTCCATAAATGTCTGGAATATTTTCAAAATATTTAAATCCTATTTTTTCAATTAAAAAAGTATGAAAGTTGGACCTGTGGAATAAGTTGTTTTTCCCCTTGGCCTCACCTCTGACTTCACCTGCAGCACCCCATCTCCTGCTGACGGAACATCCCTCCAGCCTGACACCTCTACTGGAGTTCCAGGAGGCGCTTTTTGGATGCGCTGCTCCTTGTCGTTGAACATGGCTCGTACTTTGCACATGGATTTCCCGGCCACAAGTACACTGCCCCGCTCGAGAGTGCCTCTCTGGACGACTAAGGTGGCAATGGCTCTGTGATAATTATGATAGTTACCAATGATACGTAAGAAAAACTGTTTTTATTACTATTATTACTACTATTAAAGGAAAAAAGTGCTATTCATGAAACCAATCATTATATGGTAGGAAAATAATGATCTAATGTATATTGACCAGTTTAATTGAATACAGAACTATAATATTCAATAAAACGAATTTAAACTGCACATGCCCAACCTAAACGAATTTAAACTGCACATGCCCAACCTGTGATTGTTTGAAATTCGCGCCCGTTGCCTAAGTCTAAAGTGCTGATGGGATAGCCATACCCAATATTATGATGTCATTGTTACTAAAACCGCCTCATCAGTAACAGGTCGCTGCACGTAATCACGCAGGAACTCATGCATAAATCGAAAATATCAATACATGAAACAGAGATGTGGAAATCTCATAACTGTTTCGTCATAGCTTCGATCAATATGGCGACGTCCATACAGGTGATTGTTTTTCTTTCTAAAGCCGATTTTGTCTTAACGCAGCACTTTTAAAAACTTTAACCTACGGATGGGAGTCTGTATAATAATAATGCTACATATCTCAGCGCTAAAGTTCCATGGCAGGATTTCCTTTAAAACTTCTTCTTGCACTTGGATCCCCAAATAGGGGTGAAATGATATGGGCTGGACAATGCAACCAAAAAGCATTCAACTATGTTACTTTTTTGTCACTGGTACAAATCCAACATATATTCTATGCAAAAGAGGTGGGTTGGTCAGAAAATCAGTTACACAGATCATATACAATGCACTGACTCATATAAAATGTATTTGTTTTTTGCTTGGATACCAAATCAAGAGTTGTAAATGTGTATAAAATCATGGTCGACATTATATTAAGCCTTTAGCCCCCACACCGGAAATGTGTTAACTGAGTGTGATGACCAATCAATCAGTCCAATAGAAATGCAATTGTATGCCCCTAAATTGTACCATTGAAATGTAACCAATGTGGTGCATGCTAGCAGTGACATTTGAGTTACAGGGACGGCTAAGCTGGTAATTTTCGATTGGAGCTATGTGTGTCTCGGATTTAAATCGATCAAAAGGAACCATCATAAAAGGCTGCTTAGTCTCAAGTGTTGTCATGAAATATCTCCTCAACAGTAATACATAACTCAACACTCTCACTCCCCAAAACAAGTATCGATTTGAAAAGATGAGCTGACTGTCTCAAGTACTTGTGGGTTCGAGTTTAGGTCTAATAAAACACTGGGTGAAACAGTTGTATAAAATACTGTTCAAATATTGTTACATTAATCGCGTTGGTGAATTCTTGCAATAATGTGAGTTGTTCAAATTGTTTGAAGGGTTTGAATTTCCACCGACGCATTTTTTCTAAAGATAGTTTAATATTACACTACATCCAGTATAATAAAGACCAGTCATTTTCGCAACAGGCTTCCCTGAACCATATTTCTTAGCGGGCTTTTCAAACATGCAAGCCGTACAGGTGCAAACGAGACAGACATAGTAAAGGTTTTGTACATTATTTTACTACAGACGGTCATTCCTGCTTTTGATAATCTCTGATGCAAGGCTGGTACATTTCATATCCAATAATGATTGAATACAAACTTGATGTAACTTACCCTTTGCCTTTGTCCACGCTTGATTCGATGACTACAGCTTCTACATGACCTGTTGGGTCTCCCTGGATCTCTTGCACCTCTGCTAAGGTGATGATGGCTTCCATCAAAGTAGCTATGTTAGTGCCCTGAGGATAGTCAAGAAACATCATTTATATATCATCAAATCAACGACAACAATGTATTAGGAAGACTTCTTGTGAACAAAGCAGAGATCTGGGCTTATCTGAGAAAAAGTTTTTACATCTTCAAAAAGGAATGATTTCAGAGAAAAAAAGATGTTTTATATAAAGCAATGTATTTCATAAATTCTGTGAAAAAATTATCTCCCAGCATGCAGATCTGCAAAAATAACATACCTTTAAAGCTGATATTTCTACAGCCTGAACATCACCACCAAACTCTTCCAGCTGGACACCGTGAGATAGTAGATCTCTCTTGGTGATATCCTGAGTGGTAAGGATTACAAATTATTTATTTCTTCAGATGATAATACAACATAGGAACTTCAAAATTAAAAATTGATTAATATTCAATTTCACTTATTGTGCATATTTTGTTGTTGGATGATGTAAGCTAAGTATGTAAATTCAATAAAAAGGTAGTAGGTTACTTTTGTATATTAACCTATTTTCCTTTCATCAAAAATGTTAGCATACTTTTCCTAATACTCTATACAGGAGTAGACAATTTTGTTTTCTTGACAAATCAGATTGCATTATACATAAACTTGTGGCGGTTTATGTCAGAAATAGTTGTACTTAATTAATTCATCATTTTAAAATAAAGCAAGCATCCCCAGTGTTGATTTACAGGTATGAGACAAGTGGACAGGCAGAGAAAGAGTGAAAAATCGACCCCTAAAAGTACCCAAATATGATGTGAAAATGATTCAGATTTGTGAAAAAATGCAAAGCCAATCAGCTATAATCATCTGATCAGAAATCTCATGCTTGCAATTTACAACAACAAAATTCATCCCAAGGCATTCACCAGGTTTTAGCAACATTTTGCATGTAGGCATTGTTTACTTAAAAAGTGGGCGATCTCATCAAATTTACTTTTCCCCCATCAATATTGAGATAATGGTATCAGACGAAAGCCCATATTGGTCTCATTACCCTACAAAGTGTTAAGTCTGGGAAATGATGCCTTTAGATGCTATAAGTAAAAAGTAGTGAATTATCTCTGCCTAGAGTGGTATTTATACGCAGTAGTGAATTATCTCTGCCTAGAGTGGTATTTATACGCAGTAGTGAATTATCTCTGCCTAGAGTGGTATTTATACGCAGTAGTGAATTATCTCTGCCTAGAGTGGTATTTATACGCAGTAGTGAATTATCTCTGCCTAGAGTGGTATTTATACGCAGTAGTGAATTATCTCTGCCTAGAGTGGTATTTATACGCAGTAGTGAATTATCTCTGCCTAGAGTGGTATTTATACGCAGTAGTGAATTATCTCTGCCTAGAGTGGTATTTATACGCAGTAGTGAATTATCTCTGCCTAGAGTGGTATTTATACGCAGTAGTGAATTATCTCTGCCTAGAGTGGTATTTATACGCAGTAGTGAATTATCTCTGCCTAGAGTGGTATTTATATGCAGTAGTGAATTATCTCTGCCTAGAGTGGTATTTATATGCAGTAGTGGAAATACCCACATGACTTTCCACCCGGGGGTTGACGATCATGTGTGTCGCAGCTCTATTAATAATATTGTATGTACTGATCATAACAGTAGAATAGCTTTATTCCGTATATTAATAAGAGCGAATAAAATCATGTATTGGCAAGTTCACCCTTCACTAGTCTAGTGGTTGACTTACTTGCTTTGCAATGCAGAGGTTCATGGTTTGATTCCCACTAGGACCACATTTTCAACTTATTTATTTATTTTGGTAAAAGTTGGGTTAGAACATAGACGGTAACCGTCTATGGATAGAAATAGTCTAAATCCACAAAGTGTGTAGTTCCTAGTCATCCCGGATGGAAAGTCATGTGGGTATTTCCATCGCTGCATATCTATACCATGCTAAATATTGTATGCACTGTTCTACGGGCAAATTGGAAGTGAAATTTTTGCTTCTTTAATAAAAACTACTCAAGCAATTCTCAAATATTGGAATATAACTGAACTAATGATGCTTCTTCATAAAGAATAGTAAAAAAACATGTGCAACAATTGGTACAAAATCAGGTCAACCACCTTTTGAACCCTATAACTGGAGAGGAGTTGACAACGCAAACGTTCCAAATGCATCTTTGTTAATCTATTATGACGCATACTATGCTCATGTTACACTCACATTTTGTAGTTTAAGTTGTAATTTTAAGGTTTTATCTTGTAAGCGCTCTGAGCCTTTTGGAAATGGCGCAATTAATGCTTTCTGTATTGTATTGTATTGTATGCTAACATATCATTGATTCTTAAATAACATTGTGATTAAAACATACAGCACTTACTGGATCAGAATGGGGCTTGTCACATTTGTTGATGGCCACAACCAACGGAACTGAAACCGAAGAAATATCAAATTTATTGTTACACAAATAATATATACACTAAAGCTATGACATATTACAGATCAGCTGGAACATTGATGAATCTTACTATGTATGGGATGTGAAACAAAATCATACTGGTGTTTAGCTAAATTCTAAATTGAATATGCAATAGCTATATTGTTATCCTCTCAGCAGTGGTGTAATTCAGTGCATATTTCTATTATAGATCCAGAGGCAGTATTTGACTTTAATTGATCATACACCCACGCCATCCCAGCACACAATTCTATGTCACTATCATTGGTAACATACAAACACCTACATCAGGATAAGATAAGAAGGGTTACGGCATCGCATAGGCGATTCAATAGGGAACTTGAACAATGTAAATAAATAACAGCGAGGCAGCATGACTACCGCAAGTTCCACTACTCAAACAAACATAACACGCCTCAATTCATATCCTAACTTCAAAAGCAACAAAAACAGTTATCGCACGCTCTTACCACTGAGCTAACCATCTGTTTCCGATAAACAGGGTATAAACCAGATAGTATTGATATAGAGCAGTCAAGGATTCTAATTAACAAACAATACAACAACACAGGGTCTATGAGATCGTTAAAGATGCTTACCGGCAATCCTAACATTATAAAAACATACAAACATTACAACCGAAGATGAGAAGGGTTACGCATCACATACCACCATATAGAGGATTTTTTGTTGGGGAAATTGCGGTTGTTATGCTGTTATTTATCAATTGGATAGCTCAATGGTGTTACTACATTGATGATAGGGAATGGAGTAACATATTGAATTGCAGTGATAAGAAGTAATGACCAGTTCACTAACCTTTAGCATTGTCTGCAAACCTGAGTGACTCTCTCGTCTGTTCCATGACTGAATCGTCTGCTGCGACGACAAGCACAACAATGTCTGTGACATTAGCACCTCTCTCCCGCATGGCAGAGAAGGCAGCATGGCCGGGTGTGTCCAAGAAGGTGATTTGATGTTTGGTATCCAATTCAACTGTGTGGTAAATATAGATGGATACACTTTTATATGTCTGAAATAGTAAATCTAGGTGTTAACGCTTTCCACGCGGCAGGCGTCTGCAGACAACATTCCAAAATGTTTAAAAAATGTCAAAATTGTGGAATTTTATTCCATATTTGGAATCATCATGAGAAAAGCATTGAAATGGGTACAGACATGCCTAGTATTGGATCAACAATCCTTGAAAGGTTTCTGAAAAATATCTTTTGTATATGTTAAAACCAATAGCCGCATGGAAAGTGTTAAGATTTTCAATATTGTAAAGCCCTAAATGAAATACTTGCTGCATACAAAATTGCAATTATAACAAGAAAATAATGGTGGTTGCAAACTGCAGGTGCATATAACTTTTATTGTTTATCTTGAAGAGATTATGTCATGACAATTTTGAATTCTGCCTGTCATCGCAAAAAAATCATGAAATTAAAAGGCAGAGGATTAGCTCACGTCTTGCAAGTACACATAGGAATTCTCACAGGATGTTTAGGAAGAAATCCCAGTTCTAAATACTAGTAGTCCAAGACAGCTTCTTCTGTCAAATCTTAACATGATGATATGAATGATGATTTCTACGATCAATTTAAAGTCCTTCCATATCACAGGAAAAAATTGACCAGTGATAGGTTAATATAATAATTATATTGTATTAGACGAGACTATTTAATGTGTCAATGAGCGTGTTTCTGCTGGGCAAGTTACCGCTAATAAATGCTAAGTTTGCCCAGTAGAAACAGGCAGAACCGGGCAATGATCGGTATTTTTGGTAATCCCAAAAACCTTCACAAAGCAGGTTTGGAACCAGCAATAATCGGCAATAATCGGCAATAAACCCAGCAGAAACAGAAAGGTGATTCTTAGCGGTTTGCGCCGTGAACCGTGTCACGCTGGGTTATACACATTATTGTGAAGCAATCTTTTTTCAGGTGCGGAGGCATTGTTTGGGATTACAAAATGTCACATGTCGTGGCCCATCGACTAGGATCGATAAACTTAGCGGTAACTTTTCACGAGTAGAAACAGGGGGGATTAAAAACTGAACGATTGAAACTTGCGTTTATTAGCGTTTATTTTTTGCAGTACCCCAGCAGAAACACGCTCGATGATTCATAGTATTCCCTCTATCACATACTTTCAATGGAAACTTTCACACAAAGATCCACACACTCACACACCCCACACAGTGAATGATCAAAATGGGAGGGTATTCTATTGCTAGCCTTCATAGTCATATGTTTGCAGTACTGTAAAAGCGTACATTTTCGTGCTACATTCTTGTTTGCGCGTTTCACGCTAAATTCAGCAAGCGCAAAAATAAAAATGCGCAAATATATTCATTTTATATGTAGGACTGTAGGTCTATGTAAGGAAGCTCAAAATCATACAACTTTTTTTTTTTTTAAAAGCAAAATTGTTCAAAATGTGCAAAGCGCGAAAAAATTACACGCACAAGAATTTCCACTTTTTACAGTACCTCATACCTATCTGTTGAACTTACCTGAGAAAGCTCCAATATGCTGTGTAATACCACCAGCTTCTCCTGCTGCTACTGAAGTCTTGCGTAAAGTGTCTAGGAGGGTGGTCTTCCCATGGTCTACATGACCCATTATGGTCACCACAGGAGGACGAGTTACCAGCACGGATGGATCGGGTGGAGGCCTACAATATGAAAATACAAGCATTGCTTAAAGGGGCACTGAGAGATCCTCCAGGCAGGGCATCCTCAAGATTTTAATTTGCAATATTTCATGTTAACATTTTTATTGTGTTTAATTTCGATGTAGGCGGCCTCAAGATTTTAATTTGCAATATTTCATGTTAACATTTTTATTGTGTTTAATTTCGATGTAGATCACATAGTAATTAACAAAATGCATCTAAATGGCAACACATGATTTCTACCAAATTTATTTCATGTTTACCATGAATAATCTTAAAGACAACCTGTGACTTGTTATCTGAAATCATGGTCATGATGACCTCTCTGATTCAATTGGTGGTGATCTTTAATCAAAATACCAAAATAGTGAAAAGCATTAAGGTAGCTATATCGGCTACGGCGTCATGCTCAGATTTGCTTCAAAATTATATAGGATGTGTAGATTGACAAAATAAACTCACATGCCAATTTTGAATTTTTTCCATCAAGCCGTTTTCAAACGGCGCAATTTTTTGTCTTCAAAAATCCCCATAGACTTACTGTGTGTTAGGTTTTTGGCACGTTGCCAAATTACCCAAAATTGCTTCTTTTCTCAAAACACACTCTATTTAGAAATTATTTTTGAACCCTTTCTATCCTTAGGATGAACTTGTTTTTTATATTATCTTTTTGCCAAAATACCAATGCACAATATTTCATATCATTATTTCCATATTTACAATCATAACATGGATTGAATGGAGTGGGAATGTTAGTACTTAACAACAAAAAATTGTATTTTTTCTAGAAACACTAAATAGTCAAACTTTGTGAATATTTTTAAAGAGAAGTATAGCTCCTATTTCAACAAACAAGGGGTCATATGAAAGGTAATTCAATTTAGAAGATTCTCTCGCCAGCTTTTTCCATTACAGTGTTTCTAGTATTTTTTGTGTCAATTTGAACTTTTGCCTTTAAAAAATCCCTTACAAATTAATTTTCTCAAAAAGTAAACACTTTATTCACAAAAAAACGGCGAGAGAATTTAGGTAATATGCTTATTAACCATCCCCCAAAGTGACAGACCCATAGCAGTTTCCTTCTTGGCTGAAAATATTAAAATGTCCACAAATTTAGGGAATTTTCAAAAAATTAAGAAAAACATAAGAAATATCCAAATTACTCCGAAAGTTCTCAAATAGGTAGAGCAAAGACTTGTCTTTAATGTGGTCTCAAAATAAAAAGTATAGATATAATTCATTTGGCACAATAGTTGGTTTTCTGCAGTGGTATAATAGCCGATATAGCTACCTTAAGAGGCCTTCAGAAATGCTGAGATAATGTGTATTATTATTCATGTTTACTGATTTTTTAAAGAAATTATTTCATGAAAGGGTTTCTACATATATCATCTATCTAAACAAGGTAAAGATATTTAATATTTTATTTTTGAGCAATCTCTCAATGCCCCTTTAACGGTCAGTATCAGACACTATTGAGTTAACATGCTAGTCAGTGGGAATGATAGATTAGGGGACAGGCAATATCAGTGGATATGATAGATCATTGGTCATACATTATGTGAAGTGGTCCATGTAGACAAGTAGAAAGTGTAGGTCAGTCAGTAGACAGGGTAGATCAGTGCAGTAGGTAGATCAGTGAAGTATGTAGATCAGTGTACAGGGTAGATTAGGGAACAGGGCAGATCAGTGGACAGGGTAGATCAATGAAATGGGTAGAATAACAATGGACAGTGGACAGGGTAGATCAATGAAATGGGTAGAATAACAATGGACAGGACTGGTGGACAGGGAGGGTAGATCAGTAAACATGAATAAATTCTGTTAATGGTGGTATCACTGCGTTTTATTCATAGAACTTACCTTCTGGTAGCATCTAAACTGACTTTCTTTGCAGGCACTAGCTTCTCAGGAGTACTTTTGGCTTGGAAACGATACGACATCTTCATGAAGTGCACAATCTGCTTAATTTTATCTCTTCGCAGGACTGAAATTATTGACAAAAGATGAATAAAAGCGATTACCAAATGAGCGTGACAAAATCTGTAAGGTAGAGGCGAAGATTTAATGATTCTCTGTTGGAATCACTGACATTTCATCATTAGCATCCTGCATCATTGATGCAACCTTTTGGGCAACATTTTCAGTTCACTGCAAGTCTTTGATATCTGCAATAAATGTTACACTTTCAATCTGATACCCTCTCATTTTTACAAGTAGTGGTTATTTTGATGCCAATTTGAAAACATATGTTTTGAACTGCTATACTTGTACTTTCGAAGATATGATACAAAATATCCCCTATATATTAATGCTGAATCAGTTTCACACAATGGTCTATTGTTGTTGTTTTATTATTGATACTAATCTCCTCACTTTTATGAGAACATCTGATTGCAGTAAAAATTAAACTTGATTGTTTTAAGAGATACTCTCTTCATGTTAAGATACAAAATCAATATAATGATAATACCCATAATGATTTGTTTGGTTGTCAAATTAGTAGCCATACTTACTTTCATTGAAATACTTTTTCCTAATGATACCATTTGCATGAAGAAGATTCACCAATGCTTCTGTAAGAAAAAAAGAAAAGAAATTGACTTAATTAAGTGTGTGAGGGGGGGGGGGGGGGTGACACATGTTTTAAGCATAGGAACTCAGGCATACAATGTACATGTACCTTTCCCTTCTCTCCATCATTCTCATTTTATACGGTTATCAACTGAACATAAGATGAATCGATCTGATATTGGCCTTCATCAAGCTCGGCGACTTTTGTTGAAAAGGAGAGCTATGAACCCTCATCAGAAATCTTAGATCTTAACACTTTCCATGTGACTATTCGTTTTACCGTTTTCAAAACAGATTTTTCAAAAACCTTCTTTTAGTGCCTATCTCAATAGTTACTGAACCAATATTAGGAATGTTTGTACTTACTTTAATGCATTTCTCATGGTGATTTCAAATATGGTAATGAAATCTAACTATTTTGACATTTTTGAAACATTTTGTGAAATTTTGAAATGTCGTCTGCATACGCCTGCTGCGTGGAAAGTGTTAACCAATTCAGAGAGCATTCAGACTCTGGTGGTCTGGTTCCTCAATATTTGAAGATCTGGTTATTTTTTATGAACAGGTTTAATGCAATGACATCCAAATTTTGTTTTGTTTTGCAACTGTAAAAGTCGAAGTTTTTGCACATGTAATTTTTCGCGCTTTGCACATATTGAACAATTTTGCTTGTTTTTATTTTCGCGAATTTGAGCTTCCTACATACAAAATGAATATTTTTGAATGTTTTTATTTTCGTGCTTGCTGATTTTAGTGTGAAAAAGCACGAAAATTTCAACTTTTACAGTAAATGTAAGTGCTGAAGAAGCCAACCCCTGATTTGGAAGCAGAAAATGCACCACTTTGTAAAGAATTACTGTGTTTCGAAATCAGTCATAACCTTACCATACACTCCTTCACCGATAACACAAACTATCCCTGATCATAATAGGTGTGGTGACCTGAAACATCATATCATACTTTAAAAGATATACTCAATTTTTAAGAATGAGGTGTCTAATTACGGGAAGAACCAGCTTATTGTATACATCTGAGATTTTTGGTACAAATGATTAATTTTGAATTAAGCTTACTTAACCCTAACCCTACTACACCACATGGCAACCGTGTGGTTGGTAAGCTTAATTTAGGGTTACCTACTACACCACACAGCAACCGTTTGGTTGGCCTTTTTGTATAACCTGGCGTTGTAAGTTTTTCTGCAAAAAATGGACCCAGGCTATATACTTTGCAAAGTATACTGAGCCAAGTAGCCTTGACACCCATGGTGTAGTGGCGAGCCGGTCGGCCTGTGTGCAGGAGGTCAGTGGTTCAAATCCTGGGGGGTCGGGTCACTTTCTCCGCGGAAAAAAAACTCTGAAAAAAATGGCTACCTCGAGTTAGTGATATATGCAGCAATTCTTTTTCTTCCAAAATTTTGTAATTTTCATTGCTATAAAGCACCTGGTCAGGAATGTTTTGTGCGGGGTGTACATGTATACCACTTTCATTACACAACATGGATAATTTGGGATTTCATTTATAAAACCATATCTCTAAGCCCAGCACTTTGGCAAATTGGTGCAACAGAATGTGGGGCATTTTGGGGGAAATGCTTTTTCGTGTTCATTGAGCCACTTTTTAGCCTAAACGAATGAATTTGACGCAAGCCCTCCATCAATTTGGAACACTTTTGTAGAATTGAACCAAGCTCAAAAACCTTAAAGGCATATTATGTGATCTTTTCCAGAGAGCGCCCTCTATTCATGATTTTTTTTTTAGAAAGTAGATTTTCTTGCAGATTGACATTTCTGATCATAAATCGTACATACGTTCCACGTTACAGAGCGACACGATACCTAATTACCTCAAAATCATGGTTTTAGAGTGAATTTAGAGTGAAAATATAAAGTGTCGTGTTATCCCGACAGTTTATTTTCACTCTGAAACCATGATTTTGAAGTAATTAAGATTTGTATCGCCCTGTAACTTAGAATGTATGTATGATTTATGATCAGAAATGTAAATCTGCAAGAAAATCTGCTTTCAATTTTTTTTTTCGATGTTGAGGGCGTTCTCTGAAAAGATCACATACTATACCTTTAAAGAGAGAATCCCACTGTCCAAATGGTTTCAATTAAAATCAGACGATGCCGGATATGGGCTCGTTCGTGATTATTCAAGGTTACATTATATGCGTACGAGGTTACATGATCAAGTGAATGGGACGAACGGTTAACGACGGATTAAATTTAAAGAATGATACTGACACTGGAGTTGAATTTAGGATAAATATTAAATGTAGTTTCAACAAGTGATGAATTTTCTGGGGACATACAGTATAATAAAAATTCTAATACATTGAAACCAACGGAGACATCCATTCGTGTCTACTGTAGTCTGATTCAAATTGTCAATACCTTAATGCTTCCACTCACAGAACTTGACCATACTTCAAGATTGGCATCATAAGACACTGTCATTTTTAAAGAACTTCCATTGGCTCCAGCTCCCATATTTGCTGTTTAAAAACAAATTCAATTCCTGCAGTGGCGAGATGCATCTAGGTAAAACGTAGTTGCTGGTTTTTTGAAAAATTAAAACTAGCCTCAAGGAACACTTGACCTACCCTTATCAGCATTCATGGCAAATGCAAGCTGCTTAAGCGTCATGTTGTCCTTGACGTCAACAATTTGTCTTTTCTCCAGTTTTTCTCTCCTCCTTGTTGGGACCTTCTTCTTCGCCTCGACATAGGCCACCGTTTTTGGTTCATCTTTCTTGACATTTTTATTGTTTATTTTCAATTTGCTGTCTGTGGATGAGTTATTATGTTGATGTCTGGTGCACATCAGACTCCAAGGTATTGTCATGTGACTATGAAATATTGCACTGCATTGTGGGATATATTGTTGGTGGCTACATATAGTTCTAGTTCTGCCACACTGTGATAAATGGGTGTCATTTACACTTAGACAAGGGATGACTGACACTTGGACCTTTCCAGTTAGTGTTCTTTTGGCAGATAGATGTGTGATTGCTGTTCGCATCAGACATGATCGGTACATTTCTGATACTGGATGTTGGAGCACCAACCACCGCATGTTGTGGAACATTCTGCCTGAAAAAAGAAACAAAACGGTTATGAAAATGTAGTTGTGATTACAAAATAAATTTTAAAATTATCAAAGATGTACATGAACATGTAATGCCAAGTATTGCAAAACAACACATTTCATTGGAAGATCCTTAGCAAAAAATGTGTTGTTGCCCACCCACATGTACTACTTACTAGGACTTAATAATTGGGCCTGGGCTAACAGCATTGTAAGCATCGCACCAGTATTGTAGTCGAGTCCACCTTACCGGAGTCAGAGTCAGACTCCTTACCTCCCGAGTCAGACTCCTTACTGTCCGAGTCCTTGATGTCCGAGTCCCGAGTCCTTATGTCAATAATTGGGCCTGGGCTAACAGCATTGTAAGCATCGCACCAGTATTGTAGTCGAGTCCACCTTACCGGAGTCAGAGTCATACTACCTTCCGAGTCAGAGTCATTACTGTCCGAGTCCTTGATGTCCGAGTCCCGAGTCCTTATGTATTTTTTATAGTTCTGATAACATGTTATTTATTTTGCTATACCTGTAGGCCAACATATCATTGATAGCTACCTAATAAAGCATTTTAACCTTTGCATTCATGGACAACTGTTGATACAATTTTGAATTATAGGCCTAAAAATATGGAATTGATTCAGAGCTTTTAAAAGTGTTCAGAAGTTCATAGATGAGAAATGACAAAATGTCACCTATCTCATTTCCTTGAAAGTTTCATCCCTAATTCCACTCCATGGGTTAGGGTTATTGAGAGAGCTCTCATGGAAATTGAGAATTGCCAAATAAAAGATGTTTTTTTGTTAGAAATGAAAGATGCTTTTTTTGTTAGAAATGAAAGATGCTTTTTGTTGAAAACACTGACACCAAAAACATCAAAAGACCATTTACATTGTACAAACAGCCATAGATTGTTAAATTACTGTAAATGATTATTAAATCACTTTACATTATTTATAGGATCCCCTAGGCTTGTTACAAGTGTTTTGATCGCATCAACATCATAGTTTTAACTGTTCAGATGTATTCATGATGATTTATGACATTATTTCTAAACTCTAGTACACCACACTGCAACAGATTTGTTTTCCGACCCACAAAATTCACCAGAAAGATCACCCCACCCCACCCCCCCCCCCCACCCTCTGATTTGAACCACGGACCTCCAGCACCAGAGCCATATCCTAACCACTACACCACGGAGCTGTCAGTCACACTCGGCTCAGTATATTCACCTCCATATATAGTTTGGGTCCGTTTTGTAGCCCAAAAACCTTCACGCCGGGTTATAGAAACATTTTTTCCGCCCAGTTGCCATGTGGTGTAATAGAGTTAGGGTTATTTCAAATTATTTAATTACTGCATGCCAAATAAGCCAATATTTACTGGACTCTGGCCCCGAGTCCAAGTCCAAGACCGAGTCGTTCACCTCTGAGTCAGAGTCATTCAAAAAGGGGACTTAACACCGGTCTCGAGTCCGGATCCGGGCTCGAGTACTCCGTTACTGCATCTCACCTCATTGTTGATCAACAAGGTTAGGTGCCTGGTTCCATTCCATGCATGGGGGAACATTCATTAACAGTTGCATTGACTGAGCTGTATACAGATGACAGGTTTTGTTTATAGTGTGTGGTTTATATGGACACTCCTTTCGATTGGTAAATGTTAGGTAATTCATATACAATGTATGCATACCGGCAGGCAAGCTTTGTTTGGCAAGCAATGCCTGCATAACTGGCAAGCAAGCTTTTGCTTGCTTGCCTGCTGTGATGTTTACAGATGATATTGTCTACGGCAGCATGTAGATTGGGTTTGATCATGATTTTAGGATTAATTAAATTTAACCATTGCTTTTGAGCTCCGTAGTTTTTGGGATCATCGCGACTTCTTCCTTCAACGTAGTGTTTACTTACCTCCACTTTTCCCATGACCGCCTTTTGGGCGATCACATGGCAGCACCATCAGATCGTTTCCCAGGTACACACCCCAAGGACAAAACCCCTGACGCCAACAAATGTGGTGTAATATATCAAATTGACTGTCTGAGTGCCCCAAATCTAATGTGAGGGAATCTAGCAGAGCCCTAGCCACCAGGTTAAAAAACACTCGAACCTCAAAACCACTCCTCTCACAGCTGTGGCAGAACACTCTAAACACAAAATTATGCTAGAAGACGTCCAAGTGATCGCCAGAGAGGATCAGTTTTGGAAATGTAAGATCAGAGAGGCCATCAAAATAAGGACACAGAAACCGACCCTCAACCGAAACACAGGCTATGACCTACCCGCCATCTACGATGACCTGCTGTCATGTGATCGCCCAAAAGGCGGTCATCTATGATGAACTGCTGTCATGTGATCACCCAAAAGACAGTCATGTGACAAGTGGAGGGAAGTAAACACTACGCTGGATGAAGGGGTGTCGATGATCCCGAAAGCTACAGAGCTCCAAAACAATGGTTCGAAAAATGTATCTAAATTATTCCTGACATTGTCTATTATAAGGAATTGCAAAGTCATGATTAGTTACTCTGACACATAGCTCTATTATAAACCATTTACCTGGGACTTAGTCTACTTGGACGTCAGATACTTTCATCAATTGCCAATTGGTATTTTTTAGCTTCAAATATCATGTTTTTAATGTTTAAAGCATATGCTTTAGTTAAATGGCTTTTAAGTTTTTATTGAAAATTAAAATAGCTTAAAAGCTATTTCAATTTCCAATAAAAGCTCACTTGAATTTGGATCGCCCTATTCCTACTGCAGTACATTTATGACGCTCAGCTTCAATGGTAGACTCCATATAGCTACATGATTACATACATGTAGGTCTAAACTCTAAATACACTGGTACTTTACTATGGCAGCTTTTACCTGCTGCTGTGAGAGTGCTATACTATTTTAATACTGGCCTTATTATCTCACTATATATTACTATCTAGGTATTAAGGGCAGTGTGACGTTTATAACCGAAGAACATAGTGCCTTTTACCGAAAACAATATGTTAGGCTAATGAAAGTGAATTGTTAGTTTCCCGTCACATTTTTCATGATTTTACTTATTAAAGGGGCACTAAGAGATGTGTTGGAGGATGCGCCCTCAATTATGATAAAAACTGGGATTAGTATACTTTTATAATTGTATTAGGCCCCTTGCAATTAAATGTGAGTTTACTGTTGCCCGCGCGCGTCCAAAAGTCACCCGCGTGATATATGTAATATTATTAAAATATTTAATTATTTCATTGTTTAAAGCTTTTTCATAAGCTTTTTAACACTTTTCCGGCGATAAAATTAGCCGATGAGCCGCATTTCAATACTTCCGGGTTGGGAAAACATTTCTGTGAAGTACAAAACTCTGCACGAAACTTGCAATTGTCGCTTTGTATTGAAATGTGTGCATTGGAAGCATATTCGTAGGCAAGGCAATTGATTACTGCGCAATCGCTTCTGCGCATGACGTCACATCAAAACATTGCCGAGTTATTTTTAGTTTTTTGACTATAGCGTCCGGTCCGCAAAGCCGAACCGCCGAACTTTTTTGGAGTTTCCTAGTGCATTCTGGGTAATATTTCAGGTTTGTTTACAATCGCCATCTTTAAAATTCTTCGAGCTAGCGTAACGAATTTTGTTTTACAAACATCGAATATCTCATTAATATTCATTTTCAAAATAGGGATGCAAATATGAATAGATTCCTTTATAAAAGAAACAAAATGCAAAGCCCCGTTTAAAGCCAACGCAGTTGGTGGTGGTAGGACATAATTAACAGCATTTGAATTGTATTCGTACCTTGGATAATAGTTAACAACGCCGACAATATTAAATCAGGTGACTTCACCCCAAAATATTACAATATTAATATTAAATAGTCACCTCGTCCTGGTTTTCAAAAACGCAACAGTAAACTCACATTTAATTGCAAAGGGCCTTACATGTATGAACTTTTTTTTTACACCTATAAGTATTAAGAAAAATCAGCCCTCTATACGTACAAGAAAACGTTGATTTATTTTACGTCCGACAGTATCCCCCTGCAGTACGCGTGATACATAACGTGAACCATATTTGCATAAAGGGCGTTTTTCAATAAATAGCGATGATATTGTTTTAATCAAGTTTTGCTGTGTTTTTGCTAGTAGAAACAACAGTAATGGCCATTTTTAATGTTCATCTTGAATTCTGAAGTAAATTTTTAAACATTTAAAATTTTCAACACCACTTAATGTGCCTTTAATCAACCAATCATTCATGCCACACTATCATTAATCAAAGTCAATTAATTTAATAATTAATTAATAAGTTAACTATGAACTTTATTATCACTAGTGAATCTCAGTCTATAATAATTAGTACATGTAGTACATGTATAAATACTAAGATTTAACACTGTTTAAGAAATTAAGAATGATGGCTTCTTTATTTAGCCTTCTAGACTAAAAACTAATTCCATGATGATTCAGAACTTCCACTGATATTAAAACTAATTTGTTCATTTTAGAAATTATTCATATTTATCGTTAAAATCTGATCAGTGATAGAGCTACATGTAGCAGAGGTGTTTTTTTTAGCAATTAGTTAGTTAGTTAGTAAGTTAGTTAGTAAGTGAGGGACGAGGTGGCGCAGTCGGTTAGAGCGTCGTAACACTGCTGCGCACCGTAGTTCTGTTGGTGGATCGCTTGAGCGTGAGTTCAATTCAATACACCAACACAGCCTCGTCCCCATGCCTCCTTCAGACCATGCAGACTGAAGTAGGCATGTACATGGCGCATCGTGTTTCGGAAGATACGTAGAAATGTTGGTCCCGTGTATCGGAAGAGCTATCCCCGAGCACGTTATAAAGCCTAAAGGTCACAGACTCCTTCGTAAAGAGTAGGGGATCATCCCGGTCTGTGTCTGTATACTCACTTCCCTAGGTTACAGGGAACTCTAATGCGATGCAGTAACCTGCTTAATTGGAGTATGAAATGATCCATATCCAGAGATCCAGATTAGTACATACGCTGATGAGATAAATAAGCTTACTTTTTAAATGTTATGAAACACAGCACAAACCTTGCTCTTTTTAAAGTCCATAAAATTCGACTTCATTCCCATTTTTTTTCCAAGAAATTTGGTATATACGAATAAGTACTATCAACTACAACACAGTTTAAACACACTATATCTTCTATTTACCAGTTTATAGGGCCAATTTGTATTTTAGGCACGACACTAAATTTACGGCAATCCGCTACTGGGCGCAGCCATTTTTTTCCGTCCCAGAATCCTATGCGAATTATTTTTCTTTACCAGTCGTTTTGATTTGGTAGTTGGGAGGGGAATAGCCCCGGGGGGGGGGGGGGGGGGGGGGGCGTCTCACATTGATATGGTATACGTACATGTGACTGCCTTTTGGGGTGATTTTTCGCAAAAATTGGTATAGCGATGTGGTGTTTTATCTCAGACCAAATTGCCCAATCTGCATAAGTGTATTTTGAGGAATTTTTTGTAAAAAAGTGAGAAATTGGCCAGAAAATAGGTATAGAGAAAGTCAAATTTTCGAAATCCTGCAGGCACATCCACATACGATTTTGGCAAAAGAAACCCCACTGGGGGAATATTATCCCAGGAATAGTCTCAGGGGTACAGATAGGGAAATAGGGAAAGGGGTGAAAGGTGTTTTCCACAGACATTTAGAGAGTTGTCTTCTTCAGGTAGTAAACTTGAGATAAACCATGACATTTGTCTTCAAGAAAAGGAGTTTGCTTTTACAATATAAGGCAATAATTGGTCTGCATGCGGCATAACATTATGCTGGCTTATGCCCCAAAAGTTTTGTTAAAATAAAATGAAATCAACACGCAAATGAAACGAGGCAAACAACATTGAATTATTGTATATAGAATATATCTCTATAATCATTTATTACTTTAGTGTCCATCCATTCCATACATTTCCATATTTGTGTACTGTCGTAGCAAAAGGGTGCATTTGTCTCTCAAAGAAAATGTTGATATCTTAAAGGCATATTATGTGATCTTTTCCAGAGAGCGCCCTCTATTCATGATTTTTTTTAGAAAGTAGATTTTCTTGCAGATTTACATTTCTGATCATAAATCGTACATACATTCCAAGTTACAGAACGATCCGATTCCTAATTATCTCAAAATCATGGTTTTAGAGTGAATTTAGAGTGAAAATATAAACTGTCGTGTTATCCCGGCAGTTTATTTTCACTCTAAAACCATGATTTTGTAGTAGTTAAGAATCGTATCGCCCTGTAACTTGGAATGATGTACGATTTATGATCAGAAATATAAATCTGCAAGAAAATCTGCTTTCCATTTTTTTATTATTTATGTTGAGGGCGTTCCTTGGAAAGATCACATAATATACAGACAATATACCTTTAATACCGACAAAAGGAGCTTTTGAATGCTTCAAAATGACACCTTTGTGGGTAAGATTGGACACTGCTTTCTGATTTTATGTAGAAAAAATTCTGAAAAATTATCCTTTCTTTGTCTTTCCATGCCTAATTACATTCATATCTCAAAATGCATTTTACCGACAACTGCACCCTTTTGCTGTGACAGTCAGTACACATTTTATGTGATTACAATGTTACATTGATTAAAATAATACTTTATTAATATACAATTTACAAACCAAATTACTGAAATTTAAAAATAATAATAAAAAGAATGCTGTATTTGTTGGTTAATTTATTTTGTATATACATGGTTTTACCTTGCAGCCCTAGGGTACATATTTTCTGGGAATGGGACCAACTACAACTACATTATAGTTGGTATAGGCATCTGGGTGGGGGTTTGATTAACAAATAAACCCTTCAAAATGTTCAGAATAGTTTTCATATATTTTTGATATTGGTGGAAACCAATGACCTTGGGTCCAAGACAAGCAGTGTAGGAGCGGGTTTTGTTGGATCTGTCATCACTAGCTGGTGCAGCAATACACACACATAGTATCTGGAAGTTTGCGATTAATTTGGGGAAATGCTGTAGCTATTCATCCTTAGAAATAATAAGCATTCACAACAGGTATCAAACATATATTTTTAAACAGCTTCGCCGTCGTAGATAAAAAAGAGACAAATTGGGAAAACGATCTCGCCCGGGAATCGAACCCAGGACCTCATGCTTACAGCGCATGTGCCCTTTCCATTGGGCCACAAGATCTTGCATGGTAAAGCATCTGAAATTCAACAACTAAGCGATCACGTATCCCAGTCTCCTGCCACAAGTATTCCCCATAGTAGATAGGGCCTATACAAGTGTAATAATTGCCGTCCTCCCTGTAGAGGGAAAATACATAGAAATAATAGGCATTCATGACAGGTATTAAACAAATTATATAAATATTTGTAAACTGGTTCACCGTTGTAGATAGTTTTAAACAGGTTCGCTGTCGTAGATAGATATTATCTACCTTATGTCTGTTACTTCCATGGTTATAGGTAGATACGAGGGTCATTCAATAAGTTCTACCTCCTACATGTACCTCATAACTTTGTTATTCTATAAGCCGGTCTTATGAAATATTCCACAATTGTAGCTTTGACACTCGGCTACAGATTCATGGCAAATTGGTCTTAGTACTGGCTGTACTTTTCTAAAGGTGCAGTAAAGACCAAATGTTCATTTAGGGTGACGGAAACAGATGGACAATATCTATGTATCTCCGAAGAGCAGTTCATTTTGTCAATTCTAAGAGACACAACATGCTTATATCAATTATAACCGTTCTAATTGTCAGTTATCTCTTTAACATACTATAAACAATAAAGGATGTCTTAAGTAAATATATGCCCTCTGATGAGCCAGAACCAGATCAGGACACCTATTAAGTTTACCCCTCCCCTAGAGAGCGCTGCAAAAGTCATATTTGATTTTCATAAGAACTAAGAGATCTTCAATATACAGGACTAAAAGGAGGGATTACAAGTTTCTCAAAGAGATTATTTTCTACCATTGACTACCTGATTGACTATTCGGAAGGTTGCACATATGGAAAACTCATAAAGTGACTATCATGTTAAAGTTTGAACATATGTGGCATCACTGACACTGTGGCTTGTTTTGTAACAACGAACATTTGACTGATTAACAGTATTCAAGTATGCCAAAGGTATAGCAATACGTTTCAGTTGATATTACACCATTGGCAAGCCTTCAAGAGTTAATATTGCTAACAGTCTTATTTATACATGATAATACTATAATATTTTCAGATATCATTCGTTGTTTTCCATTTTCAGTATTTAAATCGTGCTCTTATATCTAACCATACAATACAGAAAAAACACAAAAAACATGCATTCATTTTAAATCAAATTTTCTGCTCCCGTTGTCCCAAATCTTCCTCAGGCTTTGACCGCGCGCGTCATAACAAAAGTGAAGCAGATGTCAATTATAATTTACCATGAATTTGTAGCCGAGTTTTAAAGCTACAAATGTGGAATATTTCATAAGACTGGCTTATATAATAGCAAAGTTATATGGTAGGAGGTAGAACTTATTGAACTACCCTCTCTTTGCCGTCTTTGATGTGCTTTGTGCTACACAGAAAATGGAATACTTTAATATATTATATATTGCAGAAATCATTAAAAATTCAAACCATTCAAATAAGCTGTTTATATTAAAAAAAATATGCCAGTATGCTAGTAGATACCCAAAATAAACCCAATAAGAAAGAGCGATGACACGCTGAAACTTACAAATGCAACCACTCAGAGCACTATTACATAAAAGTTAATAAATCTTATAATGAGTTTTTAACTCTTCTTGTGAAGAATGTTTAAGGATTAACAAAATTATCTTTATACAACAGGATAAAGCTCAACCTGGGAAGAATTCTTAAATATTATTTTTAACAAGGCTTAAAAGAGTTAAAAATCACATTCCTTAGTCCACTTACGAAAAATCACTGATTTCTGTGATGTGGCATAAAATAGTCCAGCTAACAATTTCCGCAGATTCTCCATCGGCCAAGTTTGAAACGGTCAAGCTTTCATACAGATTGGCTCTGACTTTATTGATTTGCTTCTGAAAAGTCAGAGCTAATCCTGACAAAAGTTTCAAACTTATCCGTTCATGAACATGTTAAAATCAGCACCTGTATTATAGGTTCCCACTGCTATCAGTTATATGCTGGTGAATCAGTGTACACCAGCTAACAATTCCACAGACCCCACCAAAACATACATTAACTTTCATTATAATAGTTTGATATACTCTGTGTAACCTCAAGTTGGGAAGTGACATCAGCACATATTCTTGACCAGAAGCTCAGCATTTCCTTTTGCGAGTGCAAATGACATTTGCCTTGAAGTTACATGGGATATTATGATGAATTCACTAGAATAAGAATGTTGTCACTACCCAATTAGAAGTGATAAAAAGAAATGATACTTTTGCAGTTTCAAGTGGCATCAGCGCCCTACTCCAAACTGTCTACTCATGGTCTTGTTCCTCACAAAGGGATGAGAATTGTTTTGGATTCCTGATAATAAGCCTTGTAATATGCTGCAACCAGGGTCTGCAATAAGTGTATAGCAGTAGCAAAATACTCCTCAATCCTCATTCTATGCCATAATTATGTTTATATACAAACATTTGTGAGCAGTTTTTGCTATACAAAAATAAAAAGGGTGCACACTACTAAATAGAGGGCCATAGGGATATGTACAAAAGTAGTGGTATAAAACCCTATTCTAGACCACTACATTTTGAAATAGGACCTTTTAGAGAGTGTAATTTGCTTGAAGATGATTACTTTTTGTCACCAAAAAGTGAAAACAGTAGGTATGGTTGCCCCGGTGGTTTCAGTCAACATTGACTTTGGGTACGCATGATCGTTCCAAAAATCGCGGAAAAGGGGGGTTTTCCGTACCATGTCCGCGGATATTCCACGGACATTTATGTCCGCGATTTCCAAAAATTAGGGGTGTTTTTTGAAACTATGTCCGCGATTTCCAATAATAAGGGGTCGTTTTGGAAGCTATGTCCGCGATTTCAACAAATTAGGGGTGTTTTTTTGAGAGGCTATGTCCGCGAGGAAGAAAAACAAATAGAATGAGCTTTGTGTCATATCAAATTGTCCTGGGAATAGGAAAAAGGGGTATTTTGAACCAGATATGTCCGCGTTTTTGCGCAAAAAGGGGGGATATTTAGAAAGTGTCCTTGAAATAGTGAAAAAAGGGGGGTTATTTTCAGACAAAATGTCCGCGTTTTTGTGCGAAAAAGGGGGTCAAATTAGCAAAATTGTCCGCGAAACGCCGTAAATAGGGGGGTATTTGAAGATCCTGGAACAATCATGTGGTACCCCTCTGAATACGAAGAGAGAACACCGGGATGGTTGCCTGCTTGATTTTCCAGATGACCAGCTTGAAGAGACGAGCTAGGAAATTTCACCGTAATCCCCCAATTGTTTCTAGTAAAAAAGACACATTTGAAAGATCTCTCAAAATTTACCTAGATGACATGCCCATTTTATAGTCAGTGTGCAGTGTGCAGAGGTGATGTTCCATTAATCATAATTAATAAAAAATTCTAGGCATTTACACAATTGTTCCTACTATCAAGCCTTTTAAATTGAGGATTTTGTCATGCATTTCCGATTCTAGTTTAGCAACACTTCTTAAGGGTAGGGGATATCCTATTTAGTGTAGTGCACCCTTAATGCGGACCCTGGCTGCAACAGTTTCTTCAACTACACTTCATAGCATCTCAAGTTGGGACGTGATGTCAGCGCATTTTCTAGTTAGTGAACGCGTCATAATATCATGCGCTTAACCCTTTGAACCCGACGAGCCGCCAGACCGGCTTACGCATATGTGTACCGTATACCCGATTACCCGGTGAGACGGTGTAACGGCTTACAGGTATGTATGCAATCAACCATATGTGACGGACTATAGGCTCAGTGTAGGATGTCCAAAGTGGTTTGATTACATAGATAAGACTACTGCGCATCTAAAAATTGCTGGGTCAAAGTTCAGAGGCTTGTTGTTTTCAATTGACGAGTGATTCTATCAGCGCATTTTGCTTGCTGTTTTTTCGTGTCTTTTCGCATCAAAATTACATTGAATGTGGCGTGTTTTGGACATGATGGACGATAGTGATACTGCTTAGGATTTGTTTAGATGATAGTTCTAGCATTTCAGATGATTTTGAGACCCGGGCATTGAATGGGCATTGATGGAAGTCATAAGCTTTTCATGTATTTGCGGTAATGTATCAGTATCAGTATCAGTATCGGTGTACGGGTGGGTTTTGGGGTCCAAAATATCGCCATTTTTATTTATTTTTGTCCTGAAAGCACAATCCAAGTAAACTGTTATTGTTTTTATATGATTGTATAATATTACAGATGATTCGGAACAAGTTTAGTTTTGTTTTATCCATTTCCTGCAAAAATCAATATTTTGTGCGTTACCCCCGGAATGGCCAGGGTCAGCGGTACACATTGCCTGGCGCGGTCAGGGTTCAAAGGGTTAAAGGCATATTATGGGACGCCCTCAATCCCAGATTTTCTTGCAGATTTACATTTTTGATCATAAATCATAAATACATTCTGGGTAAACAGGGTGATACGATTCCTAATTACTTCAAAATAATGGTTTTAGAGTGAATTTAGAATGAAAATGTCCTGCTGCAGGACAATCTATTTTCAACCTCTCTAATTTGAAGTAATTTGGAATCGTATCGATCTGTAACTCAGAATATATTTATGATGTACGATCAGAAATGTAAATCTGCAAGAAAATCTGCTTTAAAAAAAAAACAAGGATAGAGGGTGTCCCATGGAAAAGATCTCATAATATGCCTTTAACTCTGATGCGACAGCATTTGCATCTGCACAATCAAAGAAGAATGTTTGCTGTGGTAAAGAAAGTGCTGCGCCTATCACTATACTCCGTTTTGCTTTCTCCGGAGAGTGACGTAACTTAACAGGCACAGCTTTTACGCACGCGTGTGTATCCTCTGTCTTTAAACGCTCGTATATATATACGCCAGCGCCTCGAGTAGGCGTGCGTGTTATATGCTGCAATTAGTAGAATACGCAGTTACGTCACTGTCTCGTGATGGCCAGATAAACTATAGATTTAAATGCTGATTTGTATAAATGAATCTCTCAATAATATATACATTTCAAATGCTGATGAATATAGTCAATGTGAATAAATCATGCATCAATTTGTGCGTTGAAAGTCTCCCCTTTGACCACCTGTTTTACTGATGAGTTTAACTTCTCTGATGACAATATCGTGTGTAACAGCTTTACACATGTCGTATACAGTCAAGGCTGCCACTGAAACAGCGGTCAAAGCTTCCATCTCAACACCCGTCACGCCGTTTGTCTTCACTTTTGACGTGATCATAACGCTGGATGTGTCCGAATTTAACTCGAGCGTCAAATCCACTTTTGTAATGGGGATATTGTGACACAACGGGATTAGATCACTTGTGCGTTTGGCAGCCATTACACCTGCGATCTGTGCTACAGTTAGAACATCGCCCTTTGCCAATTTGTTGTCTTGCACAAGACGAAATGCCGTATCGCCAAGAATCACTTCACCGTTTGCTACGGCCGTTCTCGTAGAGATGGGCTTGCTGCCTACGTCCACCATGTTGGCGTGGCCTGAGTTGTCAACGTGAGTTAAGGAGGGTGTTTTCTGAGAGTTTCTTTCCTTTTGGTTAGCGGTAGTAGAGAAAAGGCATATCTGTTTGGAAGACTGTCGTGGTGGATGTAACTTTGTTAAGCTTAGGTGAGGCATGTAGGGTAGTGGTAGGCGCAATTGTCTTGAATAATTAGTACTGTCAATCAATTTGTGCGGATATAATCGGGAAGGCATCGCTGAATCTATTGAGAAGACAAGACAATATGATGAAGGTTAAAAAAAGCCATCCAATGAAATGGCATGATACCATGATGTGATGAACAGTGGGATTCAAATAACCTTTAGTTTAATCAGTTCCAAATTGGCGAGAAATATTCAGTGTCCGAACTTTTTTCGAGCAGTTTATAATATGTCATACTATTTTTTCCTATCACTACACTGCAAGAAGAAATTTAACATAACATTTGTTTATACATATAACTCACCTTTCTTTTAAACAAAAAAATACAAAATGTCAAATTTGATTGAAGTTGTAATGGAAATTGCGTCACATCATGCAACATTTTGGAATTTCACATTTTTTCAAACAATTTGTAAAAAAAAACAATTTTCTCAAATTTGAAGAAGAAAAAATGTTTGGTTGGTTCCGCCTGTGTTTTTTTGTGTGTCAACTTATGAATATTCAACTGCTATTGACACAATTAAAGATGAAAGCAATTTTTGATTGCCCAACAATAGACAGCATCTCAAAGATGTTCTTTATTTTAAAATAAAATCCAATAATTGATTTACTGTACGTACATACAAATGAAGTAGAGGTTCACCCACCAATGAGAATCATGGGCCTGTTCTTCATCTTAGCAATGTTGAACATTCCTGTAGACAAAAATTGGAATTATACAAAATATTAAAATTACATACATACATGTACTATAACAGGTTATTTTTGCTTAAAAAGGGTTCACAATTTTGCATAAAAATTACGCGAATGAGGTACTTCCTTCGTAAATCTAAAGCCAAAATCAAAATCAGGTCATAAGCAGCCTATCATCTTTATTTCCAACAAGTTACATAATAATAACCTTTACAGTTCTTGTGAGAAAGTGCTCCAAACCCGATTCATATGTTGGACGCCAAACGCCAGAAATAGTGAGTACATATAGTCTCGTCATAATAACAGTGCTTATATAGCGCAGTTCCAAAAATGATCACAGCGCTTAACCAAAATATAACATATAAACAATACTATGTACCCTCGGCATCATACTAAAGTGAATGGAAAGATAGAGAAAGCGTGTACCGAAAATCAGTAACAAAACAAATGAGTCTTAAGATTATACTTGAAGGTTATGATACTGTTGCTGGATGGAGTGTTATTCCATAGTGTTGGGCCAGCCACAGCAAAGGAGCCAGCTCCAATGCGTTTATGGCTGGCTGGCACAACAAGATAGGTTTTGTCTGTGGCAGATTGTAGACCTTGTCTAGATGGAATGTAGATGGAATTTTTTTCAGATATGTATATGGGGGCTGTCCCGGTAATGGATTTATAGACATAAAGAAGTATTTTGAACTTGATTCTTTTATCAACTGGTAGCCAGTATAGAGAATGAAGCAGTGGAGCAGATGAGTGATATATGTCAGGCGAGACAATAAAACAACCTAACTCTGTGAACGTCTTATAAATGTTTTGTGTATAATTGTGCAATGGTCCTATTATACCTACCAGCATGTTGCTTCTTTTTCCTGCCAATAGCAGTACCAATAACCTCCAAGAGCTCCTCATCATTTCTTCCTTCCCTCATGGCATCTCGTAGGGACACTTCAGAATTGCCAAATAAGCACACCTGTGTTGTGTAAACAAATTAATTTTATCACAAGGGAAAAAAATAGAAGATGGTGCGATGTAGCATTTTTAAATTGGAGGCAATTGCTTCAGATGTTGGTGTGAATGCAAGTTTCCGAATGTCAACCAATTTCAGAGTGAAATTATTGAGGGTGAAAAATAATGACTCAACATTGTGTTAGCACAGTGCTATTTTTAGCCTAGACAGCAAACTCTTGAGTGAAATTTTCAAAGGTGAAACATAAGTGAAAAGTATTTTACCCATTGTAAAAGGGTAAGTGAAATTACCAAATGTGTGTTTGGTTATGCATTACCTGGAATCTTGTGACATATTAAACGGCCTCAGTTTAAAATTAGGTTTAGAGTTAGGTTTTGTAAATTGTTATCAATCTTGGATAGCAAACTGTTCTTGATTGCGAACATGATTTCAAGATGAAGCTAACAAATTTGCCCAAAAGTCTATATACATTTTCTACACCTCTGAGAATTATACATCAGGTTACGACCATTCAAATGGACGCAAAAACGTTCTTTTTTTACTGTCTCTTTTTATGAAAAGTTTAGTTATGTGAACAGCAATTGATTTGATTTACCTTGAGATTTCCATCAGCAGTCAATCTCACCCTGTTACACGTCCCACAGAATGGTTTAGTCATTGACGCTATGAAACCAACATGGCCTCGATAGCCTGGTACCCTGTAAATCTGTACACAAAGGGTGAAATCAAAATGAATGGCTCGATCATAAAAACACAATTGTGAGCCTAAAACCGTAAGAGACTTCTTCTATCACCATGCAAAGAAGATTTTAAGGTCTCCCCACAATGCATTGCACGAACGCCAACCAACTTTTTTTCAACACGATGCATTTGTCGAGCTCTGAAGATTTAGAAATGAGAAAAAGGAACACTGATAACTAATTTATTCATCGATGAAAACTAGAACCTAAGAGCTCCAACGATGAACGTGCTATGAAGCCATGATTGTGTGCGTATGGAAACTGAGACAAATTAGAGACCAGAATTAGGGCATTTTTCAAAAACACAATGCATTGTGGTGGTGTCTTTGAAACCTACTTTGATCACAATGCAAACTTGTTTCAAATTCTGTTGAAATATTTTTCTCCTGATCTTGGAATGACATTTACTGTGGATGCAGCTGACCAAGACATCTTCACTATGATTAATTCTTCCCTTCAGCTGAAATCACTATTGTAACACTTTCCAATCTGCTCCAAGCATTGTTTTTTCCCTCAAAATTGTGGGACGGAGAAAGTGTGGCTATATTCTATTGTTTATACCTGGCTGTTTCCAAGGCCCTTTTCCAAGATTGTAGACAATATCAGACCTCAAAATGAGCAACTTTTTTTGAATAATTCTCTTGATCAGTCATCCAGGTTTTCTGTCTGGCAGTAGCCTAACTAGGGTCTTCATATTTTTATTTTTATTTTAATTGGGGGGGGGGGGGGGGGGGGGGTGGGGGTCATGGGGGTAAAACCTTCTGACAGGGGTGCATAACAGACTATTCTTTGTATATTTACATAGAGTTTGTCATTTCATTTGGTGGCCATCATAGGGGCAAGCCTTCTGGCAGGGGGAAAATTCCCCCTGCACCCTCTAGTCTACACCATGTTCGATGGTTCCCTAATCATCGCTGGGTGTGAAGTGTTCTGCATACACTTGTTTTTCAAGCATGAATTCCCCTTGCACGTTTGTGTGATGTCAGACCAACCATAAGATTAAAACCACATTTGCAAGATTTTAAAATTTGGACTCTTTAATTTTTCTCCATAATATTTTGCAAGATAAACTCACTAACGTTTAGTCAGTTCCAGTGTTGTAGGACTCGGGACTCGGACTCGGACTCGAGTCCGACTCGAGTCCTTTTTTTCAAGGACTCGGACTCGGTCCCAGTACTCAAAGACTCGGACTCGGACTCGGACCCCAAGGACTCGAGGACTCGGCTTCGAGTCCTCAACGAGTCCGGCAAAATTGGGTTTTTCAGGTGTTTTATTTTCATTAATTTACCTAAATTATGTTTTGCTGAGGGACTGAATTCCGCAGTCCGCTGCTAGCAAAAAATAACTTCCCGATATATTGATAAATGAATGATCGAATGAACCAAGACAAATGCCCAACAAGTAAATCGATTCATCCGTTATTTTGCCTGAGCTCCCGTGGAACGAATATTCAGCAGAGGGTTGATCATGCGGCCACATCGCGCCAGATTGTTCCCCAAAATGGTGCAGGTGCTGATGTTCCTGAAACTGAAGTGCAATTAGCATCTTCTTTAAATTCAACATATAACATTAGGCCAACTCAAAACTGCTTTTGATGATTGATGAGGTCAAAACTCAGGTGTTGTCAAGCAATGAAATATTCAATTTTCTTCCCTGTTTCATTTTCATAGCCTTATTTTACTGACATGCTTATTTCAATGTAAGTACTCCCAGTTCCAAAGATATCGTCAATTTAGTATTGCTTTAAAAACAGTGAAATACAAAGAATATTAAATTGTATTCTGGCTTTTATCAGAGCAAAAATTTACTTCTTTAGCTTGATCTGTTGTTGTTCGTCCATCGCAAAGCAAAGATGACAATGACTAAGATTAGTGCGTTAAATTTGATCTATGTGTCCGAAGATGACTAACAATATCGACCAATCCGGGCAAGGAAGCATCTCCCATCACATGTGTGGCACTTGTGATCAGTATCTGGTGTTGTGACACTTGCTGCTCTCGTCTTGCGGACCTCACGTTTTCCTCCTACACTCTTTCTAATTTTAGTAATTTTGCACGCAAATAATTGCAGATTTGTGAATAAAAGAACAACCACAAAGACAACACAAACCTAATAAGTTAGTTACTGAACTGACTGTGATTATACTTTAATTAGTAATTACAAGTAAACAGTATAGAACTGAAATTCTGATTAATAAAACGTGATATAGTATTGGTGAACTGCGTTTTGAATTTGATACATAAGGACTCGGACTCGGACTCGGACTCGGATATTGATGACTCGGACTCGGACTCGGACTCGGACATAAAAATTGGCAAAGACTCGGACTCGGACTCGAGTCCTTTCCTCAAGGACTCGGACTCGGACTCGGACTCGGACGATGAGGACTCGACTCCAACACTGGTCAGTTCCAAATTGGCAAGCCTCCTTACAGCAACGAATGCAGCATATGTGTAACGCGCGTGTATGCCAAATTGCATGCATACGCTTGGATTAGGAAAACAAAAATTGTTGTATTGGCATAACCCGCCTGACCCTAATTTAACTCCAATCGTGATTTTTATTTTTGCAGGAAAAATTATTTTAAAAATCTTTGGTGCTCCTCATCAATGAGGAATACAGTACACAGCCAATTTGACATTCCTAACGGCCTCATGATATTTTGTAATTTATTTGACTCTGTGGGATCAAATTTAGTAATTTACAGTATATCAATTCAAAATATGTTAAAAAAAAATTTAAAAATCAATCTGCTTATACTCTGTTTAAATGATACCATGTGCATAAGTTAGGATTTTATTTTGACACACTGCTTACCTTTGCTGTAGCATTGGGCTCGTCTTCTAATGGACTGAAGTCTGGCCACCTTTGATGGATCAGGTCTAGAGTCTCCTTGAAACCAAACATCTTTTTGTCATTCCATTTATTCCCATCAAAAGGCATATACTCTATGAATCTTATTTCTACTGGCTGTAAAACAACAAGGAATTTGTGTTAATTTTGAGAGTACTTGTGTTTTAACAAGGATGAATTTTGTTCCTTATTTTAATTTAAAAGAAAGAACGCTTTAAGGGGGGGGGGGGGGGACTTAAGGAAGTTTTTTGTTGAATTTTGTTAGTGCTGTAATTATTGAACCATGACTCAAATGTATATAAAAGTATACCTTTTTGGAAAGGAAATGGATCAGAGAATCCAAATTTGGCATCAATTTTGACCTAAAATGTTGATTTTTTGAGAAAATCACAAAAAAGACTTAATTTTACTGTAAAATTTACCTTGTCCTTGGTATATTCTACAAAATCTTGAATCTCATCTTCATTGAGGCCTCTCATTACCACGCAGTTGATTTTCAGAGGGTCGTAACCAAGATCTAAAGCTGTTTCTATACCACGCATCACATGATTGAAACCTGGGATAAAAGATGAAATGGTAATGTCAGTTAGATTAGTGTTAATGATACGCAGAGTGCATTGAAAATGTCTAATTGCACTTTGCATGCTTGTCATTCATGTATTAACTAATTGTACATGAAAATGGAAGGCAATGGCTGATTGATAACAAGCTCTCCCTTCATATTGGTAAGACAGAGGCTATTTCATTTGGTACAAAGAGGAAACTAAATTCTGTTGATGATTTTTCTGTTATTTGTAATGGTAATATGATTAACACCTCTTCATCTGTCAAATATCTAAGGGTCACCCTTGACAATACTTTTTTTAGGGGATTTGATTGCTTTAAATGTCATTACAAAGGCCAGCGGGAGACTCAAATTCTTATACAGGCACGCTGGTTGTTTAAATTTAAAAACCCGCAAGACACTGTGTTCAGCATTGATTATGTGTTATTTTGATTATGCATGCTCTTCCTGGTATTCAGCTATTTCTCAAAAATTCAAAAAACGTTTTCAAACTATGCAGAACAAAAGTGTCTGTTTTATTTTGGGTGTGGGACCGTGTACCCATATTGGTCAAAAAGAGTTGGACATGGTAGGGATGTTATCAAGCCGGGATAGGGTTGTGCAACTTAAACTTAACCATGTTTTTAAGATTTTTCATGATTTGTCTCCTGATTAAATGAAATTGTATTTTACTAGAGTGTCATCTTTGCATGAATATAGTACCAGGGGTAGCCCGTTCAACTTTGTTGTTCCTTCTTCAAAGGGTCAAGCTAGATTTACTTTTTATATTACTGCTATTCATCACTGGAACTCATTGCCGAGCGAGATCAAGAACACCAATCATTTTAGTTTATTCAAACAATTAGTTAAAAGACACTTGGCGAGTTATGATTCAATTGATTTTTGAGCTGATCTCACCTTGTGCTCGTGCCCTGTTTTTATTTGTTTTGTCCTTGTTTTCGTTTGGCGTTTGTGCTTCTTTCGTGCCTTTCATTTGTTTTTGTTTTGTTTTCCTGGTTTTTTCTGCCTTTCTATGCTTGTTAAGGACCCCAATGGAAATAAGCTTTGTGCTCAAAGCTTTTTGGGCTATCCTTGGTACTTTTGCTCATATTTTATTATATCTATATGTTTTTAAATAAGTTTGTGCAATCTTTTACATGTTTGTATTTTTAGATGTTTCTCTATATGATGTTTTGAGTACCTAATAAAATAAAATAAAATAAAATCATGCTTTACTTTGATTTGTTGTGCACACAGCACAGATTTGCTGATTTTCGCTGTGTACATTATTAAACTTGTTATATGTTCTTATTTGTTTGAACAATATTTCAAAGAAACTCAAAAGGATAATTGTGATTAGTGTATGAATTAGGTCAATACGTGTGTGTGTGTGCTCTACTACTCAAGAACTGAGAAAAATCAATGCGCGGAAGTTGATTTACTCATAAGTCATAATACCAATCCTTGCGGGATGTTGCATTATTCCCATCAAACTTCAGCATCCATGCATTGATATTTTTCATTACCCTAATCAAAAACAAAACATACGCATGTATTGACCTAGTCTGCTTTAGTATACCTTTTTCCTTGTACCGATAGAGGGCTCACTCCCCATGGACCGCTCCCCATCCTCTGATCTCACCCCGGGAAAAAAAGGTCTACTTGCATTGGATTGATCTCGTTGACCTCCGTATACTTTTACATTAGTGCTCGTCCAAAAATTGGACGCATACGTAATGAGCAATTTGTTCGCGTGGGGTTCAAAATTAACCAATGGCAGACACGATAAATACGAAGTATATGAATATTTATATACGTCTTCGCAGAGAGACGAATCTTGCTCACTCGATAAATTCAAAATGTCGATTTTCTGGCACTGTATAGCCGCCGTTTCGGTCTAAAATCACACTTTAGGAGTTATCTTTGACATTGGTCCTCGCCCAAAATATGTTCCTCAGAGATATAGCTACATTTCCGCATATGTGACTATTTCCATGCTATTTCCTATCTTTCAATATCGTGTAATAAAAAAACTTTTTACGTTTAAACAGAGACAAATAATTTGATCATTGTTTACGATAACTAGAGACTCTTACACAGCCACAGAAATACCCCCTTCACGCGTTTCTAGATGTACAAACAGCAAATTCAATATTAGCGCATTATGAAGGGGTGTGATACTATCGTGACGCATAAAAAGCATCGTCCCTAGTAATCCCTAGTGTGCTCAAGCACAGTTCTTTTGTAAATCCAATGCCAGTAGACCTTGTATTTTGTCGGTTCTCGGATCAGGGGGTGTTGTTCGATTGTGTGACAGTGAAATTATACAAGGCATACGAGTAGACTAGTATTGACCAGGACCGGAACCTTTTTTTTTTCAACCAGTATAATAGTCGGGCAGGTAACTCACAAAAATACCTGCCCAACAGAAATTCCACCAGCCAGTGTAACTCACTTACACTTTTTGAGTTTGAAAAATTTACCTGCCAGTCAGTCAGGTACTTTTGCATCTTCACCTGCCCGACAAAAAAGTTACCTGCTATGGGCAGGTGGGTGCTATTTCCAGGCCTGGTATTGACCTGAAAACAATGGTGTCACTCACTTTCTCTTATAAGGAAACCCTACCTTTTCTCCTAGTAACAAATTCAAACTTCTGCGGTGCCAATGTATCTAAGCTAATATTGAGTAGATTCAGTCCGCCTGCTTTCAATCTAGGAAGCTTCCGTGACAGTGCTATACCATTTGTGGTCATTGCTATCGTCTTTAATCCATCTATTCTGCCTAATTCCTCTGAAAATAAAGGATGTAATATACATGGGGTCAATGGTTTAGACAGTCACTTCACTTCACATAGGGAGTTTTTACCCATCCAAATTGAAAATACACATAGTTTTTGGTTATGCTAATTCGTACACAAATTACAAATCCTTATTTTCACATCCTGATTAGTGATTTTAGACACTTCAATATCTTCAAATCATGTCTTAACCCCACATTGCGCCCATCAATTTAATCATATTGCCTTGTAGTGAAATCAGAATTTAATTGGTCGGATAGGCATGTATGGCTGGTTTTCAGTTAAAATTGTAAGGAGTTTTTTTCCTCATCTGTGTGTTACTCAGTCCTATCTTGAATGTGCCTTTAATGCTCCTGGGGAGGGGGATCAGACCGTTTACAAAATGTTTATCTGTTTTACGGATTTGTTTTAAAACGGATTTGTTTTAAAATTGATTTAAAATCAGATGAAAACATGCTTGAAAATGAGTGTTATCACCAATTTCAGGTGATTGTTACCATGAAAATGTTAAATATGGCTCATTCCATGAAGTTGGGGCATATTATGTGACATCCAAGTGAAATTTTCAAAATGGATATTTTCCAACTCTTTCTTCTTTTTTAGGTTCTACATTTACCCAAGTCCAATGTAGAACTTTTTATTTTAATGTAACATTTGGTGTAAAATAACCGCACATGTTCAACAGTTGGATGACATTTCCAAAAATCCTGATGCTACATGGACACCATTTCCCATTTCAATATCATTTTCTAATAAATTAGCTTAAGATGTGGGCCAAGTTTCTATACCTCAATTAACTAACTTGGAACCACAAATGCATGAAAAGAAACCAGATTTGTCTAGGTTGAACATAACTTAACAAACAAGACATCGTAGATTAACTGTTTTATGTAAAAACTCATTGAAAAGTGACTCTTTATTTTGCCATTTGTATAATGAATTTAAATAAAGTACATATCAATATTTGTTTGATGTAAAGTACTCTATAAACCATGCCCATTGATTACATTATAGTCATAAAGTAAGTATATCAAGTATTATTTACCTGTATAATGTTATAAAATGCACTACCGATGCTACATGGACACCGCGTCTTGTAACATTGTTAATAATAAGACTATTCATACTGTTACAATTATTTAAGTGTGAATGGTTTGTCTACTTGTTCATCATATCAAGTAGATACACAGAGTGAATTGCTTGAAATTTATCTAAACACTGTTCATGTAAAATTTACCTTTTCTGTGTACTTAAGTATTACGATGCTACATGGACACCGTGCCCTAACATATTTGGAACAGCTTGAACAGGTGCATCTTTTTCAGATCAATAGAGAGGATGTACTATGATGTTAACTTTTTATGTTATAAGCACACGATAAAATTAATAACATGGATTGTAAAACTACAAATTACCTGAAGCATAAAACATAATTACCTATGATACACATACACCATTTCTTACAATTACACAATAACAATACACCATTGATCAAAGAAACTTAAGATGTCCACTGAAACAAACTTCATGCAGTGTTGTTCTTAACGTACCCTTTGTGATCTTAGTCTCTTTGCTCGTTTCTGATTGAATCATCCTCTATTATTGATAAAGATGATTGAAAAGTTTGATCACTTAAAAAGTCAGTTTGCAAAAAAATAATTTAATTGCCATGATGGATTTCTTTGGAAAGGTACTAGTTTTTGAAAATGATGGGTTCCTTGTCTTTATCTCCATAAATTCCAGGACGATAGAACTGTCTTCTGAATTAATGTCAAGAACCTGCAAAGCAAAACAAAATAAACCCTATGGCTTAGTATCTTCATGGAACATTGTGTATTGATATTGGAGTAGATTATTTATTCATGTTGCACTTTTTGTGTTGCAGGAAAATATTTATATTAAAATCATGCTGGAGTATTTTATTTATTATTCATTTAACATGAAAAAGAATAGCAAAGGATTGAGAACTTAAATGATTTATAATTATTTGTTTTATTTATAGTAAATAAAACTAAAATAAGGGAATGTTTATTGTGAATTCAGTGAAATGCTAATGGAAATGGTGTCCATGTAGCATTGTGTATTAATATATTTCATTAGATATACATCTCTCATAATATGCCTTTTTTCTGTAAAGTGTAGTAAAATGTAGGCAATGTTTTGAATGTTTTGGGTGATGGATAATTTCAAATGGGGTAATTGTTTTAGTCTAATTAGGCAAATTTTATGAAATGCTACATGGACATGGTGTCCATGTAGCATCGTATTGGTAAGCTATATTATTAGCATTAAAAGAGCAAAAACTTATTCATTATTAACTTCAAAGTTTATTAATGATGTGATTCTACAAAAAAAATACAATTTCAACGAACTATAACGATACCCAATGCAAAATATTGCCCATGCTATGCCCGATGCTACATGGACGCCAAATTATTATGACGTCCGTGACTCAAAATTAATATCATAACATGAAAAGAAATTCTGATTCAGTGTTTCCCTTTCAATAAAAATGCATTAATAAATACAGACATACAAGCAACATTAAGAAATAATTACAATCGCACTTACCATTCACAAAACTATCCAATGTTTACATTTTGATGCTACATAAAAGTCCCGATGCTACAACGGGACACCAGCGACTGAAACCTTGATAAAACTAGTCCACATGTGGCAAATTCCAAACAAACCCGATAGCTATTGACCTCTATCCTTACAAAAAGAAATATGGAATGTTTTATTTATCTCCAGGGGGGGATTCCCACAAATTGCATTGGATGTTTATCACGATGCTACATTTTATGGTTAGGACACCATGCACACGGCACGGTATACTTTTTCATGAATATATAGAATGGTCTTCATGAAATTTATTCTCATTTGCAATAGTTTTCAATTGATAAATGCTCTTAATTTTGGAAAATAATTAAAAAATGTATGATAGAGAACTACCCCCATTCAGCAATGAAAACTCCCGATGCTACACGTGTATATTTTGTGGACACCGTGCGTAGCATCGGAAAGGCAATTTTCATGTTGCTTGGGTGAAAAATCAGTCCAGCGTGACGAGGTGTTTTGGTCAGTAAACTATGAATACATGTATCTTTTATTAATCAAATCGGTTTCCAAGCAATTCTATGATAGTTTTGCTTACATAAAACTCATATTAATTGTTGTGTTTTCCATGTCACGTTTTTTAGCAAAATTGGTCTTGGACACCACCTCATTTTTTTTTTTTTTTTTCTACAAGGAAGGGTCGATTTTTAATTTTTTTTTTCATGGCTCAATACTATAACCTAGTACTGTTTTTGGACACTAAATTTTTTGATATACACATGGAGTAAAACAGTTTATAAGCTGCCTAAAGTACCAAATTCTGCTATTTTAACAAATGCCCCAACTTCATGGAATGAGCCATATGAAAAGTCACCAATTTCCAAACAGAGCACACTCTGTGTTTAACCACCCTAAGTGAGCTATTAGCCGTCACTGGCCATTCTCAAAATCGCTAGCCGATGCAATTAAAACTGACTCACCTACAATTTCAACAACATCTCTTCTAACTAATGGCTCCCCTCCTGTGAGCCTGATCTTGTCCACCCCTGCCTGGACAAATAGTGATGACAGTCTGATTATCTCAGGTGTTGATAATAGTCTCTCATTGGGTGTCAAGTCCACTCCATCTTCAGGCATACAATACTGACCTGTGAGTAGCACATAATAATAAGGGGAGGGGGAATAACTGTTAAATTATGTGACAATTTCTCTCACCTCTGAGTGAGATCAACAAGTCTGGTAATCGATCACGCACAATCTACTGAGACAGAAAACAGATTGATCATTGATGATACCTGTTATAAAAAAAGTGAATAATCCTAATTTCCTTCTGAAATTTGGATTAAGAAATTATAATACTGACTGACTATACATGTACCGTATTATCCCTATTAAGCGCCCATGCCCTTAGATGTACCATATTATCCCTATTACGCGCCCATGCCCTTGTAAGCACCCACCCCCATTTTTCTCAATGACTACCAACAAACAATCCCTTATAAGCGCCCACTTTTTCAATTACCGTAGCACTGTACAACAACATTTCTCACCACGGCGTCCTTCAGTAAAGCAGTAACTGGTAAGCCTGGTTCGGTCGCCGCCGCCGCCCGCTCGCAATTTATTTTTTTACTAATCAACATTTGTAAAAAAAAAAAAATGTTTTAATACGGAATAAAGCAAAATACTCTGAATAAAATGATTTTTTGATTTTTTTTTAAAAGTCAACTGATTTTACAAATGTTGATTGGTAAAAAAAAAATTGCTGCCCGCTCTCCCCGATACGAGCCGCCATCTTTGTTTTTTATTCATGGTTTATATACAACATCGCACATGCTCAAACCTATAGTGATAATACGGTATGCAGCCTTTAAAAAAAATAGGGACAGCGGTCCCAAATAGGTCGTCCGTTTATAGGGTAGATTAAAAACAAGGTGGATCTCAAACCACAGGCATCTAGAAAGAAAGAGGTTAGACCACTAGCGGATCCAGGATATAAAAAATAAAATAAACATCCTGGAGTTTGGTTGCAATTGTACTTCACCTGTTTAAATGTAATTAATTTTACATATGCAGCTAATTTTACATCTTGACCTCATATGACCTTTGACCTTGGTATGTGACCTTTGACCTAATTAACATATGAATGTTTCCATGTTGCATCCGTGACCCAAGTTTGGTTGCAATTGGTCATTGTATGGAAAAATGAACAAGAGACAAAAAAAAAATGAACAAGAGACAAAAAAAAAGTGTACTAATTTTTACATCTTGACCTCAGATGACCTTTGACCTTTCTATGCGACCTTTGACCTCATTAACATATGCGGGTGTCCATGTTGTATCTATGACTGAAGTTTGGTTGCAATTGGTCATTGTATGGAAAAGAAATGGAAAAATGTAATCAATTTGACATATGCAGCCATTTCTACATTTACATCTTGACCTCAGATGACCTTTGACCTTGGTATGTGACCTTTGACCTCATTAACATATGAAGGTTTCCATGTTGTATCTATGACCAAAGTTAGGTTACAATTGGTCATTGTATGGAAAAGAAATGGACAAATGTAATCAATTCTACATATGCAGCTTGACCTCGGATGACCTTTGACCTTGGTATGTGACCTTTGACCTCATTAACATATGAAGGTTCCCATGTTGCATCTATGACCGAAGTTTGATTGCAATTGGACATTGTATGGAAAAGAAATGGAAAAATGTAATCAATTTTACATATGCAGCCATTTCTACATTTACATCTTGACCTCAGATGACCTTTGACCTTGGTATGTGACCTTTGACCTCATTAACATATGAAGGTTTCCATGTTGTATCTATGACCAAAGTTTGGTTACAATTGGTCATTGTATGGAAAAGAAATGAACAAATGTAATCAATTTTACATATGCAGCCACTTTTACATATACATCTTGACCTCGGATGACCTTTGACCTTGGTATGTGACCTTTGACCTCATTAACATATGAAGGTTCCCATGTTGCATCTATGACCGAAGTTTGATTGCAATTGGACATTGTATGGAAAAGAAATGGACAAAACAAAAAGTGTATACCAAATTGTAACAAAAAGTGTATACCAAAAAGTGTATACCAAATTGTTGACACACACACAGACTACACACACAGACTACACACACAGACTACACACGAAGGATGCTGCCATAAGGTCTCTTCCTACGGACGACCTAAAAATGGGATTTGTATATTTTTACAATTGTATTACATAAATGAAATTACACCTATAAGGATTTTAAAAAATCAGCCCTTTTGTACAACAAAACGTCAATTCAAAAATGCTGGTAGAGTAGAGCCGCAACCAGCATTTTACATGGTTAAGGGTGGTATTCCAACATATTTAAAACATTGTTTTAATCAAGTTTTGCTGGGTGTTTTTATAGTAGAAACAACAATAATGGCAATTTTTAATGTTCATCTTGATTTCTGAAAAATTAATTAAAATTAAACAAAATCAACATGACATTGTGTCCCTTTAATCAAATGCCTATAAAAGTATACATTTTTGGAAACTAAATAAATCAGAGCATCCAAATTTGGTGTCAATTTTGACCAAAAATGATGCATTTTTGAGAAAATCACAAAATTTCCTTTTCTGACCCAATTTTTTTTTTGAAAAGCTAACAAAATTATTTTTGAGTAAAAAATGCCCACAACTGCTTGATTCTAATGTAGGGACAGGGATTTTGCGCTTTTTAAAAGCACTAAAAGTGCTGCTTGATTTTGGAAAAAGTGCTTTTTGGAGCAAAAGGTGCTTTTTTAGGTAAAAGGTGCTTTTTTTAAAGTAAAAGGTGCTTTTATTCACCAAAATTATGCCATGCGTTAAAAATAAATCCAAAAGTGATTATATTCCATGTTTCCATGTTGACATATTTCTTTTTTCGTTGTCAAAACCCATCATTTTTCATTCAAAACTACATTCAAACTAAACTAAGTGTAGAATAAACACTTCCACAGTTATGTATTAACTTGTTGATTTTTAGGTAGATGGACATTATTTGTTAAATATTTAGACAATTTTGAAGAAAAAAATGCTGTGTGATGAAAAAGTGTTTTTTTGAGCAAAAAGTGCTATTTTGGGCAAAAGGTGCTTTTTTTGGTGCTTTTGCGCTTTTGAGCATTTTCCCTGTCCTTATTCTAATGTTACGTCACTAATTCAGAGACGATTTTCTTATTTTTTCACCTAAACTTGAAATGTTGACTAAAAAGTGCCAACAATTTATCAACATTTCAAAAATACAGCTTTAGAAGAAAAAATGAGAAAATCATCCCTAGATAAGTGTCTTAATAGTATAATCAAGCAATTGTGGGCATTTTTTACTCAAAAAGAAATTTGTGAGCTTGTCCCAAAAGAAATTGGTAAAAAAAATGATTTTCTCAAAAATCAATATATTGTTGGTCAAAATTGATGCCATGGATTCTCTGACCCAAATCCCTTCTAAAAATGTATACTTTTATATGAATTTGAGTTCAATAATTACAGCACTCACAAAATTCCCAACAAAACTTCCTTAAGTCCACCCTTAAGGCTAATAAAAGTCCCTATGCAAAATTTGGAAATTACCTACATGGTCTAGCTACATGTAGGCCTAAACTTTAACTTTAACACAAGTCAATAAACAATCACACTAATTCTCCATATTTCACACATAATTTTTAAATGTCCACATCCGTTTGGCATGCATGCTCAGATCCAGCCTCCTCAACCCATGTTGCAATACATAAATTATATCATATTGTAATTTCATATCAAAACATTAAACAAATCACATCTTTGTTTATAATTTTGATTCTGAAATCAAACTAATTGTTACTATTTTTATTTTATTATTTTCCAATAGATTTGTAATATCATGTTGTATAATTGAGTAATTTGTCACTGTCTTCAGTCCGAAGTCATTTTATAACATATGGCATGTTATAAATAGGCTTGGTTAAACTGGTGATGCATACAATGTATTGCAGCTGGTAGGCAGACACAGAGAAAATTGGGCACATAATATTTGTAAAATTAATTTCAATTTGAATGGCATAAAAATATTTAAAAAGAAAAGAAGTCTCATAGGAAAACTGTAAAATATATAATGAGACAAGAATCTTTGAAGGTATGTTTTTTTTCTTTCATTCTTATTTAAATTTACAAACCGTGGAGCTCGTCTTGATTCAAACTGATATAGTCAAAAATGATACTCTGATTTTAAACTTACATCTTAGGTTACATTTCTCTGATATCGAAATCCTCAAATAATTGTGCTGCCTTCCAAATGTATCTGTGAGAAATGCTGAGAAAGGTAATGTTTCATCTTCAGGAAAAAATGTCTCCTTAGTGGATTTCAAGCTCTGTTGAAAAAAGGGAATGCAAACTTAGTTGTTTTTAAATAAACAGCTACTTGTACAAACCGTATTTATTTATTTATAGTTGGCGCCTTCCTGCTATTTGGGGTAAACATAGATATCGTGTGATGAAACCAAGGCGAAGAATGTAAATATTATATTGTGATATCCCGTGACAAAAGTGAGACTAAAAGGATGTTATGAGGCTAAGAATGTTATCTATGTTAACCCCATCATGGGACATGAACGTACCAATACTAAAATGTTGCAAAGATTTATAAAATAAATTGTGATACCCCTTAAGATGGCCGGAACTAGTGTCGGAGGTGTATTTTTTCAATGTTAATTTTCCCAGCAAAGTCCCGAAGGGTCAGGCACTAATCTTTAATAGAGTAAATCCCTTGACAAGTCCCGGCCCCTATGGGCCGAGCATTGATACAATCCCCCTGGTTTTTTTGCGGCTAAATTCCCGGCCCTTGACTCAGCTAAATTACTGAACACTGATTGGAAACACAATGTTCTGAACATATGAAAACAGTTATGTTATTCCAACTAACTAAACTACTCAAAAAAAGTATGGAACTTTGTTTTCAATTGCCAATTTGTTGAATATATTCAATGTGTCTCATACCAAATAAAAGCTGATGAGTACATAATTTACAATTATACCTCATTTGAAGCAATCACTTGTAGCCACCTGCTTGTGAGAATGTATCATTCAATATGTGCCAAATTCATCACTATTTTGCACTAAAAAGAACAACTCTGTCGTCTGATCAGTGAAGTGTTACATTGACAACTTCTGCGTAGAGTGATGATCTATTGACTTTTGAAAATAGTGGCGATTTTGGCACATTCTGATTGAGATCTCCCCATACATTGTCAAGCAAGTGGCTAAGCGTAAGCGCTGGAATACAGTCCTCAAAATAAGTAACTGACCAGGTAATAAATATACTCTTAACTCCAAAACTATACATGTAGCTCCTACGTTTAAATATTAAAATATAAAGTTGTAAGGAAATCTCTTTTCTTTTAATTGTAGACATTGTTCATGAAGATCGTTTAATAATTGAGAACACTAGGCTACATTGAAAAAGATAGAACAAAGTGCAGTTTACATTTTCACACTTGGGTTTTGAACATGCAGGACCGTGTGATATGTGTATGGGCTGCATTGGTCAATTGAAGCATCCCCAATCCTCATCTTACTTACTATCAACCTGTGAGTTATCGCTACCAGTTAATCAATAATCTGCCTGTTGCTAGTCCGAGGCTGCGTGTCGACGAACAAAATGTTAAAATGAAAAACTGACTTTGTTTTGGGCACATAACTGAGTTAATAAAATATTCATTCAATCTTCATGTGTAATATCTCAAATTGAAGAGAGGAGATTTCCTTACAACTTTAGAATTTAATATTTTTACATAAGAGCTGTAGTTTTGGAGTTGAGAGCCATTAAATACCTGGTCAGTTACTTAGTTTGAGAACTGTACATGTAAGTAATTGCTACAAATAGAGGGTATCATTGGAAAGAGGAACACATATTAGCTTTGATGTAATCGCGTTAATGTGAAAAAGCACCCCCTAAACAAGTATGGCACAGTATTTTACATACCCCAAGCAAGTAATATAAGTATTTCCAATACCCTAAACAAGTACTCAAAATATTTTGATACCCTAAACAAGTACTCAAAATATTTTGATACCCTAAACAAGTACTCAAAATATTTTGATACCCTAAACAAGTACTCAAAATATTTTGATACCCTTAGCAATTTGTATAGGCCTACATGTAGTTTAAACCTCATGATACCCCTCTTGTTATGACCACTGAGCACCCCGGGGCATATAACCAGGGGTATGCCACTGAGCTTGCCGATCGGGTCCACTTTTAAATTGAACTTAGTCAGCATAGAATTGGTGGCGCTGTTCTTCCGATAAGGCGTAATTGTAGCAGACGACGCGACGCTGGCCACGCGTCTCTCAGACGACCCAATATGGCAACGGGAGTGCACCATTTTGAATTATTTTTAACAGTCATCGCCCGGTTAATGATAAAAATTCTTCTAATTATGATGAATTTGTCAAAATGATAAGTTTAATATTCGCGATTACGTGTTATTCACTACGAATTCAAAATGTAGGTTTCGCGTGGCCACCGTCATCTGTGTAAATCTACAGCGCCCCCAAACCTATGCTGACTAACAATTCTGTTAAACCTGGTTACACATTGTTAAACGCGTTAAACGCCGGTCACGGACGCATTCCCGACGATTACCATAATTTATTCAAATATGCAAAAGGGTCCGTTTTTGCTACGTACGTTAGTATAGGACTTTCCTATCCCAAAATTAATAGTATCCCTGATATAACTATCTTTGGGTTTTTTCTTTTTTTACTAGTTAAAACAAAGTAGAACTACACCCCCCTAATAATGCCATATTCCTTCGGCCTATCTACACATGGAATCTATATTTCATGATGACAATGACATGTATCGGGGAATCATTGCTCAATATTACATACAGCATTATTTCACTTACATTTGAGTGAGCTAATGATTTCCGACTGTGCACAGCTGATGAGGTTGTGCTCATCCATTTTCCTGATGTTCCAAACGTCTTTGCATGTAAACTTCTCAAGCATCGTTCATGTGGATGCAACCGCTTTGTTGATTGCGCTGCCAAAGAATTTAACATTGAAACAAGACATTTGTTTACAGTCATAATGAAAACGATTAAATTAAAACACCTGTTGTTGGCACTTCAACCTTTTTCAGAGCAGCAGCAGTACAGCATTACACATCGCACAGCCTTGATGCCCTGGTTGAATAATGAAGATAAAAGATCAATGTCAATAAAACCAACAGATTATAGAAACAATATTGCCCTACACTATTTCTAATACAAAATGAATGGCAGAAAACACATACATTGTACAGATTAGCATCACAAATCAAAGCAATATAAAACATTCAAGTAATTCATTTATGTAATATGGTTGTATTAAATGAAATTATCATACAAAAGTAATCAAAACTTTTTAAGTAAACTTAAATTGTGACCCCTGACCTGGGAGCGATTGGAAGGCGTGATTGATTGATTGATTGACGACGCGCTTAATTTAGGCAGACCTTCTTCTTCTTCTTCTTCTTCCTATAAAGTGCTGCCTTCAAATGGTTGAAGATAAACGCACTGTAGTTGTATGCATGTGTTGCCTCGGCAACAGGAAAGTTAAAAACAGGTGTAATATATACAATATTTACAGGTGTGGGTAAAAAGCTGGTGATGAACTACTTCAGATGACGATCCTTCAGTAGGGTGTCCAATGAATTTTTAAAATCTTTTAATTTACATATTTTTATTATTTTATCTTAAAGTGCTCATCAATACGAGCATTTTAAGCCCAAAATTAGTTCAAACCGTTAATCGGTTGCGGAGATAGGTCCGTTTTAAGATGCGAAAAAACGTCAATTATCGTCTTTTGGTCCAAAACCTCCAAAATGGGTATATTTGAGCATTATCAATGAATATTTCTCACACCAATAACATTATTTTTAATTAGCAGGTGGAAGAACCCATGTCTCCTCTACATTTTATTAAAAAGATGAGAAGAAATGAACTATTCGTTCTTGAGATGTAGCCGTATGGAATTCGATGATTTGCCAAAAATATGGGATTACCCATAATGCATTGCAAAAGTGATCCCAGTGGCATTTTGCCCTGTATAAAGTCTATGGGGAATCACAGTAAATGTACTATATAACAGCAATAATGTAAGAGCTGCTATATAAGATAGGGGAGGTTATATGCCTTCATATTTGGCATATATATGACTAAGGATATTATCATTGAAATAGTAAAATATTTTAGCGGTAATTAGCATAATTAGCGTCTAATTTGCATATTTAATTGGATTAATCCTATACCCTGGAAATGGCGTTATTTATCCATATTTTATCCATATTATGTAGTACCACAACAATTCTTTCCACACTTGACCTGTATTGAGGTGGTTATTAAAAATATGGTAAAGTTGGATGGCAAATTTGTATAAGAAACATAGGCTAATTTGCATAATCGCATAATTGATGAACCGGTTGATTACTAACTATCCATGCATGCTAATCAATGCTTCAGAGTTAGACACATCTTTTAATTTTATGTGATTCTGTATGTTTTTATCACTTTGTATTATATATACCACAATTTATTTATTAATAAAAATGCAATAAAAGAAAGAAACAATGTTTTTGTGTATATTTTTGTATTTGTTATGCTGTATTTGTTAGTTTCGGATTCCTAGAACTTGGTACAATTACAAGGTCAAATGGATAGAAAAATTCAGTGTATGGCCCATGGCCACGACTCCCTCTCAATTTCACTGACCGTGGGGCGTAGCTTAAAATAAACCCCGATTGATGGAAAAGTTACTTCCATGCACCCCTAGTTCAACACATACTTCATTGTCAGTTAGTAAGGTGGGGGGATGGGGGGGGGGGGGGGGTGTCCATAGCTGGGGGACTGCCTGCCTCTGAACCAAAGTGTACCAAACACGGGGTCCTCATAAAAAAATGTAAATATATAGGCCTATATCTAAGAATAAAAGAAGCATGGTAGGCCATAAGAAATACCAAAGGAGAATAAAACCTCTAAAACACTCCCCTATGCTTCGAAAGCAAGATTTGAGAGTGCTAATGGTTGACCACCTCCCCCTGGCCAGAGCAACCCCTAGCCTATGTCGCCCGCGCCGCGCCCGTTCCCCAGACTGTTTCCGTGGTTTGGAATACGTTTGTGAAGGGGGATGATTAAATATTAATATAATCAAACTATGAAGTGATCATAGTTTAATTATACTGAATAATAAGCAAGGAAAAATGGCCTGAAAAGAAAACCGAAACTACTATTTTTACATACGGGTTCAAAATTATGCAGTCTTGCAACGCATTTTACACGTGGGAATATTGGGACGCAAAATGGACAATGGAGTAAAAAATCACCACTAATTAACATTCTGAAGTGATAAAAGTTAGCAGAATATTGGTTATGAATTATAAACAGATAATTAACAACATTGAGGCACAGTTAGTATTTCGATCGGAATGAAAAAGACATCGAGAAAAAAACATTCGCTAATTTTCACAATCACGTTGCACAACGTCACAGATAGCCTGTACGGTAGCGCCCTCAAGGGGTGCTAATGTAATATTCATGAACGCGATGGTCAGTGCGACAGTGCAGTAATTGATGGACAACTGACGGACGTAACCTACATCATGTAATCGCGCCCAAACACCGTAGCTCGCGGATTATTTTAGGGTTTGGGCTTTAAACGAGGCGTGCATTTGAGCTGAAGGGGAACCTTTCAAAAACGTTATCAGATCATGATGAACTGTCAATACTGGTTAAAATGACGGGTGCGAATTCCAAAATCACCAACAGGATCATGGTAAATATAACGGGTAAATATTGTAAAAAAATATTAAAAATACTTCTTGTTTACCTTGAACCAATTCACAGGTATCAAATAAAAGCTTGAACCCTCCTCTATTTGATAGAAATTACGTCAACATCTGACTTTGCTCAGCTCAAATGCACGGTCATTTTGAAAATCCGTGTTTTACCCTATTAAATCGGGATCATTTTTCAAAAATGGTCTTTTCCGCGAGTGAAATTCTCGACGCGAACCCGGAAATAACGGCCAACGTTAGACCCCCAAATAACCACTTTTATATTAAAATATGATTTTATTTCATCGATTGTTAGTACAACATATATCTTTTGCAATATATTCCGAAGTATCATGATTATTTGTGACTTTTTCTGCCCAAAACGGCAATTTTAAAACTTGTACTTTGTCGGACTGTGTAAAACAGTGTATGCGTGTGCTGTGTGTGATATGGCATGCCAGAGCAGACATAAATGCGTGGTCTACGCTCACACGATGTGTTCACGCACACACGATCAGGTCACGCTCACACGAGATCTGGCTCTACACGCGAGATCTGGTTCTACGCTCACACGAGATCTGGTTCTACACACGACGATCTGGTTCTACGCGCACGACGATCTGGTTCTACACACGACGATCTGGTTCTACACACGACGATCTGGTTCTAAGCGCACGACGATCTGGTTCTACACACGACGATCTGGTTCTACACACGACGATCTGGTTCTACGCGCACGACGATCTATTTCTACACACGACGATCTGGTTATACACACGACGATCTGGTTCTACGCGCACGACGATCTGGTTCACGCTCACACGATCTGGTTCTACGCTCCTGTCAATTATGTAAAAATGGTATTGAACTAATGAATAGGGTCATGTGTTTTAAGCTCGCCTCCTTTCGCGTTACACACGGATTTTGGCTTTCACGACATGATTTTAACTTTACACATTTATATTTGCTTGTATACCCCCTGAGGTAGTAAAAGTATATATTTTCTGAAGGGAAATTTCATGAGGAAACCAAATATGCCATTAAAATTATAGTACGACTAAGAACTAAAATGGTATGATCGGAAATGTTCGGAAAAATATCAGAGTTTTTAATTTTTAATTCGAGATCCATATATTTTTTATACCTACCCCTATCATTATTTACTTTACATATTTGAATTCCTCATGAAATTACCCATTAGATGATATATAATTGTTAAAGTTACTACGTCGGTATGGTAATTATACCGGCTAGTAAATATCTCCAATTTTTATTTTATATATTTTTAGAATTTTCAAAAATATTTGTTTAAGGATGAACCCTTCCCTGATATAAACTGCATTTCTGAATTCCTCTAGTTACAAGCTTTCCAAAAATGTATACTTTTGCTATCATAGGTTGAAAACTTTTTCTGTTATTGTCATTTTTATAA